>OX451739.1:1273023158-1273610658 GCA_948472305.1 Vicia faba
GGTGAAATAACACTGTCAAAAGGGTTAAAAACATAAGAAAGATCTTTGAGTAAAATAGGGTAGACAACTCTTAGTTACTTGATCAAAGCTTGCAAAAAACATCCTTGCTATTTTCAAAACACACTTCACTAACACAATTTCAAAACATTTCCCAAATCAAACTTTCAAACATTAAAATCTTTTCAAAAGACAAAAACACCTTTGTATACATTCAAATAAGAATCATTACAAAGGTTGCCACGACGATGGCCTCTTTTCAAAACATCTTTCAAAATCATACACAAAGCACCATTTCAAACAATTGAAAAGAAAAAGCAAGTGATCTAAATAAGTAACTAAGAGCCCATGGATAACCATGGATGAAAAGGGTGCTTGCACCTTCCCTTTTCATAATCTACTCCCCGAACCCAAGAAAACATCTCAAAGGTCTTTCCTGTGCTTTTTGACATTTCCTTAGGATAAAATAAAAAGTCGGGGTGGCGACTCTTGCTAAACCGAAACATTTGCGAACACAAACGCAAAACCTCAAGTAAGTTCTCCCACCGTATCACATTCATCATAACATAAACAGGTCTTTTGCAACGAGTTTCCTCATCTCTCTATTATTTATTTCAGTAAGATGGATCTCAAACAGACAGTCAAAGATCTTCAAGCTCAAAATATGCAGTTTTCAACAGTTACTCATGACCCTGGCCAAGGGGCAAGAGGAGTTGAAGACTCTGTTGGCCAAAGAGAAGAAGAAGAAAAAGAAGAAACCAACTAGTGTTATAATCATGGGGAGAAGATTTCAAGGGACAACCCAGAAGAACCTTGAATTTCGCAGCAACATCTGATGAAGGAGAAGGGAAGGGAAAAGAAACAGCAGTTCTGTCAGGATCTGAAGAGGAGGAAGACTATTCCGAGGAACAGTATCCTCCAGCGGATGATAAGTAGAGACATCTTGAAGAGCGTTTGAACATTATGGAAATACAAAGGGTACCAGGTCTAGACTTTGAAGAATTGGGGCTAGTGTCGGGAATTGTGATCCCACCAAAGTTCAAAGTGTCGTTGTTTGCAAAATATGATGGGGTGTCATGTCCTAAGATGCACCTCCGATCATATGTGAGAAAGATCCAACCGCACTCCGCCGATAAAGACCTTGGGTGCATTTTTTCCAAGATAGCCTATCTGGAACACAACTCGATTGGTTTTACCAATTGGAAAGGGCCGACGTCCACAACTAGGAAGATCTTATCGCAACTTTCTATAAGCAATACCAGTATAATGCAGATTTGGCGCCTACCCGTACTCAACTTCAAAGTATGGCTATGGCTTCAAATGAGGGTTTCAAGGATTACGCACAGAAATGGAGAGATCTAGTTGGGAGAGTGCAACCCCCTCTATCTGAAAGGGAGTTGGTGGATATGTTCTTAGGCACTCTATCAGATGCTTTCTTCAACCATTTGATTGGGAGCTCCTCCGCTAGATTTACTGAGTTAATACTAACCAGAGAGGGGGTGGAAGCTGGCATAAAAGTGGAAAAATTCAGAAGGATTTGTCTGCCTCTACAGTTGTGAGAAAGCCTTTCACTGGTGTTGTACCCCAAAATTTGCCCTCGCATTTTCTCCCCAAGAAATCTCAGCTTCAAGCCTTTCCTGATTTTTCAAACTGGCACAAGAATCGGACAAATGGACTTTTCTTGACAGTCAAGCAAAATTAGGGTTTTTACTGATTTTTAGGACTCTGAATTGTTTCATACAGTGGGCTTAGGGTTTGGATGATTTTTGGTTCAATTTTGATCAGGCGAGCGTTATTTGGCATTTAATCAGGAATTAAGGGTTTTATGGGCATGTTCTCAGAAGAATTTAAATTCCACAGCACTTTGTGGTTTATTCAGAGATTCGGGTTAAAATTCGCGTTATCTTGATTTAATCAGTAAAAGAGACAGTGGTTTGAATTCAGTTCGTTTTGTTTGGGCCAGTCCAATACAGTATGCAGTATCAGATTCACAGTGTTTATGGCAAATCAGTGAAGAAGGAATGCGCTTGATCAATTTATTTTGGTTGACTACTGCTTTGCTTTGGATATTGGAAGAGACAGGTTTAATTGATCAATATTGTTTTTATTTAAGTTATTTATTATTCTAAAATTGAATGATTGAAATTTATTTTTCAATTGTTTTAATTCAAAGAGTTTTAAATAAATAAATAAACAATAAAGAAAGAAAATTAGAATTAATTGGATAATTTAGATTTTATTGATATTTGAATTATTTGTACAAATTGTTGTTTATAATTTAAATTACAAACAATAATTTACATTAATTTAAATATTAAATAAAATAAAAAACTATCCTATTTCTAATATTCTTCATTCTTCACTTCGTTCCGGTGCTCCGTTATTCGTCTGCAAAAAGAAAAAAGAAGAAAAGTCAGAAAGCAGTTGAATTAAAAAAAAAAGAGACAGTTAAAATTTGCTCATCATTAGAGGCCACTGACTGGGATCAGTTGACCCTCTCTGCAAATCACGGGATTTCTCCCGGTTCACAGAGAGGGAAGATTTTTATTCATGAATGCAAATGTCAAATGCATAAAATCCAAAGTTCAAACTGCATAGTTCAAATCCAATTCCACTTTCTATCCAAAGCAAAAGGCAATTTACTGTCAAAAGCCAAAATCTACTCAAAGATATCAAAGGAAATCAAAAAAGGCAATTTACTGTCAAAAGTACAAAATCCACTCAAAAGCTGTCAAAGAAAGATTTTGGAAAGATATCAATAAAAGCACAAAAGCTGGATAAAGATGCAGAGAAGTGGTATGCAAGCAACTTAAATATAAATCATCATTTCCCAGCATAGAGGGGCCCCTTCAAAAGGTACAAAAGAATCATATAATATATTCAAAACTGTACCATAGAGAAAAGAGAAGAGAAATAAAGCAGCATAGGCAGGTTTTAGGCTAGAGGCAGGATAGGCAAACATAAGAAGAAAAGATATAACACAAAGAAAAGAGAACTCAGTTCAGGAAGGAGGATAGAGAACCAAAAAGATACAAACTGAAGCCTCTAAGCTTCAAGACAAAAAAAAACCTGCATCCTCCTTACAAACACCTAACATAAACATATTGAACCTGTCACAAAGTGAAGCAAACCACCTGCAAGCTGAATAACCAAGTTCAGATCTGAAGTCAAGCATAACAACCTGCCTACTGTCAAGCAAAGAAACAGAACTTCAAGCCACAAAACCTACTGCAAGCTTACCTGCTGTTAAAGCCTCATAACCATATAACCAAAACCATACCAACCTACTAACATAATCTAAAACCTGAACAACCATCAAACACCACCATCAACCTGCCTAATCCAAGCAGGCCTCACAAGTTATCAAACACATAAACATACAAACTCAGAAATTACTCAAAACCTGCAGAAAAAACCTCCCAAACACCCAACCTGTCCAGTTACCAACAATAAACCTCAAAACAGCATCCAGCACTAAAGCCTCAGAATTTCTTCATCATTGGCCAAGCCTCACAAAACCACCAAAAGACAAAAAAAAAATAGCATATCCAAATCCCTCAAGCATATCCAAATCCCTCAAGCATATCCAAATCCCTCAAGCATATCCAAATATTCAAACCAACCCCCAAGTCCTTCAGAATCTTAGATTCATCATTAGGCAATAATAAACATTCCAAAGGCATCCCACTCAAGACAAGTTCAGAAGCAACTCAGGGACAAAGCAGAAGCAACTCAGGGACAAAGAGGAAGCAACAAATCAAGGCAACACGAGAGAAGAAGAGAAAGTTCGTCCAGCAACAACAATTCAAAAGCATCAAGGGCCTCAGAAGCAAGCTTCATCATAGGCAAGGCAGCAAATGTTCTAAAGCATTCAAAATCATTCAGAACATCATCATCAAAATCATAGGCATTCAAATACATAGCATCCAACATAAGCAACAAGCACGCAACTATAGAGAGAGCAAAGAGAAGAGATAAAGAAGTAAGTATTGAAAGGGTTTTCAGGGCAAAGGTCTATCATCATCAAACCCTAGAAAAATGGCGAAAAGATAAAAGTACCAAACTTTCCCAAGCAAGCTTCCAGCTCCATCACCGTTCACGCTGTCCCGGCCTCCTAAGCGCCACAGTCCCTCTTCTCTCCTCCTCCTCCAAGGTCAGGTAGCCAATCTTCTCCCCCTTTCTTCTTCACCACCTCATAATAATACAAAATTAAGAATCAAAACTCAACTTAAAACAACACACGCAAATTCAGAAAAGAAAAAGGAAACATAAAACGTTGGAGCGAACCTTGTATCAAGAGGACGTTGAGCTCATGTCATGGAGGGAAGAGAGATTTGGAGGGAGCGACACTGGTGGCCGGACGGAGGAGCTATGGTCAGAAGGCGAAGATAAACGAAACTCAAGTGAACGGCGCCGTCCCAAACCCTAAGCCTTCGTTCTGAATAACATTTCCTAACCCTAAAGCATTGCTCCAGCAAACCATGGGCTTGACCCGTTTCTGATGTTCATCTAAGCCCATTAAAATTCTAAATCCCTGATATAAAACAACTTTTCTTTCATTTAATTAATCAACTTTTTTTTAGTTAAAACATTTAATTTTTTTGTTAAACCATATAGTTAAAATTGGAAGTATCTTTTTCTTTTAAGCATATATTGGTATGTAAATAATAAAACATATTTTTATCATATAATTAAAATTGAGTACCTTTTTATTCTCTTAATACTTTGTACATAACTTAAGTAAAATACATTTTTCTACCTCATTTATTTAAAATTGAAAATATCTTTCTTTTCTTCTAATTAAAATATATTTTGCACATAATAAGTAAATAAACATTTTTGTATGATTTGATTTCTTGAAATATTTGTATACATAACAATAAAAAAATACCTTTTTTTAACATACATAATTTAATTTTGGACATTTAATACTCTTTGTACATACATTTTAAAACATTAATTTTGTATATATTATACATATTTTTATCATATAATTAAAATTGAAAACTTTCTAATTAACATACGTATTTGTACATAATAATAGAAATACATTTTGTCTCTAATATTAAATTTCACAAACATTTGATTAAAATACTTTTTGTATATAAATAAGTAAAGATACATTTCTTAATCAAAACTTGAACATTTAAGTTAAAACATTTTCTTCTTTTTGTATATATTAAAAGAAATCAAAGATTCATTAAAATACATATCTAGGTCAAAAACCCTAATACGCTTCAATTTCACATTATCGCACTTGTAAATAATTACACATACACAATACATATACATCTCACACTTACACTTACACAATACATTGCTCCTATACACTTGTTTATCTTATATTTGTATATTTGATATTTACATTTGATTGCGAATTCGATTTGGTTGTAACTTATTGGATACTATAAGTCTCATCCCTATTCGTACACTTGTACCCCCATTCCCGGATACTATTTTGTAATAGCGTAGATTTTACATTTCTGCAATTTACAGTTTTCCAATTATACCATGGTTAGACCTAGGGTTTGTATGTACATAAAATCAAACGCTAGATAACCTAATACAAGACAAATACATGTAATCAATACACAATCACACTTGCACCCTCTAGGGTAATCCCACATGTTGCCTTCCAAAATGGGCCATGCTTGCACGTCGAGTATCTTTGGCAAAACAGAATCAAATGATCATAAGTCTCAAAGTGTTGCCTAAACGGAATGATCATAGTCCCTTCAAAGCAAATTGCCAAAGACACTTGGCACCATTGCATTCATGGTCCATACGATGACCCGCGCCCGTCCCGAATAAACTTCCTAAACGTAAGATTGTCTATCAATTTCAATGGTGGAACAAAATTGTTAAAAGGGGTTAAAACATAACAAAAACCTTTGAGTACAATTTAGGGTAGACAAAACTCTTAGTTACTTGAGATCAAACTTGCAAAAACACTTGCCTTCTTTTCAAAAACCACAATCCACAACACTTTCAAACAAACTCTCAAAAACATTTGAAACATCTTTTCGAAAAGATCCACACTTTTGTAAAACACTCAAACACGAGTCAAATACATTGGTTGCCTAAGACAAGGCATCTTTTTCCAAAACATTTTCAAAAAGCACCCACACACACACCATTTTCAAGCAATCGAAAAACAAGGCAAGTGATCTAAAAAACCAAGTAACTAAGAGCCCATGGATAACCATGGATGAAAAGGGTGCTAATACCTTCCCTTTTCATAATCTACCCCCCGAACCCACGAAATATCTCAAAAGGTTTTTGCTGTGCTTTTTTAACCTTTCCTTTAGGATAAAATAAAAAGTCGGTGGCGACTCTTGCTCAACCGAAACATTTGCAAAAACAAACGCAAAACCCTAGTCAGTTCTCCCACCGTATCACAGAACTGGCGACTCTGCTGGGGAGAATTTTAAAATGGGGTTACCTTAGGGTTTAGATCACCTTTACTTTCAATTGATTGCTTTGTTTGCTTTACATTTGTGGGCTTTGTATCGGAGTTTTATAGATCCTAACCCGGATCTGGGGAAACCCTTTTAGGTAGCATAATCTGTGAGGGACCTGTCCGGCGTATACCGACATGGGTGAAGCAGTGGCTACGTTGGTGTGGCGTCTTGGTCTGTACCGATATCCGTCGTGTTCAGACGGGGAGAATATGGGTCTTCCAAGGAGTCATTAAGCACCAATCGACCTTAGAACCCTAATTGACCAACTTGGCCATTAGAACAGTAGCAGTATGCTACACTCATTGAGGCTAAACTCTCGAGATGGTTCCGGCCGCGAGAAAAGGTTGCGATGCTGGAGTTATGACCGATTGAGGGTAGCCAATGATATGAGATCCTTTAGAACCCGGTTACTTTTGATAAGACAGGTTTTAACCAACAAACTGAAAGAGGGTAGTACCTGAACCTCATGCAAGCCTAAACCTAAGGCCTTGTGTGCTTTGTGTGAATGTTGTTTGCCTGTATATACACTCACTTGCTTGTGCCTACATGTACATAACATCATAACATCATACCATAGCATTTTAGCATTTTCAATAACCATTTCAAGGATCTCGAGGGTTCTGTTGATGCAGGATTACGTTGAACCAGACATCTATCAAGGGGCAAGAGGTTTCTCCTCTAACCAATACCATCAAATTTCAAGTACAACAACTTGGATCAGTGGCTATGACCCACTCGACATGGTGAGCTTGATTCTAGTGGAAAGACATCCACCGATACGAAGCTCTCCAATCAAAAGTTCAAGAACAATAACTTGAATCAGTGGCTATGACCCACTCGACATGGTGAGCTTGATTCTCGTGGAAGGACGTCCACCGGTGCAGAGATCTCCAATCCAAGGGCATAGTTCAACCTCTAACGTTTTCTTGTGTTTACCCCAAGAGACCCTTGAAAGCATGCATCCACATATCATGCATTTCATTTTGACAATCTTTCTTTTTTCAGGTTTCCTTACTCTCCTGCTGTTTATTTCAGCAAGAGATGGCTCTAGAAAGGTCTGTCAAAGACATTCAAGACCAGACTGCTCAGCTGCAGGAGATGTTTCTGAACTTGTCTCTGGGGCAAGAAGAGATGAAAGCTCTCCTCACCAAGGGCCTGGGGAATTCCAACAATGCTAGGAGTGATCAGATTGTGGAGCTGCAGTTTGATCTGACAACACTGAGGACTCAAATGATGGGACAGTTGGTGGGCCAGATGGCTCTCATCCAAGACCTATCTCAAAGACAAGAGGAACTCAGAGTTCTTGTCCGCCAACTGCTTCCAAACAACCAACTGGGGAAAACATCTGAGGTCGAAGAGCAAGTCACCGCTCAACCTCCATCCACTCAAGAAGACAAGGGGAAAGCTCCTTTGCTAGCTTCAGGGTCACAAGCCCATCAACAACCTCGCCAGCGTCAACGGGGCAATCAGCGTAAGCAAGAAAAGTCGGGAAGACAGTTCACGGAGACTGAAATACCATCATTCTTCATACTGAAGCGCCTGTTGGAGGTCGATTTGCTCACCTTAAAGGACCCTCCTCAGAAGCTCAATATCTCCTCTCCTCACTTTAATCCCGACGCATCCTGTGTTTACCACTCCTACAACCCGGGACACAGTACCAACGACTGTTGAGCCTTGAAGAACAAGATTCAAGATCTGATCGACATTGGGGTGCTGGAATTCATGCCAGACGGCGAGATGAAAATCTTCCGTTAGAGGGTTCTCCACTTGAAGTGACGAAGCTCGAGCTGAGAGACTTTTGCTTCTTTCTGAATCTTCAAAGTTGTAATTTCTTTTGCTGTCAAACAATTATTTGTTGATGTTAAAACTCTGTTTTCATTAATGCATTGCATATGTTTGTCTTGAATTCATCCATTCGTTTCACTACTCTTATGCTTTTCTTTATGATATTTGACTCTTGATAAAAAGCTGCAAGCCTTTAGAGGGAGGATGACGAAACAATACCGTGATCTTATATAGTATGCTTTTGAACAGACCTTGCTGATGATGTACAGGCATTTCTTTCAATTCCCAAACACTGGAGTTATAAGGAAGTTAATCCCTAGTCAACCCCTTCGAGCCAAAGAAGTAGGAGTTTTCTGTTCTAAACGATCAAAACCCTTGATATAAACCTGGGGCAGGGTAGTATCTCAGTTAAATCAAAAGAAAATGCGCATTGAAGTCGCAAACTCTCAGTTCGTAATACAACGAACGACATCAAAAAAGAAAGCATTCCTTTGGAATCAAAAGACAAGGGTGGTTCCCTATCATATAGACAGTCAATCTCTCAAAAGAGAAAAAGCCCACTAAGCCAGAACCTATGAAGGAGGCTTAAGAAAGCTGGGGCATCCCGCTGACAGTAATCCCGAAAACGGTAACAGTCAGGCAAAAGTTAGGGATAACAAATCAAAATCAAAATAGTGAGGTCATTACAAAATCCTCAACAAACATGAAAAATGTTGAAAAGGAAAAAAGAGATGATGACTGTCTCCCCAAATTCAAATGGTGAACCATCGCCTAAAAGTCATTCCAAACTCAAAACAGAGTGTGACGCACAGTTAACTGAGCTTAGGTTGAAGAACATCACGAAGAGCGGGTGGGTACAAATATACTTTGAGCCTTTATCCTTTGTTTCTTAAACCGTGAACCAGGCCACGTTACAACCCTTCAAAAGTCCTAATTGAAGCATGGGTTAGTTCGAAAGCATACTGTTACAAAAGGTATCCTGACTCCTGTAGGGCTTTGCTCTAAATCTGGTGTTAACCTGTCTTATGAAAAGTTTTTTGCTAAAAAACGCATTTTTCAAAACTTCGAGACAAACATAAACTTTGCATTATTCGAATATCACTGTCTGCATTTGACCCTTTTGTTTGACAGCGAAGAAATTCATACAGCGAATGTTCGGAGGAACGAAAACTCTCTCAGTAAGTCAAAATCACTTCAAGAGGATAACACTTCCATCAAATCTCCTGTCAACAAGGGGCATGATTTGTCACAATTCAATTAACTTGGGGCAGTCCAGTCAAGGTCCAACAGATCTTTCAAAGTTCAGTTAACCTGGGGCAGTCCAGTCAAGATTTCAAGAAATCTCTCAATATGCAGAGTAATCTGATTCAAGACTCCTTCACCACCACTTGGGGCATTCGAATGTCAAAAGTGTTCAACAAATCAACTACAACATTTCCAGATTCGATTCTTGTATCTAGCCAGGGCACGTCTGAAGAGTTTGAAGATTCGATTCCTGTATCCAGCCAGGGCATATCTATCAACTACAACATTTCCAGATTCGATTCCTGTATCCAGCCAGGGCATATCTGTTGACGACTATTTCCAGACTCGACTCCTGTATCTAGCCAGGGCACGTCTGAAGAGTTCGAAGATTCGATTCCTGTATCCAGCCAGGGCATATCTGTTGACGACTATTTCCAGATTCGACTCCTGTATCCAGCCAGGGCATATCTGTTGATTACATTTCCAGACTCGACTCCTGTATCTAGCCAGGGCACGTCTGAAGAGTTTGAAGATTCGATTCCTGTATCCAGCCAGGGCATATCTATCAACTATCACCTTTCCAGATTCGATTCCTGTATCCAGCCAGGGCATGTCTGAAGAATTCCAGATCAACACCTGTAACAATCCAGGAAACATCTGTGAAGGACCGATTGTAGACCAACACCTGTAATAAGCCAGGAATTTATCTACATCACCACTTGGGGCATTCGAATGTCAAAAGTGTTCAAAACCCGATGCAGTTTTACACAAGCTCATCATCAGGAAGCCCTACACCGGTGCCTCTCAAGATTTCTGAAACCAGTTTACGGATTCTTCCCAATAACGGATGTCAATCCACCAACTTGTTCAGACTCTTCTCAACCTCTGAAATTCGTTTACGGACGCTTCTCAACAACGGATGCGGCTCTATTGCTGATTCAACTTCAAGATTTCTGAAAATAGTTCACGGGTTCTCCAAGTAACGGATGTTAACCTATCGCTTGTTCAGATTCTTCTCAAGCTAACAACCACGGAAGATCGCGCTCGCCAAAATTCTCCCTATCCCCAGCGGAGTTCATTATCAATCCCCAGCGGAGCCAGACCATTGAACCTTCTCCCCACAGAGTTTTGGAAAGGGAAAATCTTGAGTTCCCCAGTGAAGTCGCCAGAGTTACTTCCCATCAAGCCGAAGATTCTCAATCTGGCCTCCCCAACATGAGTCTACTAGTTTGGAACCCCCCAGTAGAGGTCATCAGGAATTCTCTTCCCCAGCGACAGTCAAGGATTTATTTTCCCCGGCAGCAGTCAAGATGCTTTTATCTTCAGCCATCTCGGATTCATGTATCCTCGGCAAGATTAGCTCATCAGCTTACATGCGCATTCATTACATTCATTCATAAATATTGATGTCACGTACATTGCATCATGCATCATAACATTGCATACAACTAACCCTTTGCCTTTTCAGGTAAGATCAGTCGACAAACACAGATCAACTCCCAAGATTCATCCAGAAATAGTTCAGATGTGACCCAGACACGGCGACATTCTGATACTTATTCCAGATTCATTCAGACGCATCATCAGGGAACCCTACACCGGTTCCTCTCCAACTTTTCAACTTCTGAAGACAGTTTACAGATTCTTACCCTACAACGGATGTCAATCTACCAGCTGATTCAGACTCTTCTCAATTTCTGAAAATATTTTACGGATTCTTCCCAACAACGGATGTCAATCTACCAACTGATTCAGACTCTTCTCAACTTTTGAAGACAGTTTACAGATTCTTCCCAACAACGGATGTCAATCTACCAACTGATTCAGACTCTTCTCAATTTTTGAAAATAGTTTACGGACATGTCCCAACAACGGATACTGCTCTATTGCTTGTTCAATCTCAGATAGTTTACAGATTCTCCAGACATGGACGTCAATCTGTTGCTTGTTCAGACCCCTAATTCAGAGATGTTCCAAAACATGGAGGCTCTCCTGATACTTGTCCACTCACCATTGACATACATTTCAACATTTCCAGATGGCATCTATAAGCCCATCCTCCTACCAGCAGTCGCCGAATGGCATCTGTAAGCCCATTCTCAGATGGCATCTCTAAGCCCATCCCCCGACAAAATTATCTCGCACCAGGTGGCATCTTTAAGCCCATCACCAAATGGCATCTTTAAGCCCATTCACCTCCACCATCAGATTGCCGAGTGCAAATTTTCTGGGCACTTTAGTGTCCAATCTTCTTTTACCTTCAAGTCGCGAAAGGCAAACTTGCCAATCTAACTCTTCAGGTCCAAGAAGATTGAACAGGGGCAACTGTTGTACCCCAAAATTTGCCCTCGCATTTTCTCCCCAAGAAATCTCAGCTTCAAGCCTTTCCTGATTTTTCAAACTGGCACAAGAATCAGACAAATGGACTTTTCTTGACAGTCAAGCAAAATTAGGGTTTTTACTGATTTTTAGGACTCTGAATTGTTTCATACAGTGGGCTTAGGGTTTGGATGATTTTTGGTTCAATTTTGACCAGGCGAGCGTTATTTGGCATTTAATCAGGAATTAAGGGTTTTATGGGCATGTTCTCAGAAGAATTTAAATTCCACATCACTTTGCGGTTTATTCTGAGATTCGGGTTAAAATTCGCGTTATCTTGATTTAATCAGTAAAAGAGACAGTGGTTTGAATTCAGTTCGTTTTGTTTGGGCCAGTCCAATACAGTATGCAGTATCAGATTCACAGTGTTTATGGCAAATCAGTGAAGAAGGAATGCGCTTGATCAATTTATTTTGGTTGACTACTGCTTTGCTTTGGATATTGGAAGAGACAGGTTTAATTGATCAATATTGTTTTTATTTAAGTTATTTATTATTCTAAAATTGAATGATTGAAATTTATTTTTCAATTGTTTTAATTCAAAGAGTTTTAAATAAATAAATAAACAATAAAGAAAGAAAATTAGAATTAATTGGATAATTTAGATTTTATTGATATTTGAATTATTTGTACAAATTGTTGTTTATAATTTAAATTACAAACAATAATTTACATTAATTTAAATATTAAATAAAATAAAAAACTATCCTATTTCTAATATTCTTCATTCTTCACTTCGTTCCGGTGCTCCGTTATTCGTCTGCAAAAAGAAAAAAGAAGAAAAGTCAGAAAGCAGTTGAATTAAAAAAAAAAAAAGACAGTTAAAATTTGCTCATCATTAGAGGCCACTGACTGGGATCAGTTGACCCTCTCTGCAAATCACGGGATTTCTCCCGGTTCACAGAGAGGGAAGATTTTTATTCATGAATGCAAATGTCAAATGCATAAAATCCAAAGTTCAAACTGCATAGTTCAAATCCAATTCCACTTTCTATCCAAAGCAAAAGGCAATTTACTGTCAAAAGCCAAAATCTACTCAAAGATATCAAAGGAAATCAAAAAAGGCAATTTACTGTCAAAAGTACAAAATCCACTCAAAAGCTGTCAAAGAAAGATTTTGGAAAGATATCAATAAAAGCACAAAAGCTGGATAAAGATGCAGAGAAGTGGTATGCAAGCAACTTAAATATAAATCATCATTTCCCAGCATAGAGGGGCCCCTTCAAAAGGTACAAAAGAATCATATAATATATTCAAAACTGTACCATAGAGAAAAGAGAAGAGAAATAAAGCAGCATGGGCAGGTTTTAGGCTAGAGGCAGGATAGGCAAACATAAGAAGAAAAGATATAACACAAAGAAAAGAGAACTCGGTTCAGGAAGGAGGATAGAGAACCAAAAAGATACAAACTGAAGCCTCTAAGCTTCAAGACAAAAAAAAACCTGCATCCTCCTTACAAACACCTAACATAAACATACTGAACCTGTCACAAAGTGAAGCAAACCACCTGCAAGCTGAATAACCAAGTTCAGATCTGAAGTCAAGCATAACAACCTGCCTACTGTCAAGCAAAGAAACAGAACTTCAAGCCACAAAACCTACTGCAAGCTTACCTGCTGTTAAAGCCTCATAACCATATAACCAAAACCATACCAACCTACTAACATAATCTAAAACCTGAACAACCATCAAACACAACCATCAACCTGCCTAATCCAAGCAGGCCTCACAAGTTATCAAACACATAAACATACAAACTCAGAAATTACTCAAAACCTGCAGAAAAAACCTCCCAAACACCCAACCTGTCCAGTTACCAACAATAAACCTCAAAACAGCATCCAGCACTAAAGCCTCAGAATTTCTTCATCATTGGCCAAGCCTCACAAAACCACCAAAAGACAAAAAAAAACAGCATATCCAAATCCCTCAAGCATATCCAAATCCCTCAAGCATATCCAAATATTCAAACCAACCCCCAAGTCCTTCAGAATCTTAGATTCATCATTAGGCAATAATAA
The DNA here is from genome assembly GCA_948472305.1 of Vicia faba. NCBI lineage: Eukaryota > Viridiplantae > Streptophyta > Magnoliopsida > Fabales > Fabaceae > Vicia > Vicia faba. Next base: position 1,273,037,047 of record OX451739.1, read on the forward strand.
ACATTCCAAAGGCATCCCACTCAAGACAAGTTCAGAAGCAACTCAGGGACAAAGCAGAAGCAACTCAGGGACAAAGAGGAAGCAACAAATCAAGGCAACACGAGAGAAGAAGAGAAAGTTCGTCCAGCAACAACAATTCAAAAGCATCAAGGGCCTCAGAAGCAAGCTTCATCATAGGCAAGGCAGCAAATGTTCTAAAGCATTCAAAATCATTCAGAACATCATCATCAAAATCATAGGCATTCAAATACATAGCATCCAACATAAGCAACAAGCACGCAACTATAGAGAGAGCAAAGAGAAGAGATAAAGAAGTAAGTATTGAAAGGGTTTTCAGGGCAAAGGTCTATCATCATCAAACCCTAGAAAAATGGCGAAAAGATAAAAGTACCAAACTTTCCCAAGCAAGCTTCCAGCTCCATCACCGTTCACGCCGTCCCGGCCTCCTAAGCGCCACAGTCCCTCTTCTCTCCTCCTCCTCCAAGGTCAGGTAGCCAATCTTCTCCCCCTTTCTTCTTCACCACCTCATAATAATACAAAATTAAGAATCAAAACTCAACTTAAAACAACACACGCAAATTCAGAAAAGAAAAAGGAAACATAAAACGTTGGAGCGAACCTTGTATCAAGAGGACGTTGAGCTCATGTCATGGAGGGAAGAGAGATTTGGAGGGAGCGACACTGGTGGCAGGACGGAGGAGCTATGGTCAGAAGGCGAAGATAAACGAAACTCAAGTGAACGGCGCCGTCCCAAACCCTAAGCCTTCGTTCTGAATAACATTTCCTAACCCTAAAGCATTGCTCCAGCAAACCATGGGCTTGACCCGTTTCTGATGTTCATCTAAGCCCATTAAAATTCTAAATCCCTGATATAAAACAACTTTTCTTTCATTTAATTAATCAACTTTTTTTTAGTTAAAACATTTAATTTTTTTGTTAAACCATATAGTTAAAATTGGAAGTATCTTTTTCTTTTAAGCATATATTGGTATGTAAATAATAAAACATATTTTTATCATATAATTAAAATTGAGTACCTTTTTATTCTCTTAATACTTTGTACATAACTTAAGTAAAATACATTTTTCTACCTCATTTATTTAAAATTGAAAATATCTTTCTTTTCTTCTAATTAAAATATATTTTGCACATAATAAGTAAATAAACATTTTTGTATGATTTGATTTCTTGAAATATTTTTATACATAACAATAAAAAATACCTTTTTTTAACATACATAATTTAATTTTGGACATTTAATACTCTTTGTACATACATTTTAAAACATTAATTTTGTACATATTATACATATTTTTATCATATAATTAAAATTGAAAACTTTCTAATTAACATACGTATTTGTACATAATAATAGAAATACATTTTGTCTCTAATATTAAATTTCACAAACATTTGATTAAAATACTTTTTGTATATAAATAAGTAAAGATACATTTCTTAATCAAAACTTGAACATTTAAGTTAAAACATTTTCTTCTTTTTGTATATATTAAAAGAAATCAAAGATTCATTAAAATACATATCTAGGTCAAAAACCCTAATACGCTTCAATTTCACATTATCGCACTTGTAAATAATTACACATACACAATACATATACATCTCACACTTACACTTACACAATACATTGCTCCTATACACTTGTTTATCTTATATTTGTATATTTGATATTTACATTTGATTGCGAATTCGATTTGGTTGTAACTTATTGGATACTGTAAGTCTCATCCCTATTCGTACACTTGTACCCCCATTCCCGGATACTATTTTGTAATAGCGTAGATTTTACATTTCTGCAATTTACAGTTTTCCAATTATACCATGGTTAGACCTAGGGTTTGTATGTACATAAAATCAAACGCTAGATAACCTAATACAAGACAAATACATGTAATCAATACACAATCACACTTGCACCCTCTAGGGTAATCCCACATGTTGCCTTCCAAAATGGGCCATGCTTGCACGTCGAGTATCTTTGGAAAAACAGAATCAAATGATCATAAGTCTCAAAGTGTTGCCTAAACGGAATGATCATAGTCCCTTCAAAGCAAATTGCCAAAGACACTTGGCACCATTGCATTCATGGTCCATACGATGACCCGCGCCCGTCCCGAATAAACTTCCTAAACGCAAGATTGTCTACCAATTTCAATGGTGGAACAAAATTGTTAAAAGGGGTTAAAACATAACAAAAACCTTTGAGTACAATTTAGGGTAGACAAAACTCTTAGTTACTTGAGATCAAACTTGCAAAAACACTTGCCTTCTTTTCAAAAACCACAATCCACAACACTTTCAAACAAACTCTCAAAAACATTTGAAACATCTTTTCGAAAAGATCCACACTTTTGTAAAACACTCAAACACGAGTCAAATACATTGGTTGCCTAAGACAAGGCATCTTTTTCCAAAACATTTTCAAAAAGCACCCACACACACACCATTTTCAAGCAATCGAAAAACAAGGCAAGTGATCTAAAAAACCAATTAACTAAGAGCCCATGGATAACCATGGATGAAAAGGGTGCTAATACCTTCCCTTTTCATAATCTACCCCCCGAACCCACGAAATATCTCAAAAGGTTTTTGATGTGCTTTTTTAACCTTTCCTTTAGGATAAAATAAAAAGTCGGTGGCGACTCTTGCTCAACCGAAACATTTGCGAAAACAAACGCAAAACCCTAGTCAGTTCTCCCACCGTATCACAACTGGGAAGAAGGAGGTATCTGCTGTTTACCCATAAAGGAACCAAGGGAGAGCTGAGCGCTGACCAATGGTAGAGGCCATTATGATCCCAAAGCCTGCATCTGATCAACCAAGAGGTAACCAACCGAGGGTGGAAAGTCCAGTCCGGCAATTCACCAGAATTAATATGACTCTAGCCCAGATTTTACCGCATCTTCTGAAATCTAATCTGGAAACTTTAAAGGAAGCTCCAAATAACCCCAACAATGTGTCCCCTCATTATCACCCAAATGCAAGATGCGCGTATCATTCTGAAAGTCTGGGTCATGACACTAACAACTGTTAAGCCTTGAAAAACAAAATTCAAGACATTATAGATGCAAAAGAGATTGAGTTTGATGCACCCAAGAAACCAAACGCCATTTCCGCTCCTATGCCTACGCATGGTCACAACACCAATGATATAGAAGAAGATTTGTTTGTTACCACAGTTGATGAACTCTTGACTTCGCTCTCAATCATTAAGAGAAACTTGTTGAAAGTTGGTGTATTCCCAGGTTGTAATGAAGACTGCCATCTTTGCTTATCCTCACCAATTGTTTGCCCTTTGTTGAAGACAAGCATTTAACGCTTGATAGACAACCAAGAGATTCTGTTTGAAAGTACTTCTGTTTCACTTGTTCCTGTTAAAGATGTTTAAATCATAACCATCTCCGCCAATCCTTCCAGGGTCCCCAAAAGACCCGTTAAGATTACATCGGTTCCAAAAATTACTCCTCTTATAATCACAATGCCCGGGGCGGTCCCGTATGAATCAGACAAAACAGTGTCATGGAATTACGATGGAGACATCTACTACCATGGTATCAAATAAGATGGGCTGGCCGCCTAAGAAATAAGCTCCAAAGAAGAAGACTCTGACATTAGCAATATTGCCGGAACCAGTAAGATTACTTGTAGCGGTAGAATCTTCTCTCCAAAAATTGCCCCTCCAAAGGCAGTTTTTGGACCCGTGATTGTTCCAAAGGTTACCTTTGTACCAATAATCATATCTGCAAGTGCTCCTGTTAACGAAGACGACATAACCCCTAATGTTATCCCTACCAATACTCCTACTTCTGAAATTCAAGGAAAAAGTATTCAAGAAGAACTTGTCCAGACGAAGGCTCAACCACTGACTATCCTCGAAACCTCCAAGAAGGAAATGGAGGAGATCCTGAGAATAATAAAGAAGAGCGACTATGACGTGGTTGAACAGTTGGGGCAAACTCCCTCCAAAATCTCCATGCTAGCATTGTTGCTATGTTCTGAGGCACATGCGAAAGCTCTGGTGAAGTTTCTGAAGACAGCCCATGTGCCGCAAGAGACGTCTGCTGACCAATTTCAAGATTGTGTGGCCAGCTTGACAGTTGATAACGGCATAGGCTTCTCTGATGCTGATTTGACACCAAGAGGGAGAAAGCACAACGAGGCATTGCATGTCTCTATGGAATGTAAAGGAACAACTCTGGCCCATATCTTGGTGGACACTGGCTCATCTTTGAATGTTTTACCGAAGAAAGCTCTCGACATATTGGATTGCGAAGGACTGACGTTGAAACCCAGTAACATAGTTGTAAGAGCATTTGATGGTTCAAAGAGGATGGTCCACGGGGAGGTGGACATCCCCATAAAGGTGGGGGTGCATACTTTCAACTCAACTTTATATGTAATGGACATCCTCCCCTCTTACTCATGTCTGCTAGGACGACCCTGGATCCATAATGTTGGTGCTGTCACCTCTACACTACACCAGATGCTGAAATACCCGGTCCATGGAAATATTATCACTGTCCACGGAGAGGAAGAGTATATGATTAGCCACCTCAATTCTTTCTGATATGTAGAATTGGACGGGGAGTTCATCGAAACTCCTTTTCAACATTTCGAAGAAGTCTCTCAAGAAGTAGCAGTAACCAAGACGGTATCCCAGACCCCCAAGATCACAAAACCTCCGCTCCGGATGTCATCTCTGAAGGACGCCAAGGCAGTAGTAGAGGAAGGTGGATGCACCATCTGGGGGCAACTTCTGGACATTCTGTATAAATCTGACAAGTTTGGCTTAGGGTTTACTTCAAGCGCTCAGAAGGATGTGTGTCGTGCCCATGCTGGAGAGCCACCTTTGAAGATTAGCAACCGAGAGGTTAATGCAGTGGAAGATGGTGAAGAAGATTTCAGCTTAGAGGATTGGATATTTCCTACTGTCAACGGAGGACTTCATAATTGGGAAGCCAGAGACTTTGTCCCAATAACTTTCATCCCTCAGTAATTTATCTTTTTCATTCCTGTTGGACTTGTAATATTCACAAACAATTCTCACATTTAAAACCTTGTGTCTTGCCCGAGGCACAATGGTCCATTTGTAAGGGGTTTTATTTCATCTTCATATGACATTCAATGAATCATGGATGTTTTTCACATACAAACTTTTTGTGCTCATTGTTTTTCTTTTACATTTTATTTTTAAAAAAAGATGGCTATACCCTTACACACGCCCACACTCACAAATGTAGGTACCCCTCCATTCCGGATCCCATGGGTAACGATACTGCTATGGCCTTTTGTGACTTTGAGGATCTAATCTACCAAGCCAAAGACGAAGGCGAGGAAGATTGTGAAGTACCAGGGGAATTGGCCAGACTACTACAACAAGAGGAAATATCTATTCAGCCTCATGAGGAACCGGTGGATACAATCAACTTGGGTACCGAGGAGGATAAAAAGGAAATCAAGGTGGGTGCCAATCTAGAGCCGAGTGTCAAGGAGCGTCTAATTCAGCTATTGCATGATTATGTTGAGATCTTTTCCTGGTCATACAAAGACATGCCAGGACTTGATACAGACATCGTGGTACATCGTCTACCCACAAGAGAAAATTGTCCACTAGTAAAACAAAAAGTCCGCCGCATGAGACCTGACATGTCAGAGAAGATCAAAGCGGAAGTCATGAAACAATTTAACGCTGGATTTTTGGTCGTCACTTCCTATCCCCAATGGGTTTCCAACATTGTTCTCGTGCCTAAGAAGGACGGAAAAATATGAATATGCATGGATTATAGAGATTTGATTAGGGGCAGCCCTAAAGATGATTTTCCACTTCCCCACATCGATATCCTGGTTGACAATACAGCCCATCACAAAGTATTTTTCTTCATGGACGAATTCTCAGGTTATAACAAAATCAAAATGGCACCTGAGGACATGGAGAAAACTACATTTGTCACACAGTGGGGCACATTCTGCTACAAGGTGATGCCATTCGGACTGAAGAACGTTGGGGCAACCTATCAGCGCGCCATGGTAACCTTATATCACAATATGATACATCATGAAATAGAGGTCTACATAGATGATATGATAGCCTGATCACAAACTGAAGAAGAACACCTTGATCACTTGCAAAAGTTGTTTGAGAGATTGAAGGAGTACAAGTTAAGGTTGAACCCAAACAAGTGCACATTCGGAGTACGGTCCGGTAAACTTTTAAGTTTTGTTGTCAGTAATAAAAGCATCGAGGTTGATCCTGCCAAGGTTAAAGCGATACAAAAAATGCTTGCTCCTCATACCGAGAAGGAAGTCAGAGGATTCTTGGGACGCCTGAACTATATTGCCACATTCATTTCTCATATAACAGCTACTTGTGAGCCAATCTTCAAATTATTGAAGAAAGATCAAGTAGTCAAATGGAACGATAAATGCCAAATTGCTTTCGACAAAATCAAAGAGTACTTGCAAGAGCCTCATGTTTTGATGCCACCAGTCAAAGGAAGACCACTGATCATGTATCTGACCGTTTTAGAGAACTCGATAAGGTGTGTATTGGGGCAGCATGACGAGTCTGTCCGAAAAGAGCACGCTATTTACTACCTGAGCAAAAAGTTTATCGACTATGAAACCAGATATTCACTGCTCGAGAAAACTTGTTGCGCTCTAGCATGTGCTTCTCGCCGGCTAAGACAGTATATGCTGAATCATACTACCTTGTTGATATCTAAGATGGATTCGATAAAGTACATCTTCGAGAAGCCTGCTCTGTCTAGAAGGATAGCTAGATGGCAGATGATCCTAACTGAATATGACATAAATTATACTACCCATAAAGCTATAAAGGGCAGTGTGTTAGCTGATCATCTTGCTCATCAAGCTGTAGAAGATTATTAGTCCATGAAGTTCGAATTCTCGGATGAAGACATCATGACATTAGACAACTGTGAAGAAATCAGACCATATAACGGATCTGAACAAGGATCCCGATGGACCATGTTCTTTGATGGGGCCTCCATTGCACTTGGTAATGGTATCGGCGTTGTACTCATACCTTCGGAAGGGTGTCATACTCCTTTTACTGCCAGACTTTGTTTCAACTGTACGAACAACATGGAGGAATACGAAGCATGCATCTTTGGTCTCAAGGCTGCCTTAGATTTGGGAATTAAGTCTTTAGATGTGTTTGGAGATTCAGCTTTGGTCATCAGTCAGATTAAAGGAGAATGGGACACTAAACATCTAAATCTTATCCCTTACAAAGAACATGTTTTAACATTGCTACCACAGTTTGAGGAGATTATCTTCGAGCATTTCCCGCGAGAAGAAAATCAGCTAGCAGACGCTCTAGCCACAATGTCATCTATGTTTAAACTTAATCGGGATAATGAGTCTCCCCAGATCACCATCGAACGAATGGATGAACCAGCACATTGTCACGAGATTAATACTGAAGAGGTAGTGGACCAGCCTTGGTTCCATGAAGTCAAGAGGTATCTCGAGGCTCAAGAATATCCGGAAGGAACTTCAATCAATGATAAGAAGTTCTTAAGGAGATTCTCTGCTAAGTTCTTCCTTAGTAATGGCATCCTATACAAACGCAATCATGACTCTGTTTTGCTTCGATGTATGGATAAGATTGAGGCAGAAAGGATCATGGATGAATTACATGAAGGTACTTTTGGCACTCACTCCTGTGGGCATACGATAGAGAAGAAAATCCTACGGGCAGGCTATTATTGGTCTACCATGGAAGCAGATTGCTATCAGCACTCTCGGACCTGTCATAAGTGTCAAATTTATGCTCACAAGGTGCACGTACCTCCAGTTCCTCTGAATGTATTAACGGCTCCTTGGCCCTTTGTTATGGGGGAATTGATATGATTGGGGAGATCAAGTCTACAACCTCCAATGGACACTGTTTCATGCTAGTGGCCATTGACTATTTCACAAAGTGGGTCGAAGCAGCTTCCTTCGCATCTGTTACTAAGAATGTTGTTGTCCGCTTCATCAAGCAAAGTCTCATTTATCGGTACAGTATCCCAGAAAGGATAATCACGAATAATGGTACAAACCTTAACAATACTATGATCATCGCCTTGTGCGAGCATTTCAAGATTCAACATCACAATTTGTCCCCCTATCGGCCAAAGATGAACGGTGATGTCGAAGCTGCAAATAAAAACATTAAAGAGATTATACAGAAAATGAAAGTCACCTACAAGGACTGGCATGAGATGCTACCATTTTCTCTCCACGGGTATCATACCACGGCTCGCACATTGTTGTACCCCAAAATTTTCCCTCCCATATTCTTCAAGATTTGCAAAGAGCATGCTCCAAAATTCCCCAAGGGTTGCACAGTTCAAGGGCCTCCTGACAGTCAAAAATTAGGGTTTTGGTTCTGACAAAGAAAATGAAGTTTCCAAGGGTCCAATCAAGTCCCACATGCCTATAAACAGGGTCAAGCATCCTCATACCAAGTTTCAAGACTTACAGCACAAGATTGCACAGTAAAAAACCCTAATTGCACTATAGTCAACTGTAGGGGCAAAATGGTCATTTGACAGTCAAAAGTTCAAATTTTTGGTCAACATCTCATTTTGAAGCCACAAACATCATTTGATCAATGCTTGATCATGATTCTCAAAGCTTGGCTCAAAAAGTCTCAAGATGCAAAAGTTTCCATATTTGGACAGTTGAAAAAGTCAACTGTAACTTGACCAAGGCATAACTTCCACATGGATTATCAGAAAAATTCCATCCAAAGCTCATTTTGAAGAGAAAGACATTTCCTACAACTCCTCTTCACACTTCAAGTCCAAGAAATGCTCTCACAAAAAGTTATCAATTTCAACATTATAGGTCATTTTCAAAAGTCAACAAAAAGGGACTTTAAGTCAAAGGCCATAACTTGATATTGGTAAATCAAAATGACATGGGACCAAAGGCATTGGTTAGAGGACTTCAAGACCTTTCCAAAATGTCCAAGAACATGAGCAAAGATTAAAAATTGAGCAAGATATGCCTTGTGGAAGTTGGGAAATTTTTGGGTATTTTGAAAAGTCAACATTGCTTCAAATGCCTTAAAATTGCTAATGGGCCACATTTTCTTCCAAGATTCATCATCCAAAGCATGTGCACGACCATTTGGCCCAAAGGGAAGTTTTTCATCATTTTTATTTATTTATTTGAATTTTTAATTGCTAATAATTCATTTAATTAATTAAAATATGGAAAAAATACCAAGGCAAACTTTTTAAATCTTTTTGTGCATAAAATATATCCAAGATTTCGTGCAAATCAGATAGGGAAAGAATCAATGGTAATTGGACATGATTGGTATCAAATTAGCATGGAAAAGATTGGAAAATTATGCCATGAAAATCCAATATTCTCTACATCAATGCAAGGATTCTTTGGACCAAATTTTCAACCCTAATCATTCACATACTTATACTCATGCAAACCCTAGTGCTCATAACCTCCAGGCTGCGCAAAAACACCATAACCAAGTTTGAGTTTTTGTGAAAAAAGTCTAAAACTGAAAACACGATTGCAAGGCTTTTCAAGGCAAGAAAATCACTCCATTGCCTTCCTGAGACCTCAAGGAAGGTTTTCAGATCAAAACCATCATCCCTAACATCAAGAACTGGTAACTAGAAGTCAGACTGTGTCACTTCCTTTGCATAATCGTGTTTTATTATTCAGGCCATCTCCTTGCATTTTATTTATGGATTTATACTAATTGGATCATTCTAAAGCTAACCATGTAATTTGATTGAGTTTTTATACACCATACGCGAAATTGCCATTGTTGTCTTTTAGGGTTACAGAGGTCACGAATTGGGGTTTCCTTATTATGGAACAATTGAGACTTGAGACCTACACCATTGAAATCAGCATGCTTGGACGATCTGAACACATACCTCGCGCCTAATTTATGAGCCAGCATCTCCTATTCGCTATTTTCATGCTTGCTATTTAGTGGGGATTTAAAACCCCCGCTATTCACTTTATTTTTTGTTTCAGATACAGCGCACAAGGAAGAAGAAGATGAGGTGTAAGGCGATGGTTGGTTCATTTGAATTTCGCGCGGAAAAAGGCACTAACTCTTGTTTTATTTCATATTAATTGTTGGTCATACAATAAACAAAGTGCGTGTGTGGTACAGTTGGTCAAGGCGTTGGGTTGGTAAGCAACAGGACCTGGGTTCGATCCCAGGTCCCCCTCCCTTTCCCTATATTTTTCTTCTAACTATGTTCTTGTGTAGCTCATTTACAAGCGTCCACCATACGCTCATCATTCAAACCATGCCACACGTCCCATTGCGTCCATCCTATGGCCAAGATTCAAAGCCTATGATACGTCCCAGTCAACGTCCACACACGTGAATACTGAAAAGTCAACCAGGCCAAAGGCTATTGGGCCTGAATTGTTAAGTTATACCTCCAAATTGGGGACAGAACCCCCCATGGTTTGTTTTTATTCTTTTTTCATATTTTGCTATTTTATTTGTTTTTGTTTAATTTTCATTTAAAACTTTGAATTAATATTTTCATAAAAATATAAAAAAATGATAAAAATCACAAAAAGGACAAAAATAAATATATTCTAGTTAAATGTTATTTTGTAAATAAATTGTCAATTAATTTAGTTTTAAATTCTAGGGTTAATTTAACATTTTTAATAAAACTTAAAATTTATAGAATTAGTGTTTTGATTATTTTTACCTTTTCTTTTTTTCATAATTACTTAATATTATTTTTGTAAATAAAAATTGCATTATTTAATTAGGTTTAATTCTAGGGTCAATTTTAATATTTTTTCTTAATAAATAAAAGTTGTAGAATTAGGGTTAATTTAATTTAAATTTCATCTAATCTTCTCATTAAAAAAAATCATAAATACAAAAAAACCTCAAAAATAATTTCTTTTCATTTTAATTTAATTAATTTGTTAATATAATTTAATTTCTTTAAAAAAGGGTCCAACGCCCTCGCTTTCGATTTAATTCTCTTCTTATTTTTATTCCTTCTTTTAAATATTAATGTAATTCTCCCAAAGCCATGTAACTCAGACATTTTATACTTCTCGCACTTTATTTCTTTATTTTATGTCAAATCGGGTCCTGGATTTTAATTTGGCGATGTGGACCCGCGCCTTTGTAATAGTTTAGAAACTTTATATTTCTCGCTCTTTTTAACTGTTAATAATTGCATGCAAGAATGAATGACAAAAAATAAAAACAAACGCGTAGATCACCCATGACATGAACAAGACAAAATAAATGAACATGACACACAAATCACACACCACCCCTAGGGTACGCCTCACTGTTGCCTTGCCTCTCGAAAGGTGATCGTCGAGTAGAGGATGTTTTAGTAAGTCCTCATGATCCGGGAACCTGGCATGAGGGTAGCTTCTAAGGTGTCTTCCTATTGCTCCGGTGATCACCATGTCCCGAACCTCGAATTGACCCGAACACCTCCAACGGTGGTGCTACCTACCTCTCAATGGTGGGATGGCACCACTTTAAAGGACATTTACACAGACGAATTCCTTAGGGTAGGTAGACGACTCTAGATACTTGCTCTAATTTCAAAACAAATTCAAAAAATACTTTTCACACCGACACCTTTTCAAAAAGCTTTCGAAAGCAATTTTTCAAACACTCTTGAGGACCGATACAAGAGTCGAACTGGAATTTTCAAAGAAACTTTTTTAAAACCCACAGTTGAAAAGCAAACAAACCATTTTGAAAACACAATGAGCAAGTATCTAAGAGCCCATGGATAACCATGGATAGAAAGGGTGCTAACACCTTCCCTTTCTATAACCTACCTCCCGAACCGAGAGCAATCTCTTTAAGGAATTTTTCTGTGCTTTTGTCCTTTCCATTTGGAGAAAATAAAAGACGGTGGCGACTCTTGCTTCCACGACATTTCGCGAACCAGCGTTAAACAGTCAGTTCCAGATCCACCGATCACATACATCAACTGGGGTAACACCCTATTCTTGGGTTTATGGCATGGAGGTTGTCTTGCCTATTAAGGTTTAGATCCGCTCTTTGAGATTTATGAAGGATGCAGGTTTGAATAAGGACGATTGGATCCAGACTCGACTTGATCAACTGAACTTAATTGATGAAAAGAGACTTATTGTTGTTTGTCATGGTCAGATGTATCAAAAGCGGATGATCAAGGTTTTCAACAAGAAATTCAGGCGCCAAGTATATCAAGTTGGGGATCTAGTGATCAAACGTATCATTTTGCTGCAAAATGATCCCAGGGGCAAATGGACTCCTACCTATCAAGGACCATTTGTAATCAAGAACATATTCTCCGGTGGGGCAATGATTTTAACCACCATGGACGGTGACGATCTGCCACACCCTGTGAACGCGGACATAGTCAAAAGATACTAGGCATAAGAGACCCGCTAGGTTGACACACCTAGGCAAAACAAGGCCATCCCGGCGAACAAAAAAGGTTCGGGAAAAAATTAGGGATAAAATAAAAAAAATCTATACACCCGACAAGTTGAAAACCTGAAAGGGCGACTTGGGCAAAAAAGGGTTTCCCGGTGGACTGAAAAGTCGAAAGGGCGGTCCAGGCAAAAGTTAGGGAATTAAAGCGTATGACTATGTCCCGTCGGATCACTTTGCGGACAACCTCTTGACTTCCACTGACAAACTCGGGGTTTCTGATCAATTCAATCATCTTCGGACGAAGCAACAAATAGACAAGGTGCTCAGGGATACGAAGGCTATAGCAGAATGGGAACCCCGCGGGATTATTACACATGGCTATCTTTCTTTGTATAAATTATTTTTGATTTATGGCACCATTCTCCTACTAGGATGTTTGTCTCCTTTGTACAAAATACTTATTCAAAGTCAAATACAAAGATATCTCTTTGAAAGTACAGAAAACTATTTGTCTTTTTACACTTGTGTTTTATTTGCAAAAACATCCAATGATTCATTAATGAACATATGCATTTGAACATAATTATTGTTTACAAATAAAAAAAATGAGAAAGATGATTATTGATAGGTTGAAAGGATAGGAAAACGTCTTTAGGCTATTCCATAAGCAATCCCCACAGTATGTCATTTAAATCCCCAGCGGAACTAAATTTTCAAATTATTAATTCCCGATAGAAATTGTCAAAATTCTTGAGATTCCCCAAGCATATCTTACAAGCAGTACGTGGCATTGCCCTCACAACAAATTTTACTTCTCTCAACAAGAGTTCATCAGTACTTCAACCTTGAGACGTTGGAAATTCAACATATCCTCAGTAGCATTCAAGGATTTATTTTCCTCAATCAAACAGCGATACAACAAATCAGCTTACATGCGCATACATTACATCTACATATCATAAACATTGATGAAGCAAATATATTGCATCATACATTTCATACAACATAACTTTGTGTTTCAGCTAACATTTTACCCTTCTCTTGACAAGATTAAACAGCTACCATTAACAATGTGCAATCATATACGCTCCAGACACGGATGCCATTCTGATACTCATTCAGATTCAAACATCAGATACAGTACATATACGCTCCAGACACGGATGCCACTCTAATACTCATTCAGATTCAACTTTCAGATACAGTACGGATACGCTCCAAACACGGATGCCATTATGTTTCTCATTCAGATTCAACTTTCAGATACAATACAGATACGCTCCAAACACGAATGCCATTCTATTGCTCATTCATATTCAACTTTCAGATACAATACAGATACGCTCCAAACACTGATGCCATTTTGTTGCCCATACGGATTCAGTCTCCAGATACAACTCAGATACGTTCCAGACACGGACACCATTCTGATACTTATTCTTTCGACTTACAACTTACAGCTCAACAAACATTTTTGGATGGCATCTACAATCCCATCTCCAACAAGATTCTATCACTTCTCCAAATGGCATCCTTAAGTCCATTCCCTTAACTACACATTGTCGAGTGCAAATTTATGGGCACTCTAGTCTCCAATCATTTTTCACCTTCGAGTCACGAATGGCAAAACTTGCCAATCTAACTCTTCAGGTCTAAGAAGATTGAACAGGGGCAGCTGTTGTACCCCAAAATTTTCCCTCTCATTTATCAAGATTATCCTTACAAAATCTCTTTGACTCAAGACTGGATTAGGGTTTGGTCAGCTCAAGACATCTCATCTTGCATTAATAACCCAAAATTAGGGTTTGAGTTTGCACAAGGATTTTTGGACTATCAATGCTTCACGAGACTTTCAAACATCATTATGGACCCCTAAGTTTAATCATGACAATTTTCAAGCCTTGAACTACATTTTTGATCAGTCAATTGGACAGTTGACCTAAAAATCAGTTGTATTGGGGGAAAAGTCAACCATGGAAAATTTACAGTCAAACTTCATAATTTTTGATCCACGTCAACATTTTAAACTCATATGTATCATTTTATCAAGTTTGTATCACAATTCCTCAAGAAATTTGATCAAATCATCAAAAGGGCAAAATGGTCAAAATTAGGGTTTTGACTGAGGAAGGGCAATTGCTGATCTTTGACCTAGCAAATGACCAATTGAGTTAAATCATGATTTCAAGGGTTCATTTGTATCATATTGACCTAATTACATGTTTCAAAACATTTCAATTTCATTGGATTGGCAGATGAAATTTGCAGTCAACTGATCAAAAGTCAATTGTACACTGAAAAGTCAATTGTACACTAAAAAGTCAAACTTTGACTTTTTGGTCAAAATCAAGTACCAAGGGTCACAATTCATCAAGACATGTCAAAATGTGAAACTTGTTCATCAAGAAATCAAGGATTGAAGATTAAGGTTTAAAGTTGAAATTTTCTTAACTTAGAAAATTTTCTAAGTATAGAAAATTTCTTATTTTTTTCTCAACTTTAGGCCATTTTTTTCACCATGATACAAGATGATTCAAAGGAAGTTCCCAACATAAAAGTTGTAAAACTCCATTAAATCTACAACTTTGCTTCACACACTTTTCCCTAAAGATTCTTGTATCTCAAGATATAAATTTATGAATACATGCTCATGAACTAAATAACTTAGTGAATTTTTTGCCCTAATTTAGGCAGGTTTTGGACCCAACTTCATGGAAAATTTTCACCTAGTTCCAAGAGGAGTCTTGAAATTCATTTGAAAGATGAGTTATAGAGAACATTGCAAGATTTCCAAAATGTCCAAGAACTCCTCAAGATCATTTTTGAGTAGGGAGAATCAAAGAGATGAAGTTGGCAATTTCTCACTTTTGATTCAAGCCATTTCATGAAGAACAAAGTTCCAATCAGTACCTATGCTGCCTAACCCATGCTTTACAGGTCCTAAACTTGTTTCTTACTCATTAATTTAATGCTTACTCAGTTGACAAAGCTTTAATCCAAGCCTTAGAGCCATTACCCAAGTTGTAATTCCATAAATGGCATAAAGTGGCCATTGCCATTTTGAAAAAGCTCCACTTTTGCAAACTTTAAAATCTTGAGCATTGAACCTGTCTCCTTTGCACATACAAGTACCACAGACCTAACGCAACTTGTATTGAACAAATACCAACCCTAAGCAAGCCAGTACAAGCAGGTAAGGCCTTGTCCCTTCACTTTGCTTCAAAAGCAAGAAAGTGTGCAAAAAGGTGGAAACTTACAAATCTGTTGGATAGCTGACTTTAAACTGATTCCATACTAATATACAAACATATTGTAGCATAACACACGATTACTAGAAGCCTGAAACACCCCCAAACTTCCTTTCGCCAAAAAACTGTCAAGACTTGCAGTTTTTGCATAAGCATAGCAATCTCTCATTTGGCTCATGCGTTTCAAGTCTTAATCATCAAAACACCTTACCTACTTGATATCTAACTGGTCCAGACCCTCATCCCTGTACTCTAACCACTTCTCCATCATCTGCCATTTTTGTTTTCAAAGCTTGCAGGTTGACTTGGATAGAGAGTTTCAGACACTTTCAAAGCAAGGCAAGGGTTGGAACACACTCAGGGAGGTTCAAGCAAGCTCAAGCAATCACCAGGCCTTCATAAAACTCACTCCAACTCCATATATGATTTCAACTGAACGAGGTAAAAATCCCAACTTCTATCTCTTCATACAGGCATCCATTGGCCACGATTTGTGAATAAACAATGTAGACCTTATTGCAACAAAGTTGTACATATACATATCTTGCATTTATTTGGCCTGAGTTGAGAGAATTTTAAACTTGAAGTTCCTGGAAAAATTAGGTTTAAATTTAGGGCTTTTAAAATTCATTCTGATCTTTGATTGTTAGCTTACATGATTTATATGGTTAGAGTCGTGAGACAAAATGCTACAACATTCATGTTATGAGTTTTCATTTTCATTGAGAGATGAGAAAGTTACAGAGCATCTAGTTGGCTAGAGGAAGAAGATGAAGTACAGGGCCATGGAAGTGTTTCATGTTATGTTATTTTTGTTTCTTATTAATCAACGGATGTATAGCCACCCCAGTGGCAAGGTAGCGCGCTGGTGAGACCCATGTCCTGGGTTCGAACCTTGGCGATATCTTTTTATTTTTCACATTTTTCCATTTTTGATGTTTTTTGCACGATTTGGCTTGGTTCTTTGGGCCTAGCGTTTTTTTACTAACATACTGCTCCCAGCTTCCTTACAGCACCCCTGGCCCAACTATTTTTATATTTTTTATTTTATTTGTTTTATTTTCATTTTAATTTATTAAATATTTTCCTTAATGCATGAAAATCATAAAAAATATGAAATATGATAATTTTGCATTTGTTTATTTTATTTTTATTTTTACATTAAAAAAAATATTTTTATTAAACTATATATTAATTATTTTTCTTGAATAAACTTATAAACTTAAATAAAATAGGTTTAGTTTAATTTGTTTTATTTTCTTTTTATTTCATACTTGTAAAATATTTATTTTGGCATATATAAAAAACTAAATATTTTTATAAAATATTATTTATTATTTTATACAAAGAATACACAAATAATAATACATGAAAACCTTATTTTCTTTCAAAAATAGAAATTAGGGTTAAACCCTTTTTTAAGAATTAATTTCTTTTTCCTTATATTCTTAGGATTAGGTTAAAATTTTCTTTTCATGAAAAAAAAAACCAAATCTTTTTCTTGCATATACATAATATGGCATATTTAAATATTGTATATTGTTTATTCTAATATTCGTACAAAGTCGATTTGGTTGTAATAATTTATTTAGATTTACATTCTTGCAAATTCCTATTCAAATTTGTATTCCCCCTCCCATAAATTGTTGTAATAGCTTAGTAATATTTACATTACACAATTTACCGCTTTTACATGCCATGTTAGTAATTAGGGTTTGAATGGCAAGATAAAAACAAAACAAATAGAAAACCCTAACACAAGATGAACAAAGCATGAAAATAACACACTTGCACACAAGCATCCTTAGGGTTTCTCCACTTGGTTGCCTTATACAAAAATGGCCATATTACGCATGCGAAGTATCTTGGCAAAAAAAACAAATATAATATCATAGTCCCTCGATGACGCTATTCAAGGTTGCCTTACAAAATGATCTTGGTCCCTCAAAAATGCCAAGATACTTTGCAAACATTGCTAATCATGGTTATACGATGACCCACGCTCGTCCCGTTTACATCCAAAGATAGGGTTGCTTACCAAATCAATGGTAAGACAACAATGTCAAAGGAATAGAAAGTGCATAAGAAAGACATTTTGAGTAGGTAGGTTACTCCTAGTTACTTGCTCTATTTTTTCAAACAAATATCCTTGCTATTTTCAAAACAAACACACACATTTCAAAAACATCTTACAAACATTGAAAACATTTTCAAAAGACAAACATCTTTGTATACATTCTTACGAACGAGAATCATTACAAAGGTTGCCTAAACAATGGTCTCTTTTACAAAATACTTTCAAAAACCACACAAAGTACAATTTCAAACAAAAAGCAAGTGATCTAGCAAGTAACTAAGAGCCCATGGAAAATCATGGATGAAAAGGATGCTAATACCTTCCCTTTTCATAATCTACCCCCTGAACTCAAGAAAACATCTCAAAGGTCTTTCATGTGCTTTTTTACCTTTCCTTTTGGATAAAAGAAAAGTCGGTGGCGACTCTTGGTAACCGCAACATTTGCGATAAAACGCAAAACCCTCAAGTCAGTTCTCCCACCGTATCACATAGGTCATTACCATCTTTTGCACAATCTTCTTAATATTTTTGTTGGCTTCTTCCACTGCGCCATTCATTTTAGGTCTATAAGGAGAAGAATTGTAATGCTTGATTTTGAACTGAGTGCAAATTTCTATAATCATAGCATTGTTGAGATTGATCCCATTGTCATTGATGATCCTTTCGGGGATACCATAGCGGCATATGAGGTTATGCTTGAGGAATCTGGCTACAACGTTCTTTGTGACAAAGGCAAATGAGGCAGCTTCGACCCATTTGGTGAAATAATCGATAACAACGAGAATGAAGCAATGTCCGTTGGAAGCAGTAGCCTTGATCTCTCCAATCATATCAATGCCCCACATTGCAAACGGCCACGGGGCCATCATGACATTTAGAAGAATAGGAGGCACATGGACCTTGTCAACATAGATTTGGAACTTGTGGCAAGTCCTTGAGTAGTGATGGCAATCAACTTCCATTGTTGACCAATAGTAACCGGCTCTCAGGATTTTCTTGGCCATAGTATATCCGCTAGAGTGAGTCCCAAAGAGACCATCATGCATGTCTTCCATAATTTTCTCTGCCTCCTTCTTGTCCATACATCAGAGTAGAGTAGAATCATGGTTGCGTTTGTATAGGATTCCATTTCTTAGGAAGAATTTGGCTGAGAATCTTCGTAAGAATTTTTTATCATTGATGGAAGCTCCTTCGAGATACTCTTGTACTTCAAGGTATCTCTTCACCTCATGGTACCATGGCTTCTCGGCGTCATTGTCAAGCTCATAGTAGTGTGCAGGTTGGTCAAACCTCTCAATTGTAATCCTTGGAGCTTCGTTATCCCATTTGACTTTGAACATAGAGGACATTGTGGCCAGAGCATCGACTAACTGATTTTCTTCTCTAGGGAAGTGTTCAAAGGTGATTTCTTCGAAGTAAGGAATCAGAGATGACACAAGTTCCTTGTATGGAATAAGATTAGGATGCTTAGTGTCCCAATCTCCCTTTACTTGGATAATCACTAGAGCGGAATCTACGAACACATTCAAATGCTTGATCCTTAAATCAATGGCAACCTTCAGACCCAAAATACAGGCCTCATATTCAACCATGTTATTTGTACAATCGAAGCACAATCTAGAAGCGAAAGGGGTGTGGCAATCCTCAGGAGAAACTATCACAGTACCAATTCCGTTACCCAAAGCATTGGAAGCCCCATCGAAGACCATAGTCCATAGGGATCCTTGTTCATGTTCGTCATACGGTCCAGGTTTTGCGCAGTCAGTCACTAACATAATATTCTCATCCGGGAAGTCAAAGTTCATAGATTGATAATCATCAACATCTTGATGGGCCAAATGATCCTCCAATATACTTCCTTTGATGGCCTTTTGTGTTGTATATTGAATATCATACTCAGTCGAAATCATTTTCCATCTAGCTATCCGTCTGAAAAGAGTGGGTTTCTCGAAGATGTACTTGATAGGATCCATCTTAGAAATCAATAGAGTGGTATGAGTAAACATATATTGTCTTAGTCGGCGAGCAGCCCATGCCAGAGCGCATGAAGTTTACTCGAGCAGTGAATATTTGGTTTCACAGTCGGTAAACTTTTTGCTCAGGTAGTAAATTGCATTCTCTATTTGGCCAGACTCGTCATGTTGGCCCAACACACACCCTATAGAATTCTCTAGCACAGTCAAGTACATGATCAAGGGTTTTCCTTCAACTGGAGGCATGAAGATAGGAGGTTCTTACAGATATTCCTTGATTTTGTCGAAGGCAGCCTGGCATTCATCATTCCATCTGACTACTTGATCTTTCTTCAAGAGTTTGAATATTGGCTCACAAGTAGCATTTAAGTGAGATATAAAGCAGGTGATGTAATTAAGACGACCCAAGAATCCTCTAACCTCCTTTTCAGAATGGGGGACGAGCATTTCTTGAATGGCTTTTACCTTTGCAGGATCAACTTTGATGCCTTTACCACTAACAATAAAACCTAGAAGTTTTCCAGATCGTACTCCGAATGTGCACTTATTAGGGTTCAACCTCAACTTGTACTTTCCAGCCTCTCGAATAATTTGTATAGAAGATTGAGATGCTCCTCTCCAGTTTGTGATCTTGCAATCATATCATCCATATATACCTTTATTTCATGATGGATCATATCATGAAACAAAGCTACCATAGCCCTTTGATATGTTGCCCCTGCATTCTTCAATCTGAATGGCATGACCTTGTAACAAAAGGTGTCCCATTGTGTAACAAAGGTGGTCTTCTCCATGTCTTCGGGAGCCATCTTAATTTGATTATAGTCGGAGAAACCATCCATGAAAGAGAAGACTTTATGTTGAGTGGTGTTATCGACCAAGACATCAATATGAGGTAGAAGGAAGTCATCCTTGGGGCTTGCCCTATTCAGATCCCTATATTCTACGCACATATGAACTTTTTCGTCTTTCTTTGGCATCAAAACCACATTCGCAACCCATTGGGGATAAGATGTCACAACTAGGAATTCTGCATCAAATTGTTTCACCACTTCAACTTTTATCTTTTCAGACATGTCAGGCTGCATGCGACGAACTTTTTGCTTGACAGGAGGATAATCTTCCTTTGTTGGTAGACGATGAACTACAATATCGATATCCAACCCTGGAATATCTTTATACGACCAAGCAAACACTTCCACATAGTCATGTAACATCTAAACCAATCTGCTCTTGACACCGCTTCCTAGGTTGGCGTTGATCTTGACCTCTTTCTTGTCTGTCTCGGTACCTAAATTGATGACTTCAACTAACTCTTCATACAACTAAATAACTTTTTACTCTTACATTAGAAGTATGGCTAGTTCTCCCAGTATTTCACAATCTTCCTCGCCTTCGTGTTCGGCTTGGTTAATTAGATATTCGAAATCATAGTTGGCAATAGTATAGTCATTGGCAATGAGATCCAGAGTGGACGAGGACCTGCAAGAGTGTGTGTGTGTGTGTGTGTGTGTGTGTGTGTGTGTGTGTGTGTGTGTGTGTGTGTGTGTGTGTGTGTGTGTGTGTGTGTGTGTGTGTGTGTGTGCATGTAATATACATGGCTATTTGAAAAGTGTATTTAGAAAGACAATGAGCATACAAATTTTAATGCAAAAAATCCAATGGTTTATATTGAATGATCATATGATAAAATGAACATAAATAAAACCCTTAACAAATGGACCATAATGCCCCGGGCCAGGCATATGGTTTAAAAGTCATTGTTTAATATTACAGATAAAAGGTTCTTGAATTGATAGAAAGCAATAAACAAGTAATTACTCCTCAACGAAGGAGATGGGAACGAAGTCCTTTGCGTGCCAATTGTTGAGCTCTGTTGTAGAAGGGTATACCCATTCTTCAAATGCACACTCATCATTAGAATCCTCCACAGCATTTACTTCGTGATTTCCAATAAGGAGAGGGGGCTTTCCCGCACGAGCACGCCTAACTTCTTTCTGAGCCTCGATAGTGAAACCCAACCCACATTTGTTTGCTTCGAACAAGATCTCGGGGAGTTACCCCCAGGTATCACAGTTTCCATCTTCGACTGTGGCACGAGCATCCTTAAATGAAGCCATCCTTGGCATAACCTTATCAACCTTGGGCATGTCGGAGGAGATTTTGGCAGTAGCAACCATAGGCGGGACAACTTCAAAAGCTTGGTACAGGGTTTCTATAAATTCGCCATCCATATCCACACATTTGAAAGAATTGAGATGGCTTACCATGAATTCCACCTCACCGCAAACAGTGACGATCCTCCCCTTGACCGGGTATTTTAACTTTTAGTGAAGGGTAAATGTTACTGCCTCTGCTCCATGGAACCAAGGGCGACCCAGCAAATAGGAGTAAGCGGGACGGATGTCCATGATGTAGAAAGTAGAGTTGAAAATCTATGAGCCTACTTTGATCGGGAGATCCACCTCTCCATGAACCATCCTTTTAGACCCATTGAAAGCCCTCACAATAATGTCACTCGGCTTCAAAACCAGTCCTTCACAGTTTAAACAGTCCAAAGCGCCCTTGGGTAGCACATTCAAAAGGAGCCAATGTCAACTAGAACATGTGCTAGGGTAGTCCCCTTACATTCAACAGAGACATGTAAAGCTTTGTTATGGTTCCTTCTGAGTGGTGTCAGATCAGTATCCGAGAACCCCAAACTGTTATCAGTCGTCAAGCTCACCATACAATTTTCGAATTGGTCAGTCGTAGTCTCATGAAGGACATGATCCTTATTTAAGAATTTTATCAATGATCGGGCATGAGCATCGGAACATAGTAGCAAAGACAACATGGAGATCTTGGAAGGGGTTTGCCCCAGCTGCTCCACTATCTTGAAATCACTCCCCTTTATAATTTTCAAGATTCCATCCATTTCTTGAGCAGAAGGTCCCTCAGCAGCAACATCTTTTTCAGGCGTCTCTGTCTCATCAGGCTCATATACTTTCTCTTTTCCCCTTGTGTTAGCACTAGGCTTAGCAGCGGTGATGCAGACAGGTGTCGTTGTAGTAATTAGGGGTGAAATGTTGGGCGGAAAGATTCTCCCAGTTCTGGTTACCTTACTAGAGCCGGTAATATTACCAATGTCATCAGCCTTGCTTTCTTCAATCCAAGCATCTTGCTTTATTCCATGGTAAAACACCTCATCACCGTAGTTCCACGACACTGCTTTGTTGGAAGAGTACGAAATTGGCCCAGTGGCAGTAATTATCAAAGGAGTAACAGTCGGTTCATTCGAAATCCTGATAGGACCCTTTGAGGAGATCCTAAAGGCTTGTTTGAAATTGTTATGACGGAGAGGTCTTAAATCCTATTGGTCAAATCTTTGGTGCACAAAATTCTCTCAAATAGGATATCATGACTATTCATCAGGCGTTGAACACCTTCTTTCATCCATTCGCATCCATTAACTTATTTGGCGCAGCAATCACAACCCTTCAAACAGCCAGGGAAAACCTCGACTCTCAACAAATTCTTTTTGACAATGGTTAATAGAGTAGTTAAGTCTTTGATAGAGGAAACAAAAATAGCATCTTCAATTGCATTGACACCTTTGCCATGGTTTGGCATTGGTGTCGTTATCATATTGGGAATTGTAGGCGGTTCAAATTTGATTGTCTTGTTATCTATTAAGTCTTGAATTTTATTCTTCAGCGCCCAACATTGATCAGTCTCATGCCCGAGACTATTTGAATGATATGCACACTTGGTATTCGGATTGTATTTAGGTAAGGAAGTATCCTGATTGGACGGAGGATCACGCAGTGTCACTAAGTTAGCCTTTAACAGGTGTTGTAAGGCTTGGGATAATGACATGCCTATCTTTTTGAATTGTCTTCGTGGAGTCTCAAATCGTTGATGATTGGAAGATTGTCTTTGAACAGGAGTCGAGTTGGAAATCCGAACAGCACTAACAGACGAACGATTATCCTTCTTGGTACGGGGCCTTGTCCCATACACAACATTCATTTCATTCTTCCAAGTGAAGGGTTTCTTTACAGAGTTGGAGGTGGAAGCATATGCTATGGGGATTTTCCCGCTCTTGATGCCACTTTCGACCCTTTCACCGGTTAGGATCAGTTCGGTGAAACTGGACGAAGAACACCCAACCAACAAGTTGAAAAATGGACCAGATAATGTACCCATAAACATATCAATATGTTCCCTATCAGTTAACGGTGGTTGGAGCCTACTAGTAAGATCCCTCCACTTTTGAGCATACTCTTTGAACCCTTCGTTTTTACCCATCGTCATGTCTTGCAGTTGAACTCTAGTCGGTGCCAGGTCGGCATTGTATTGGTATTGGTGATAGAAAACAGTGGCCAAGTATTCCCATGTATGGATACGGGAACCCTCCAATTGGTAAAACCACTCTAGTTGAGTCCCAACCAAGCTTTATTGAAAGAAGTGAACCCAAAGTTTCTTGTCGACGGTGTGCGGTTGTATTTTGCGCATATAAGATTTCAGATGAAGCTTTGGGCAGGAAAACCTGTTGTATTTAACGAAGACTGGTATCTTGAATTTATGGGGAATGACAATCCCATATATTAAACCCAAATCATCAAAATCCAAACCAGGGATGGCTTGAATCTCAACGACCTTTAGTCTATCCTTTAGCTGCTTGTATTTATCGTCGGCAAGAGGATACTGCTCGTCAAAAAAGTCTTCATCATTGGACACTCGATCAATGACACACCCAGCCTGGGTACTCCTTGCTTATCCAATTTGATTTTCGTCTTCCTCAGACGAATCTTCAATTACTAGTATCTGGCGGATCAACTCTCTAAATCTTTTACCCATGTTGACTAGGGCTTTCCTTTTTGGTTTCTTTTTGGATGCCAACAACGTCATCAACTCTTGTTGCCCCTTGGCCAGGGTCAGTAGAGTCTCTTGAAACTAGGAGTTTTGTGCTTTCAGATCTTTCATTGTTTTCTCGATATCCATCTTACTGAAATAAATAGCAGAAAGATAAAGAAACTTGTCGTGGAAAATATGTTATGTTATTATGCATGAGAAATGTGCATGAAAATGATTTCAAGGATTTATGAAATTTAAATTTGTCTATACAAAGAATGAACAAACTTCAAATTGCATTAATCAGTTCAAAATGGTTACAACGTGCCCCTTGGGCTTACAAAATAAATTCCTAAGACAAAAAGGTCAAACACATCCTCTTTGGTTCTAGATAGGCGTTCAAGCTCTGTTCTTCATG
The DNA here is from genome assembly GCA_948472305.1 of Vicia faba. Lineage (NCBI taxonomy): Eukaryota > Viridiplantae > Streptophyta > Magnoliopsida > Fabales > Fabaceae > Vicia > Vicia faba. The sequence goes on from OX451739.1 coordinate 1,273,062,041, forward strand.
AAGTTGTTTTGTAAGCTCCAAAACCCTTTTCTTGCTAGCGTAGAATTGAGCTTCGAAGGTGTCTCGCTCTTCCTTTAGCTGAATCCAACCCTTTTGTAAGTCTTCAAGAGAAGTAGGCATGTTGGGATGAAGGACAATATACGAGACTTCTCCTTCAGCAACAGGCTCCATGATAACCGGTAGGATGGAGGGGTAAGGCATCATGAGCTTCTGAGCACGAGCTCGTACCCACCTAAGGTAAGGTTCAAGGGGAATAAAATTCCTGCATCCCAGCGTCTCGCTATCCACTTTGTTTACCATTATCCAAGCTCGCACAAACCTCTGACGGTAGCCTTGATTGTCGCTATCGTAGTCGAACACCACTCCTTGGATGAGCATATCATGAGGACCATCCCTTCGGGCATACCCAAACTGTCGCAAAGCTAAGAAAGGGTTGTAAGTGATACCTCCCCTAATTCCAAGCAAAAGGACATTAGGGAATTCCCCACAACGGTCAATGATAGAAGTATCTTCCAAGGATCTCGAACACCAATGAATATCAAAGTGGGTGAGAGACATCATCCTTTGGGACCATGTCAATCCTTGCTCGTTCTTCAATATTGATCGAGGTAGGTGCAAAGTAAGCCACTTGGTGAGTAGGGGAATGCAACACAAGAGAGTACCTTTTTTCCTCATCGCGCGAGTATAGAAACAATGTAAGATGTCTCCTAGCAAGGTAGGTATAGTATTACGAGAGAGAAAGACTTTGATGGCATTCACATCTATGAATTGGTCCAAGTTGGGAAATAGAACCAAACCATAGATGAGAAGGGCCAGGATATCTTCAAAGGCTTGAAAATCCAAATCTTCCCAGAATGAACGAGCTTTCTCCAATAAGAACTTGGCTAGGAACCCTTTAACTCCGCTTCTTGTCTCCCAATTTGCTATAATGTCGGCTTTCTTCAGATGCAGGGCTTCGGCAATGACTTCAAGTTTAGGAATCCCTTCTAAACCTATGAATGGTACTTAATCAAGCACGGGCACTCCTAATAGTATGGAGAATTCTTCTAGTGTTGGTACCAATTGATAGTCAGGGATGGTGAAGCAATGATGCATGGGATCAAAGAATTGGAAGAGCACGCACATCATTTCTTCTTAGAAATTGGAGATAGCCAAACTGAGGAGTTAACCATATTTCTTGGTGAAAGGAGAATCTTCAGGCACCCTTGATGCTAAATCTTGGAGTTGAGGGTGTGCTTTCATGAAGCTGATTCAGATGGTATTCCTTCGGACGAGATTCATGGCCTACAAAACAAAACAAAGATAAATTCCTAAATCCTTGAAATGGTTAGTGAGAATTCTTATGATGTCTATGATGTTATATACAAGTAAGCAAGTTGTTATGTATACACAAAGCAGACAAGTCCTTAGGTCTAGGCTTGCATGGAGTTGGTAGGTAAGTACCCTCTTGAAGTTTAGTTGGTTCAACCTGTCCTAGAAAGTAACCGGGTTTTAGGGGATCTCAATATCACTGACCTTTCTTTTAGGTATTGTCTCAGCACAATCAATCTTTTCTTGCGACCGAGATATCCCAAAAGTCCAATCTCAATGAGTGTAGTATTGAGTATTAACCAATTTTCAGCTTTCCATCGAAATCGGCCATCTCACTACTTCCTAATGGCCAAGTTGTTCAATTAAGGTTCTAAGGTTAGATAGTGCTTCATGACGCCGCTCAGCGGCCTCATATTCTCCTTGATTCAACACAATGGATACTGGTACCAACAAATGTGTCACACTAACGTAGCCATTGCTTCAACCATATCGGTTTACGCCGTACAATTTCCACAATCTATTGCTACTTACCTAAAAAGGTGTCCCAGATCCGGGAAGAGGATCAAAACAAACCCAAACAAGGAACCAAAATGTAAAGCAAACAAGTCAAACAAAGAAAAGCAAGTAAAAGTGATCTAGCCCTAAGGTAACCCACTTTTAATCAATAATTTATTTGTTAGTATACAAATAATAATGTATACATATGATTAATAATAATAATTATTATTATAAATAATAATGATAAGAAATTGAGTAATTATAATAAAAATATAAAAATATCAAAAAAATATAATAATCGTAAAAAAATAGAAAATGATTTATAACTACTTCAACCATATCGGTATATGCCATACAGTTTCCATGATCTATAACTACTTACCTAAGGTCCTCCAGATCCGGGTGTAGGATCTTTTCAAGAAAAATAAACCTGAGAAACCAAATAAGGATAAAGCAATCAATTCAAACAAATCAGATAAAGTGATCTAACTCTAAGCAACCCCTCTTTTTAGTAGTTCCCCAACAGAGTCGACAGTTCTGTAACACGGTGGGAGAACTGACTTGGTTTTGCGTTTTATCGCAAATGTTGCGGATAGCTAGAGTCGCCACTGACTTTTCTTTTATCCAATAAGGAAAGGGTGAAAAGAACAGGAAAGACCTTGAAGATTTTGAGTTTGGGGGTAGGTTATGAAAAGGGAAGGTTTTAACACCCTTTTCATCTATAGTTATCTATGGGCTCTTAATCGCTATCTCACTTTGTTTTCGAAAATGCTTTGTGTTGTGTGTTTGAAAAAATATTTTAAGAATGCCAATTGTAAGGCAATACTTTGTAATAATTCTTGTTTCTGTTCTTGAGAATGCGTACAAAGTGTTTGTTTTAAAAATATTTTTGAAAGTGTTTTGTGTGAAATGTTTTATTTGTTTTGAAATGTTTGTGAGCAAGCGATTACGAGCGCTCTACCTACTCAAAGTCTTTCTTGTCATTTTCCTCCTCCTTTAGATAGTGTTATCCTACCATTAGTTAGTAGGAAGCCCTATCGTTGGATGTGAAGGGACAGGCGCAGGTCATTGTACAATCAACGAAGGCAACTGGTAGGAGCGCTTTAGCAATTTCATAAGGGACTAGATCGTTTACCGAAGGCAACATCGAAAGGGTCATCGAGGGACTACGATCTTTATTTTCGAGGGACAGTGCTAAAGCATCCCCACGTTCTAGGGACATGATTGTTTAATCGAAAGGAAACAAGAGAGGCTACCCTAGAGGTGCGTATGTGCAAGTGTTTTGTATTCAATTATTTTGTATTGAAGTTAGGTTATCTATAAATTGGTTTTTATCTTTCCATACAACCCTCGTTACTAAGCGATAATATATCAAGTATAAAAAAGACACTAAAGGTGCGAAAAGTAAAAGCATAAAATATAAACCTAAACATATTACACGGCTTTAGGGCAGTTACATAATAGAAAGCGGAAAGTAAATACCCTAAGCTATTTGTAACACGGTGGGAGAACTGACTTGGGATGTTTTGCGTTTGATCGCAATTGTTGCGGATAGTAAGAGTCGCCACCGACTTTTCTTTTATCCAATAAAGGAAAGGGTGAAAAGAACAGGAAAGACCTTTGAGATTATTTTCTTGAGTTCGAGGGTAGATTATGAAAAGGGAAGGTGTTAACACCCTTTTCATCCATAGTTATATATGGGCTCTTAGTTGCTTGCTAGATCAACTTGCTTTTGTTTGAAAATGTGTTTGTGGTGTGGTTTTTGAAAGTATTTTTGAAAAGCGCCTTCATTTAGGCAAACTTTGTAATGATTCTCGTCTCTATAAGAATGTATACAAAGTGTTAGACTTTTTGAAAATATTTCATGTTTTGAAAGTGTTTAGTGTGTGTTTGAAAAGATGTTTGTTTTGAAAATAAGCAAGCAACTAAGAACGTTTTCTACATACTCAAAAAGTCTTTTGTTCTTCTCCTCCTCCTTTAGATGTTTCTATCTTACCATTGATTGGTAAGAAGCCCCATCATTGGATGTAAAGTGACGGGCGTGGGTCATCGTTTAGTCATGATAGCAATGTTGTGAGATATCTTAGAATTTCTCTCGAGGGACTAAGATCATTTGAAAGGCAACATTCGAAAGCGTCATCGAGGGACTATGATCTTGTATTTTTTTAATTGTTTTTGCTAAGATGTCTCACATGAATAATATGACCATTTTTTACAAGGCAACAAGTGGAATTATCCTAGGGGTGCATGTGTGAATAGTGTTTGTATTTCATGCTTGATTTATCTTTGAATTAGTGTTTTCTAAGCATTGATTTTATCTTTCCATACAAATCTTAATTACTAGCATTTATATGAAAGCGATAAATTGCGGAAAGTAAATATCCTACGCTATTACAATCACTTGGGGATTGGGTGTACAAATTTACAAATGGGGATTACAAAAAATTAAAGTCCTAATTATCTATTACAACCATATTAAAATAATGTACAAGAATTGCAATGTAAAATAGATTTGTTTTGTTTTTGTTAAGAGAAGAAATAAATTTGCTTAAGGAAATGTTTTTAGTCTTTTTGTTTTAAAATAAATAAAATAAAACATATGAATATAAAGTATTTTTTGGTGTTTTTGATTAATGAAAATAAAGTGATGATAAAAATAAAGGAATAAGAGTTAGAATCAGCGTGTTACTGAAAGAGGAGAGAGCAGAAGTTCTGACTTAGGAGTGCTGCAAATCAGAAAGCAAATGTTAGCAAAAAAGGAAAAGCCATAAGTTCTGGATCCAAACACACTAACGTTCTGAGGTTGCTGGGAACAAAGGAAAGCTTAGAAGTTCTAATTGCTTGAGAGAGTCTAGAAGTTTTGGATGCTAAGAGAGTCTAGAAGTTCTGATGCAACTGGAAACTAGAAGTTCTAGTGTTATTGGAAGGTTAGAAGTCCTGGTAATGGGTAAGTGAGATGACAATGTTGTTGGATGAGAATATCTAGAAGTTCTGGTCCAGGAGTATTATTTTGACAAACAAATGGAGGGATTTATCTATAAGTTCTGGTCCAGGAATATTGTTTGATAGATAATGGGGTAAAAGTGTCAGGAAAATAAACATAAAAAGATGCTTATGGGGCTAGAACCCAAGACCCTTAACACTAATGTCTTATGCGCGCGCTCTCTACCATTGGGGTGGCTATGCATCCGATATTAGAAGCAAAAACATAAACATATATTACAAAGCAAGTTCTGATGGTGAACTTCATCTTCTTCTTCGCGCCAGCCAGAATATCTGCAACTTAGTCATTTCTCAACAAAATTGAAAATGCAAACATAGCAGTTATGGCAAATTTCATCATGGTTTCAGAAATACAAAGCATCAAAATTGTAAACCAAAAGCAAGCATGAATTTTTCTAATCCTAATTATGAACCCTAATTTCCTCAAGAAGTTCTGATATGAAATTCTCTCTACTTAGGCCATATAAATGAAATCTATAAATATGTACAGAATCATAGTCATGATATCTATATTGTATTTTTGAAAATGCAAGCCTAACAATGCCTAAGTAATGAGATGAGAGTCAGAAGAAGCTTACCTTACAACTGGAAATTGTTTTGTGAGTTAGCCTGGTTCAAATTGATGTGATGTTCTGGTCAGCTTTCTCAAGTTCCCAGGAAGCTAGAACAACCCTTAACTTGAGCTAAGAATGCTTGGAATGTTCTGGAGCAGCCAAGGAGCAAAGTTCTAATTTTTTGAAATGGAGAATGGTGAAGACTGTTTTATAGTTTGAAAACAGAAGTTGGGAAAGCTTATATGTGTATTCTAGAAATTGTATGGATGGTTTGGTCAAGAAATAAACATAAAAAATTAGAGTTTGGATGCAAATATCATAAACTAACAGGTTTCGTGTTTATGTTTGCACTTTTAGGTTCTTGGGAATTTTCAGCAAGATTTCAAGGCTTTTTTCAAATCTTTCGACCCCCTTTAACAATTGCAAATGAAGTTTAATTTATAGGCAAATGATTTAGAAGCTTGGAGAAGTCAAGAGTACAACCATCATGTGTTATGGACAATTGACTTGTTTTTTAAGCAAGTTTAGAAAAGTATGGTTCAAGGTAAAATAGAGTGGTTTGCAGCTTTAGCCGCACCTAATCTGAGTTTGTAGGCATGATTTATGGAGAAGTACACTCAGAAACAAAAGTAAAGCATGGGCCCAACATAAACTTTGTACAAAAGTTTACTTTTCAAGGACAACAATGGTACTTATATGCCACGCGTGGGAAGATCCTTTAGATAAAGACTCAAAAGTGGGTGTGAGCATTAAATGATGATGAGATCTAACAAGCCAGAAAGCCTGCAACATGAGATTATGCATCATAGCTTGAAATTGGATCAGAAGTTCAGCATAAACGTAACTTAAATTAAGAACAAATGTCCAACTTCTGATCTTTAAATCTCCCTGCTTCAGCATGATCTGAAGGAGTTCTCAGACTTTTCAGAAAGCTTGTAACATACTTTGTAAACCCTCTTTGAATTACTTTTGCAAACTCTGATCGTACCTACGTGAGAACTGGCCTAGAAGTTCTAACCAAATTCTCACTTGGAAATGCTCAGAATTTACTAAGCGCTTTTGCTTCATGGACGTGTCTTCAAGGATTTATAACTTGAAATCCCAGCATTTCTAGAAGAAGTTCTGTTCTGCAATGTTTTAGATCTCATTGTGATCTATAACTCTTATGTCAGAAGTTCTTCCTGAATCATCTTGCATCATGATGAAAATCTAGCCAGAAGTTCTGAACTTATCACATTTCTTAATACTTAGAAAATTTTCTATGTGTTTAGAATTTTGACTTTTCCAAAGTAATTTTGACTTTTTGATTTTCTTGATAAACAAACTTCATATTCTAACATGTCTTGATGAAATATGATTCTTGAAACTTGATTTTGATCCAAAAGACAAAGTTTGACTTTTTAGTGTGCATTTTGACCATTTTGCCCCTGTGCCAATTCTAAACCTAAATTGATGTATTAGTGCTGCAAACTTGATGTCATGGGAGATTTTGGGAGGAAATTCTTGAGAAATGAGAGGGCAAATTTTGGGGTATAACACTATTACAAAGCGGAAAATAGTTACATAATAATGAAAAAGGAAAGCGAGAAATCTAAGTTATTACAAATTGCGAACCCCATACACTTTATCTATGAAAATAAAATAAAAATAGAAAAAAAAGAAAGAAACGTTTTTGATGATTTTTTATGGAAAAAGTTTTTTTTAATGATGATTAAAATAAACCTAAAAACTAATTAATTTTAATTAACAAAAATAGTTAATTAATTAAATTAATAAAAAAAAGGTTAATGATGAAAAACCTAAAAATTAATTAATTTTAATTAACAAAACAATTGATTAATTAAATTAATAAAAAGGTTTATGATAAAAAAAACCTAAATTTAATTAATCATAATTAACAAAATAATTTATTAATTGAATTAATAAAAAAGGTTAATGATAAAAAACCTAAAAACTAATTAACTATAATTAAAAAAATAATTGATTAATTAAATTAATTAAAAAAAGTTAATAATGAAAAACCTAAAAATTAATTAATTTTAATTAACAAAATAATTGATTAATTAAATTAATTTAAAAAAGGTTAATGATAAAAAAAACTAAAACCTAATTATTTTTAGGGTTTACAAAAAAACAATTATTTTAGGTTTATAAAAAAAAGGTTTGTGGTTTTATGGTTAGGTGAATTTAGGGTTTAAGGGAAAAAATGTGGAAAAAGAACAAGTTAGAAGCAAAATCACACAAACTGTCAGAGGTGGGTGTTGAACTCACGCCCTTAGCCTTCTATTGAGACTGGTTTTCAAATCAGAGCCGCCATTATTAGTTTTTATCCTAGGGAAGGGAATCTAACAGAAAATCCTAATTCACAGACAAAGATTCTAGGTTTCAGACTTCTTTAGACGAAAGAAAGGTGTTAGACACCTTTCATCTACCTTGTTCACAATGATACTAGGTTTTAGGTTTGAGTTGGGGAAACAAGATTTAAATTTTATTAGGGGAAGGGACTAAATTTTTTATTAGGGGAAGCCTTGCAAACGTATTTTGAATCACCTTACATTCTGCTTGGGAGTAGTGATTGTGGAGATTTTGACTAAACGCGCAGTAAGTCAAAATCTGTTTGAAAACCTTTTGCAAAAAACAGTTGATTAGATTAGTTAATTACGAAAAATAGTTTGAGATTTGTTGCGTATTTTTTAATCATATTATCTGCGAAAATATCTTGATTAATGCATGATTAAAAAAAGATTTAATGCAAATAATATAGTAAAATAATGTATGCAATTTTTGAATAAAAATAATTTATTTGTTAGTATATAAATAATAATGTATACATATAATTAATAATAATAATTATAAATAATAATGATAATAAATTGAGTAATTATAATAATAATATATAATAATAAAAATATTAAAATATAAAAAATATAATAATCGTAAAAAAAATAGAAAATGATATAAAAGGAGAAATAATAATAATAAAAATAGAAAAATAATTGATTAAATCAGGGGTTGCGTTTCTGGTTGCTAAGTAAAAACAGGGGGTGTTGGTTTAGTAACCTGACTGGGCCCAAAACAAAATTCAGAGGGGGATGTAATTTGCTTTGTGTTTTAGTAATTTGCAGCAAAGGGGGTGTGAAACCCAAACGGGCTTGGCCCAAACGAAGATGTTGAGGGTCTGGCTGATTGAGTGTGCGATGGTACATGGATCTTAGGGTGGACTTGGCCTCACGGTCGTCCACCAACGATCAAATGGTCAAAACGGGGTGTACACATTAGTTTTGGCAGACGCGCAGGTAGGGAAACATTTCAGCATATTAGTTTTTTTTTACACTTTTTCAATTTATCTTCAATTTTTGTTACAGTCCCTACATCTCTCTCTCTCTCTCTCTCTCTCTCTCTCTCTCTCTCTCTCTCTCTCTCTCTCTCTCTCTCTCTCTCTCTCTCTCTCTCTCTCTCTCTCTCTCTCGTTTACCCTTTCCTTTATCCTTTCTAACCCTAAAACCCACCCCCACCGCGACGATGTCGAAACCAAACCCTTCAATCAAAACCTCAAACCAACAACTAGAGAAAAAACTAAAACTCAGTTTACCTTTCGCGATATTGCTTTCTCTGAGTTCTGTCTGATTCGTTTTTGTTTCGATCTTCTTTCTCTCTTACTTTACAGATTCCGACGAGGCTTCAGAATGAAACAACGGACGATAGTGGTGATGCGGAGTAGCAATGAAGGAGATGGCGATTAGGGTTTCAGATATTGAAACCCCAATCGCGCGCTTTGTCTTTTGTTCAGTTCTTGATCTTCTTCAGTCTTTAAGCTCTTTTGGGTTCAAGCTCATTTTCTGTCTTCGTCTTCTTCGCGTTATTTCACATATATTGCCTCCTTTCTTTGAATCAAGCTCCTTTTTCCTCTGTATATTGATTCCTCCTCCTCTGTACTACTATTATTCTGTTAGTATTTATATCCTTTTAGAAATTAGGGCTTTAGAATTTCTGTTATAGGTTGGATTTAACAAAAATTAAGGGATTCGATTTCTGTTGTTATTTATTGAGAATACATTGGATTTTGTTTATTGTAAATTTTTGGATTTGTAATGGAGATTGGATTTTGTAAGATTTACTCTTGTAATTGACCCTGATTCTTATTTGTTCTAATGTTATTTGAATCGGTTTTCTGCAATTCCAGTTAATATTTGGATTTGAGATTGATTTTTTACTGATTTCTACATTAATGATTTCTGCCTAAAATCATGCGTTAATTATGTCTAATTGATACAGTGACTGTTAATAATATGGGTCTGTATTGTTCTTATTCTAAAACTCTGGGCTTGGGCTGTAGATTTTTATATGAATTTTAATAAAGATTTAATTTGTTTTTTATTCTACCTCGCTTCAGAAGTTCTGGGCTTGGACTTATATTATATAAAGATTTGATTTTATTATGTTTTAATTCAGCATACATTTTAGAAGTTATGGGCTCGTGTTTTCGTAATGATTTTGATTCTATAATATTTTAAAATGAAGATCTGATTTTGCTTACAGAAGATCTGACTTTGTTTAAGATATGACTTTGCTAGTTTGCGTGATTCTGGTTCTGATCTGCACAGTTTTTTTGTTTGTTTCAAATGGGCCATGCACGTTAATTACTAGCCCAACACATTTTTGCAGCAAAACTTTATTATATCTTTAAAATAACCATGCTCAATTGGCCAAAACTTAAACAATATCTAACAAAAATATCCATATAAAAAAACGGTTATGTTTTCATCAAAAATAATATTATTTATTTTCTCAAAATAATGATAAATACTTTTTATAATAATAATTTTTTTTCAAAAACATTAGATGGGCCAACAACAATTCAAATGGGCTGGTCAATTGCAACCCATTCCTCTTTTACTAACGACAAACATTGAAAAAGGGCTAAGTTAACATATTAAACTTAAGTCGCCTTAACAATTTAATAACTCAGTAATTATTAGAATAATTTTTATTTTTGAATCGCATGGGCCATTGGCCAACATGCCTCACGAATGTTCACGGATACATGAGTCTTCCTGATTTAGAAAGCCCCGCTCTCCTGGATTAAAATACACCCCCTGATCGACTTAAAATTAAGAATGGGCCACCAGATACTGTTGTACCATCTTTAATTAAATATTTCTTATCGAAAAATAAAATCATCGAGGTAGGACAAATTTGGGGTACGACACCTTCCACACTGCATTAAGGGAAAAAATAGGGAAAAAGAACAAGTTAGAAGCAAAATCACACAAAATGTGAGGGGTGGGTGTTGAATCCACACCCTTAGCCTTTATCATTGCATGCCTTGCCACTGCACCGGAGCTCACATATTATGCATCAAACCTGCTATAATGATGTATATGAACACATGTAAACATATCAAATTAGTTAAGAATGCATAAATCAAAGGTTTGAATTAAAAAAAAACTACCAAAACCGGTGAGGATGAAGGTAATGTTCTGGGAAAGATCTTGACTGCTTGAGAATTGGGATGGATTCCTGGGCACTTCAAGATGATAATGCAATGCTTGGTTACAATTTAGAAGGACCGGAAACAAGGATTTTGTGTTGCCTTAGTTTCTTGAATTTTTGGAAGTTTTGGAATAGTTTTCTCTGCAAGAGTTTTTCTGTCTAGCTTTGTTGTATGAATGAAGAATAAATAGTGATGAATTAGGTCAAACAAAATTGGGCTTGGACCTTGTCATGAAAAGCCTTGACTTTATCTTATTTAATTTTGAATTTAAATAAATAAAATAATAAATAAATGGAATAAAAATCAAAGGGGTGTATGAATAGGTTTAGAGGTTCACTATGAGGCCTAATACACGTTTGGACCTTGAAACACAAGTCCATTAGCCAAAACATTCGAGTTTGATCAATTTGGGTTTCATGCATTTTCTCGAAATTTCCCAACTTGTGTCAATCATAACTCTCTCAATTTTTATCATATGAAGGTGATTTTTGACTTTTTGGAAAGCTCAATATGTTCCCTACAATATCTATGCTGATAATGTTTTCATTAGAAGACTTTATCTTGATGTAAGTTGCCTTGACAAAAAGTGTCTTTTTGTTAACTTTTGGAATGACCTAAAATGTTTTGGCCCATATCTCTCAAATGAAGCCATTTTTGGACTTATTCTTAGAGAGACAAAGTTGTAGAGAATTGAATTCCCTTCACAATGAGCTTTAGTTGAGTAAAATATAATAAAGCATGTGAAAGTTATGCCTGTTCAAAGTTCAGTTTACTTCTCCTTAAGAAAACCCTAATTTGGCAACTTTTGACTTTTGATGATTTGAGAATTTTTCTTGATGAATCATGATAAACCCTTGATCAAATGATGAATATGACATCAAAATGTTAATGTTGACCAAAATTTTTGAAGTTTGACTGTATGTTGACCATAATTGACTTTTTGTTCAATACAATTGATTTTCAGTCATCTGAGTAATTGATTGAGCAAACTTGTGATGCAAGACATGAAACTTAGTATGAGCATTCTTTGAGACCTATAAGAAACCATGGAAACCACTTGAGGCCTCAGAAACCCAAACTTACTTGATAAAAATGAAACCCTAGGAGAATGTCTTGTATAATGGGAGGGTAAATTTTTGGGTACAACACTCCTCACTCAACCGAATCTAAATTGCAAAATCTTGTTAAAACCCTCAAATCAACACTATGATTTTGGAGGAAAACCCTCAGAGTTTTTCAGATGAAACCTCGAAAAATTCTCAATCAATCTTAGGTTACACCAACCTAAATTAAACATTATCAACACAAGTCTAAATGACACCCGGACAATGAATGATTATGTGTACTTTGTTTGTGTGTATGCATAGATGAGAGGTTGAAGACGATGAGCAATTTTTGTACGTGTTTATAGTTTCATTGAGTTAAACATGATACATGTATGAAGTATTTTTATGTGTGCGAGTTATAGGTAAAAATGAAGGCTTAAAAATTGAAAAGAAATGCAAATTTTCTGAAAAATTTCAACATGTGTCAACATATATAAGTCATGTGTCGACACATGTAATGACATGTGTCAACCTATATAAGGTCATGTGTCGACACATAGACGAAAGCTTTACAAGCTTTAAAAATATGGTATATGTGTCAACCTGAAACACATATGTGTCGACACATGGATGAAAACTTTCAGTATGTGTTTACCTAAAGAGATGGATGTGTTGACACATAGACTAAGACTTACAAGGTTCATTAATGATCCACATGTGTTGACTCATACGTTATATGTGTTGACACATAGACATGTTTTTCATATAAAACTCATTTTTAATGCACTATGCCTTTTCCAAACATGTTCTAAATGCATTCTAAGATTCATAATGCAAAGGTGAACATAAAAATTCATAGATGTTGTTCAATATACAGAAATGCAAGGTTATACTAATTTTTACATCATGCAAAACATCTAATGGGCAAGTGCACTCACAGTGTTAACCATGTTTTATTCACGTACTTAACAAATAAATGAGTATCAACACAAACACTTTCAAAGTGCTTGAAGTGTTTGCCAAACTCAATTTTTGTATTTGAATACATGATATTGTTCCATATATCCATGACATGTTCTTGTCTTTCTGATTTGACAGACTCTTTACATTTCATGCTCAGGATTTTTTAAATATGGAACGAACACAGCAAATGAGTTACATTTAGGAGCACTAACTTCATGTCATTCATCAATGCAAGTTCTTGGTCCGTCACCATAATATTCAGTAGCAATTTCTCTGAAGAGAAAAACTTTTTGACCTTCTCTAGTGCCCATGTAAAATTTTCCTCCCTTTCATGTTCCAAATATGCAAAAGCAATTGATAATGTCCACTTTGTTGATGTAACACCAACAATCTCAAGCAGTGGTATCTGGTACATGCACAATCAAAATGTACATGACCAAACATCTCACTCAATATCTATAATATATTTTAGGATGTGAAAACGAAAGTTCTCACCTATTTGTCTTGTACGTTGTAGCGGCATAAATATTGAGACTAAACCATTGGATTAACTTAACTCACAAAAATATCAATGAAGTCGCCACCGCATTTTATTTTATCCAGAGGACTATGAAAAGAGCGAATAAAACCTAAAGTTAAAATAGAGATCAAGGTAAGGGGGTGGTTATGAAAAGGGAAGGTATTAGCACCCTAAACATCTAAGGTACTCCACATGGCCTCTTTGAAAATTTGTGTATTTTGGCTATAAAGAAGTATGTACAAAATAGATTGTGGAGATGAGAAAAGAAGTATTTTTTACAATTTTTATACTCTTCGCAGTTGTGAACCTTTTGTGCCTACGCACCATCTTCTGTGCAATAGGGGATCAGAGTACTTGTAGTTCACCTCAATTTTTTTTGAAAGTTTTATGTGTGTTGGTTAATTTTAAGAAGAAGAGACATCTCATCATATTCGAGTGGAAAACATACGTACTACCCACAATTATGAGAAAGAAGCATTTGCATCATCTCAAATTGGAGGATATAGCTTGGATTTAAAATCAACAGAGCATCACCCAATACCTAATTAGAAAATGTCTCACTTCACTACATATCATAGAAATATAGTAGTTTACATCACTACAAGAATCAACAAGAGTCTAATCTTTGAGAAAATGTTTTTAATGATGTTAATAACTTTTAGTCTTATAAAAAGGTGTCAAAGTACGATTAATATTTATTAAGGTTTAATTAAGAAAAAGATTTTGAAAATGCATGGACCTAAATCCAAGTTTATTATGAAAGCAGTTCAAGTTTGAAAAAAAAAACAAGAAGAGTTTTAAAATGGAGGGACAAGATTTTTGAAATTGAAGAAGATGAGAGGGGATGAAGGGATTATCCTATGTACACAAGGTAAAATCTAAGGTAAAGAACAACCTAACCAACAAGAAGCCACCACTTGACATAAAAAGTCAATGTAGAATTCCCATCCTTTGAATTAAAACCAAGAAAGCATAATATTAAACCTCATATGAATACCAAGCTTCTTATGGATTAAGAACCAGACAAAGTCTTCATTGACAAAAATAGGCCAAAGTAACAACTGTATATAGAGGAATTCCCAATCACAAACAAAGTATAAAAATCAGAACCACCTGCACAAAAACAAATTCAAACCAATATCTTAGAGTAAACCCCAAGGACTTCATAATAACTTTTGTAAAAACATCATCCAAAGATCAAATTTTCAAGGTCTCGGGACTTCTAATCCTAAATCTCAAGAATCCACAACTCCATAGTGCTAGGGATAGTAATCAGATAGTCCAAGTAACCTCAAAGCTTTTAACGTTCAAGTTTATTATTAAGTGTATTAAAAAGAGAAAATAAAGCTCAAGTGAGTAAAGATAAAATGATAGAAAGTAAATGCTCAAATGAGCAAAAGACGAATAACATGAGATGTAAATTCTTAAAGGTAAATCACATATAATAAATGCACAAAGTAAGAGCATAAAGTAAAGTCAATGGTTAATAGTTAATAGTTAGAAGTTAATAATTGACAGTTGATGGTTGGGAGTATTTTTAGATGATTGATCCATAATGATTTGAACATTGAGCCTAAGTCAAAATTGATAAAAACTCATTAGAGGATTGATAGAATCAAAGCCTCCTAACAATGAGCTTTCAAGGTTATTGTCCATAACTCAATATTTAATCATCTTTGGGCTTACAAATATAAAGTTTGGGCCACTAAAAATCTATCAAATGAAAGAAGAGACGAGAAGAAATCCAAGTGATATGATCCATGATGATTTGAGCCTTAATCCTAGGTCAAAATTGACGAAGACTCATTAGAGGATTGATAGAATCAAAGCCTTTTAACAATGAGATTTCAAGGTTATTGGCCATAGCTCAACACTTAATCATACTTGGGCTTACAAACTTAAAGTTTAGGCCACTAAGAACTAATCAATAGAAAAAGAAGAAATAAGATAAGATGAAAGGGGAAAAGAGGAAGTCACCGTGTAACTAATGCCTCAGATGAATCACGACTAGGTCTAACTTCCTCAAAATCAATCAACCATCTTGGTGGATTTGGTCTTTAGACCTATCAACACCCAAGTTCCATTGATGTTGAGGAAATTTATGGCTCAATAAGTGTTCATGTATTACCAAGTCAGAACCACATCAAATCAAATGAAAATGCATTAAAATAAAATATAGAAAATGATTTAAAAATGGTTATTTAATTGGAATTTTTTGATGAAATACACAAAAGGTATCAAAACACCAAATAAAAATCCAATGGTCAAATAAAGGTCAACAAGTGTTGATAATTTTTTTTTTAAATTTTAAAAGTTAGAAACTATTTTTCAAATATAAAGAATCAAGTAAAATAAACCAAAAATCACAAAAAATACAAAAATAAAAAATAAAAACATTTTTTAACAATTAAAATAACTCAAATAATGAGAAAAAATCATAAAAAATAGAAAATCATAAAATAAAATTATGAAAAAAATAAGAATCAGAAAGAGAATATTCAAAACAAAAATTATTGATTTTTTTTCATAATTTTTGAATGTGAAATGAATTTTTTATGATTTTTAAAGTTTAAAACAATTAAAAATAAAAAATCAGAAAATAAAATAAAACCTAAATAATGTGGACCATCTGATTATTGTCAAAACACGTTAGCAATCAAATCTAAGGGATATGGAGCGTTATGTATGTTATGGTCTTTAATGAATAAAACACTGGATCACTTTTAAAAATCAGAAAAATATACAACATGGAAAAACAAGGGGCGTTGAATCTGAAGCATTTTAAACACGCTAGCAATTTAGATGAACCATATATGTAGATACACGGTGAACCAGAGTCAGTGTGTGTGGAAACAACAAAAGCCCATTCAATCAGATTAAAATAATTGGCTCAAGGTCATTGGTTGAAGAGCGACATGTAGGTCGCCTTCAACCTCCATCCATATGCAAATAGGGTGCGGATGAGATTCTACAAACAGAAACATTTGAAGCTCATAGTGATAACATTGGATTCTTCTCATTCAGACGATCCTAATTGTACCCTCGCAAAATTTTATTTAAAGCATAACTCACTCGATTTGAAAAAAACCAGAAGGTTTTGAAATGAAAAACAGAAGCATCGAATGCATTAATTTACGCATAAATGAATATTATAGACCATTCCAAAAATTTGAGTTTGGAGCTTTGGTGCCTTAAACTACCTGGACGAAGTCTGAAGAAATTGCTCTGAAACTTGACTTGGTTATCACGATTTAGGACACTTCAAGGCTTGATTCTTGTTGTGTTAGCTTTAGGGAAGTTCAAGGATGAAGAATGAAAAAAGAAATTGGATTGAAAAATAAGGAAAGAGTGAATTCAAATACTCAGAAATGTGAGCTATGGAGAGAGTTTGGCAGCGTGATTTTGGTTGTTCAAGCTTGTCCAAATGAGTGAAATATGATCTGTATTTATAGGAGAAGTGAATGAAATCAAAAGGAGGGGTGAATGATACAATTTGAGTGGAAATCATGCACACCTGTGGTCATGAAGAAAGTGTGATCACATGTGCATCAAAACTCATCCAAATTATGTATTTTGACATTCTAAATAATTCAAACATCTTTACTAATCATGTTTAAGTTAAAATCACATGGTAATTTGGTGATTAGAAGCCACATTTCACAAATTCACTACTGACTTCAAATGATATTTTCAGTTTCAAAGCATCAACTTTACAACCATGGTGCAAACAACTTAGGGACCTTTTTGATCTCATTATTTTTGCAATGAAAATACCTTCTCACAATCTTTGTAATGTGTCGAAAAAGTTAGTATTTGATGATTTGAGTTAAAATTTATGATCATTTGAATTTATGAAAAACACACGGATTCTCATACTTAGAAAAATTTCTAAGTATAAAGCTTCGAAATGACCTATAATGTTCTTCCAAGTTACAAGCCCTTCCATTCAAAATTAGCTATTGACTCTTGAGGATGAAATTAAGTAGACTATTTGAATTGAATAATGGAATTGGAGTCATTCAAAAATCATAAAAAATGAGAGAGTTACGACTTTTGGAAATTGATGGAAGATTTTTGAGAAATCCACAAATGACCTATAATGTTCTCACCAAGTACATCACTTTCCACACCCTTTTAGATCTTGATCCTTGAATAAGAGTTGTAGTAGCCATTATCAAGTTAATTATGAAAAAATAATGAGCTTAAGGAGATAAAAATCGATCAAGTTATGATCCTTTGAAGTTAAGTCAGAGAATTCAAAAGCTTTTTTAAAGGACTTGTAATCTTCTTCAGATTTAAATGATCTCCCACTCAAAGTTGACCTTATATCCTTGAATATAAGTTGTTAAGGACTCTTTAAAGAGAGTCATGGTTTTGGAACCAACTCAAAATCTCAAAAATTAAACAAGGTATGGTCTTTGGAAGTCAACCAAACCTTACTTAGAAAGTACAAAAGTGACTTGTAACCCCTTTCAACTTTTGATGATTTTACTTGCACAATTGAACCTTTTCACGTGAAGAGGAGTTGTTGTAGATGATGATAAGAATTCATAGAAAAAAGAACCACTTTAAAATATTGAAACTTAAGAGAGTTATGCACTTGTGATCATAGAATCAAGGACTTATTCAAATTATGTCAAACTACTTGAATCAACTTTGCATCTTTTGAACTTTTATTGCAAACTAAGGTATGATGAATCACATTAGACCTTGAAATTATGTTATTTTGAAGCACACTTAATGATGGAGGTTATATCTCAATGAAACTTGTTGAAGAAAACATGGAAATAAACACATGAACCTATGAATCTTCTTGATGAATCCAACTACTCACTTTGAGATAATTTTGGATTAAATGAAATTAAGAGAGCTCTCCAACCATAGATCTATAATGCCATAATCATAGCTTTGAAGTTTAAGCTTTTAAAATCTATTGAATAACCATTTGGCTGAGGGTCTGTAAGTTTAAGATTGCGCCTAAGAGGGGGTGAATTAGGTGGTGGTCGATTTTTGATTTATTTTACACTTTCTGGTTTTGTTTTAGTGCTATGGAAAACGGTAAAGTGCAGAAAGTAAAGAGACACAAAGATTTATCCCGATTCCTTCCACACCCCGGAAGTACGTCCAGTCCCCTTGCAAACACGCAAGAGATTTAACTATTTTGTTAGAACTTTTACAAGACTCTTCCTAGTCTTATCAACTAAAGACACTAACAAATACCAAGAACACCCTCTTGGATTTCCAATAAGTCTCTTGAGAACAATCCTCTCAAAAGATACCTCTTGTTTCCAACAATGGACAACAAGGTACACAAGTATTCTAATACTTAATTCCAACAATCCTGAAAATAAGTTACACTTTGTATAATTCTATGAAATATGATTTCTTGAAAGATGTTGATCACATAGAGTGACTTCAATGAAGTTTCTTCTTTCTTCTCTTGTAAGCAATTCAAACTGTAACACAATGGTTAGACAATGCTCAAAGATTTCTGTTCTTATATGTGTGAAAGTGCAGAAAATCTTTGTTCTTAAAAATTGAGAAATATGAAGTTTGAATATTTTACAAAGTTCAGAATTATTGCATGAGAGAAGAGTTATTTTATAATTTGAAAGATTTAGTATTTAAAGCAATCAAGATACCTTTCCAAATGGATACTTTTCTGTTTGTAAAACTTGAGAAGATGCAATGTATGACCATGCAACCATTGGAGAAAAGGTGTGAAGGATATCTTGAATCAAGTTCAGATTTTTCAAAAATTACAACGTGTAAATCGATTAGCATTAGATGTAAATCGATTGGACGAGTTTGTAACGTTCTTGTTTTCAAAAAATTTGAAGTGTAAATCGATTTACATTATGTGTTAATCGATTTACTAGTGTTAAAAAATTAATTCAGTTCAGTAATCAATCGATTTACACTCCATGTAAATCGATTGCTGTCAGGGGCAATCAGATTTTGAAAAAACATGTGTAAATCGATTTACATGATATGTTAATCGATTTACATTAGTGAAAAACTTAGAATTTACTTTAAACTTTAAGTGAAGTGTTGTGGCAAGTGTGTATATCATTTTTGAGCATTTCTAATCAATGTAGTTCAAATGAGAATTGATATACTTGATTGCTTGCCATGATCCTTGAAGTTTTGAGTGAATGATGCTTTAAGCTAATTACACTTCTTTTCCTTCTTGCCATAGTGCTTGTTTGTCTTTCATCAAAACTAAAGTTGAGTTGAGGCTTGAGATTACAGTGTCAATCTTCAAAGCCCTTGGTTAGGTGGTGAGATGAATGTGATTGTGTTAGCACCTACAATATAAACATCCAAAGGAACATATATGCACATTTTTTATGTTAGTTAAGAATAAGATACACATGTACAAGATACAAAATTCAAGGCGTTTGGTGGTCTCTCAAGAGAAAACTTTTAGATAGAAGAGAGAACCAACCCTAATGTGTGATCTTGGTGTATTATGATGATGTGGAGTGATGTAGGATCTCAGGGGCAAATATTGGGGTATAACATACATGCAATAAAAAATAAAACACCAGATGAAACATATTCAACAACTTCACATAATCTATACGTGTCCATAAGATATTAGCTACAATATCTGAGTTGTCCATATTTCTAGTCCATCACATGTATTTCTCTTTATGAACAAGGCTTAATAACATTTGTATTTCTATCAACGTACCTCTCTTGCCCATTTTGTATGTAATATTAGTTTTATACACCTGAGTAATACTCGTGAGGTTTTCTAGAACTTCGTCTTTCAATGTAGAAACTATGTACCTTTGAGTCATATTGTAATTTATCATGTCATTCACAAACTTTCTTTCATGATCTTTTAGACGATAAAATATTCTACGACATTCCAAATCCCTATTTATCCTATGATTGTACATCCTGCATCTAACCATCACCTTTCAATCGATACCACTTGGAACAAATCTCAGCATAAACAGACATTTAACCTTCATACTATAAATGCCATCAGAGAAATTAATGCTTTCAGATGCATTTTTTCTTTTATAATTTCCTCATCTCTCACAATCCATAATTAATTTATCCTTCCTCTCTCGTATTTCATTAGCATAATTAAGATGAATAATTATAACAATAATACCATATTGTTTATGAGTAGACCGTATCCATACTAAAACTTTAGATTGAGAGTTACAAATATATCAATTACAATATTTAATTATTTAACTATCAATTCTATAAAGGATGAAAAACATTTAAAACTGTATTGTTTCAATAGAAAACATATGACTAATAGTGATTTTTTTTAACAAATATAATTTTTTTTAGAGGTAAATAATAATAAATGCATTTTTGAAATTATAAAAATTAGGATGTGCCAGATTAATTTAAGGGTGGGAAGTAAAATGCTCTAAAGTGAGGGGTATAACAGTATCATAAAGCCCATAAGGAAGCAAAGCCCATTTTAATCAATTGGAATGCTTAGGCGCCACGACATCCTTATCTCGCACGCACTTTTCCCGCCACAATATTCCCGCCAAAACCACACACTCTTCTTATTCATTCCATTTCTCCCAAAAAAAACACATTCAGAAAAAAAACTGAAACCCTAACACAAACCGAAACTCAATCCCTCACCACAGATCGAGAAAATGTCAGGCTGGGACGAAGGAGGCGTTTACTACAGCGACCAGGCACACTCCTGGGACGACGGCCGTGGCGAAGCCGAGGCCACCATCTCCAACCACACCATCGTCCAAAAGTTCAAGGAGTTCATTCGAAACTTCGAGACTGGGAACAATGTTTTCCCTTACAGAGAGAGTCTTCTCAATAATCCCAAAATTCTCGTTATCGATATGGAAGATCTCGACTCTTTTGACCCTGATCTTCCTTCTAAGCTCCGATCTGCTCCCGCCGATATCCTCCCACTGGTACTCACTTCATTCTCTACCACTCTCTGTTAATAACTTCACTGACCTCGATTTTTACGCTGTTTTTTTTTGGTTTAGTTTGAAACTGCGGCGGCTCAGGTTTTGGTGAATTTGAAAACCAAAGTGGCTGGAGATACTGGAGTTATGGAAGATGCTGCACCTGGCGATGTTCAGATTCTACTTACCTCTAAGGAGGATTCTGTCTCTATGAGATCGCTTGGGGTTAGTGGATTTCACCTAATCTACTGTTTTATTATTTCGAGTGGTTTTGAATTTATCTCTATGAAGATGCTCAGGGTTCCAATTGAACCAAATGATAGTTTTCATATATCAAGTTGATTGGTAGTGTATATTGAATGCTTAGGGTTCAATTGAAACATTGACTACTCTTAACAACAAGTTGATTCTTACTGCATTTTGACATTTGGTCATATCTGAGGTTACTACAATTTGCTGATTTTTAATCTTTTTCACAGGCTCAATACATTTCAAAGCTTGTTAAAATTGCGGGGATAACTATTGCTGCATCAAGGACTAAGGCAAAGGCTACATATGTCACCTTGATATGTAAGAATTGTAAGAAAGGGAAGCAGGTTCCTTGTAGGCCTGGGCTTGGGGGAGCTGTTGTTCCTCGTTCATGTGATCATATTCCTCAGGTTTAGTTCTACCTGTCTTATATTTATTTTTGTACTTGATACTGTGCGTTTCTGTATTTTGCATTTGAAGATATCTTTTACAAGATAAGAGTTTTTTTTTTGTAGCCTGGAGAAGAACTTTGTCCAATAGATCCATGGCTTATTGTTCCTGACAAGAGCAAATACGTTGATCAACAAACCTTGAAGTTGCAAGAAAATCCGGAGGTAGTAATATAAATGTGATAAAGCTTTAAAGACAATTTGAGTGATAATTGTATCTGACATTTTTGTATGGGCTATTGAAGGATGTTCCCACTGGTGAGCTTCCTAGAAACCTGCTTCTCTCTGTTGATCGACATCTAGTTCAAACAGTAGTTCCTGGCTCAAGATTAACAATTGTTGGAATCTATAGTATTTTCCAGGCTTCCAACTCTTCCGCATCGTGAGATTAATAATCTTTTTTAGCATTTTTAGATTCATTCATTGACAAACTACAATAGATATCAGTATTTTCTAATGATTTGTTTTATGCAGCAACAAAGGAGCTGTTGCAGTTAGGCAGCCTTATATTAGGGTTGTTGGAATTGAAGATGCAAATGAATCTAAGTCTCGAGGTCCCACTGCGTTTACGACAGAAGAAGTGAGTGTTGACAAACTCTAAATTGACTACTTCTGTGCTTTATACCTGTTGGTCGCATCCTTTAATATCACATTGTAGTTGAATGAATCTTGAGTTTGTGGATCCTGTCAAACTGATTTTATTAGATTTTAAATAGTTTTCAGTTTCCCTTTCCTTATGTGTTGATGTTACTGATATAATGGTTCCTTAACAGATTGAAGAGTTCAAAAAATTTGCATCTGATCCTGATGCATACAAAAATATATGCTCCAAGGTTGCTCCCTCTATATTTGGGCACGAAGATGTCAAAAAGGCTGTGGCCTGTCTTCTATTTGGAGGGTCAAGAAAGGTATACTGTCTATGAGTACCCATACATTTTGTTGGAAATAACAAAAATTTCACACAGCCTCTGATTGTTTTTGCTCAATTTCCTTGCAAGCAGCATTTGCCAGATGGGGTGAGATTAAGAGGTGATATCAATGTGTTACTTCTCGGGGATCCATCTACAGCAAAGTCTCAGGTTACTTTTAGCCATTATTTTCTGTAGACATGTTCTTCAGTTACCGTGTGTTGACTTGAGTTACTAAAAACAAGGGCCACTTGTGGTATCCAAAATGAATTTGTTTACTTAATGTTTAGATTTTAACATGAAATGTTAAAACATCCCCCAGAGTTTAACAGTTTAGCCAGGGACTTTCAACATCTTAACCATTAATTCATTCACATCACATTATAGCTTGCGTTTCCTTACATTACGTGACAATTGCATTTTACAGTTTCTCAAGTTTGTTGAAAAGACTGCTCCTGTTGCTGTTTATACTTCTGGAAAAGGCTCATCTGCAGCTGGCCTTACAGCTTCTGTAATCCAAGATAGTAGCACTGTAAGTCCTTTACTTCCTGCATTGTTTATATTTGATACTAAATGTCTGTCATTGCTGCTTAGTCTTGAGATATGATCATACACTAGTCCTTCACATATCTTGATTAAAAAGTTACTGATTATTATTTTACATTTCAGCGTGAGTTTTATCTTGAAGGAGGTGCCATGGTCTTGGCAGATGGAGGTGTTGTTTGCATTGATGAGTTTGACAAGATGAGACCTGAAGATAGGTGTGTGTATACCACTTGTTTCTTTTTGGTATTTTGTCATTGTTCATTTTGGTTAACTTTTTTGCTGTCTATTATGTAGGGTTGCCATTCATGAAGCCATGGAACAGCAAACTATATCCATAGCCAAAGCAGGAATAACAACCGTTCTTAATTCTAGGACTTCTGTTCTTGCTGCTGCCAACCCTCCATCAGGGCGTTATGATGACCTTAAGGTCAACTTTTATATTACCCCTTTCTTTTTTTTTGGTTTCCCTAAAATGCATATTATTATTACACGAGACTAACAAGATTCGTAAATGTTTATCCAGACTGCACAGGACAATATTGATTTACAGACAACTATTCTTTCTAGGTTTGATTTAATCTTCATAGTGAAAGATATCAGAATGTACAGTCAAGATAAGGTAACTTCAACTGTTTAATACTATGTTCTCACTTCTAAGCATGTGATTCTTTCTTTTGTTTTCTTTGAATGTAGCTTGTGCTATGAGAAAA
This sequence comes from Vicia faba, assembly GCA_948472305.1. NCBI lineage: Eukaryota > Viridiplantae > Streptophyta > Magnoliopsida > Fabales > Fabaceae > Vicia > Vicia faba. Next base: position 1,273,086,208 of record OX451739.1, read on the forward strand.
TGTTATTTCAGACTAGTTGTGTTGTGATATTTAAATTTGATAATGCATATTGTCTAAAATACTTTTTTGAAACAGTTATGTAGTTGAAACTTTAGCAAAGTGTATCTTACCTCTTAATTTGTCTGTCATTAAAGGACTAGTTTTGCACAAATATATATTACATGTTCCATTGTTTTCAATATTTAAGCCAGTGGTTGACTATTTTGTTTACAGATTATAGCTAGTCATATCATAAAAGTTCATGCATCAGCTAGTGCAACAAGGGGAGAGAATAAGACTATCATTTCCAAAGAAGAAAATTGGTTGAAGAGGTATGCCATATCTTAATCAGAATTTTCATTAATTTCAGTTGAGAGAGCAAGCTTTTGAACTTGTATGTTAAATAGGTACTTAAAGTATTGTCGAACTGAGTGCCACCCTCGTCTGTCGGAATCTGCAGCAAAGTTACTGCAAAATAATTATGTGAAAATCAGACAGGTATTCATGAATATAACTAATTAGAAATGCATTGTTAGCCTCTAGTCTCCATATGCTTATTAGTAGTTGATGATAATGTTGGAGGCCTGTTGGAATTCTGTATTTTGCTCATAATTTCGAGTCTTGAACTGAATATTTTGTTGGATGCCATTTACAGCCATATTTCTTCTGAGTGCTGATTTAATTTAATAAAATGAACATGCTTATGAAAATATGATTCACTTTTTTATGAAAAATTGTAGGATATGAGGCAACAGGCAAATGAAACTGGAGCAGCTGCTGCAATACCAATTACTGTAAGGCAGCTGGAAGCTATTGTGAGGTTGAGTGAGTCACTTGCAAAGATGAAACTGTAAGTATCATTTGTCCATACCTCCTGGTGTAATTTCATTAAAAAAATCATTCAACCAATCTTTACAAGAGAAGCAAAGTTTATCTTTTTCATTTATAAATTAAAAGGAGATATTTTGTGATTAAAAAAATTATTGTAATAGACATGAGATAAAACATAATAGCACTCAAATTTATTCAGTAGCTTTTCTAAATTTTGTATATCTATATCAATTGGTTCTAGAGTTTAAAAGTTGTGGTTCCATAATTCCATGTAAAATCCTTAACATGCCCTGCTTAACCAAAATAATCTAAATTCTGTTGCATCAATTATTTTTCTTTTTTCCTTTTCGGAGTGGTTTTTTGTTCTTTTGTTGGGCCACATCTTTCTTTTGGTAAAATATGCCTCATTGATTAACTCTTGTATCAGATCTCATCTTGCTACCGAGGAGAATGTGCAAGAAGCCATAAGGCTTTTCACTGTGTCTACTATGGATGCAGCTAAATCAGGAATAAACCAACAAGTGAATCTCACACCTGAAATGGCTCATGAGATACAGGTTTGTTTTGTGATGAGACTATCTCTCTTTTTCCAAATAGGCTTCATATGCTGATGAATTATGATTTGCTGTGAGCAGCAAGCAGAAGTTCAGATAAAGAGAAGAATTGGAATTGGGAACCACATATCAGAAAGAAGACTGATTGATGACTTAGGCAGAATGGGGATGAATGACTCTATTGTAAGTATTATGTAGCCACTTAACTGATAAGTGCTATATTTTCCTGTTTTTTTTCTTCTTTTCCTGGGTTGTTCCCAAATGTCTGCTAACAATCATCCCACCAAGAGTTACATGTATGTTTTCTTGTCTTACTCATTCATGTGAAAACATTTGGCAGGTGAGAAGAGCCCTTCTAATCATGCACCAGAGAGACGAAGTGGAGTACAAGCGTGAGAGGCGTGTTGTATTTCGGAAAGCCTAACTCGTCTTTTCTGACCCATTATGTATCATGCAGAATGCTAAGATTCAATCAAGGACAACCAAATGTATTCTTCATGTTATTTTAAAATTCAATTAAGTCTCACTATTAGCTTTGCTTTATAATATGCAAGTACCGTGTAAAAGTAAAACTGATAACTGACATTATTATATATGATCTCATTTTGAGCTTTCATACTATTCACTCATTATTTTACATAGTTAGAAATGTTAGCTAATATAGCCTTGTAATTAGCCATTCATATTATCTTAGGTACACTATCATATTAGACCCTCGGATACATCTTAAATCCCAAGTACATGTAGATCATCAAAGGAACTGGTAGCAACAATATGAGAACTTTGAGGGTTGAAATCAATAATATTAATTTTAGCTTCATGCAAATCCCAATGGGATGAGCATTTTCCTATCCTGTTATTTCACTCAGAAATATAGATAGTTTGTATCATTCTTTGGTTGTGATAGATCATATATACATGCATCATCACTTCTACTATAAACCATAACAAAAATTTCCTATATCTGCACACAAATCAATGATCACATTAGACAATTTTTCTACTTGCAAAAAATGTAAATATATGTCAAACGGCCTATGAAGCCAAACACATACACAAAAACATCGACATATATAATAATTTAAAGAAATATATAAATTAAACATAATAACAAGTGTTGATGCTACAAAACAAAAAACTTGTTTTTCTTGTCTAAATTAAGAATGGTATAAAATTATCCTAAAAAAGAATATATATATATATATATATATATATATATATCAAATCATAGCATTAAAATTTCAAAACTCTACATAAAAGATATTCTATGGAGAAATAACAAACTGATTCAAAATTCAGAACTCATAATTCACACACCTTTGATCAGCAATGTTGTTGAAACAAAATCCCATAAATGGGAGCCTCATGTGGATGGTACAAAAAATATCACCTTTTCCAACATTCCAAAATCCAGTATCCCCAAATATGTTACCAGCTGCTACCATGTTAACATCCTTAGAAGGGCAAAACCGTACTTGAGTTATCCTTCCAGGAAGATCACATGCTATATTTTCAATATTCAAAGAACCACATATATAAAATATCTCAATTTGGATAGTAGTCAACCAAAGGTTTATAATATAAATACTTTAGTGAATTTAAACATTTCTATCCTTTCAAAATTACAATAACACCTCACTTACAAAAGATATATTCTTACAAAAGTATTTGGCTATAAGAATTAGTGAGAGAAAGTGAAAATAAAAATTTAGAGAGAGAGAGAGAGAGTGTTGTGTGTGTGTGTGTCAATATATAAATCAATTTTTGAATGAAATGAAATGAAGAATGAGACATTTATTTATAGACTTGGGATTCCCCAAAAGAGGAAATAACATTAAAGCAAATATAACTGTTATTAATTGATTTATCCAATCGATCAACTCATTAAATTATAATAGCTATGAGTTCTAAAATAGGAAAGAAGTTATATATAACCGTTGCGTAGGATCTGAGTGCGTTCAAAGTGACTTGTTCCTCAAAAGCTTGCTAATATAATCGATTGACCTTATGTTCTAATCAATTAGATTTAGTCAAAAAATATTTCTCGACTTTTTGAATGCTCTCATCCTTTTCTATACAACTTCTATATACTTCTCAAAACTTTTTTCTTTTCAAAAAATATTTTATAAAACGGTTTTAAGTGTATGTGTGTGTGTGTGCGCGCTTTTAGCCATATACCTTTATAAAGAATTTTTTTTTGCTTTTACAAAACTTTACTCACTTACTAAATTAGGAGATTAACTCCTCTAAGCCTTGTCTGATAGATTCTTTTGTGTCGACACTTGCTTGAGATTTATTTTGAGGCTTTTAATATAATATATTTGTTTTCCTTTATCTGAAACTTTGATGATCCCTACCAATCAAACCTCATGGCTTGCATCTTTAACCATTTAAATATATTGATTGACTTTTTGAATGGTTGCATCCTTATCATGCTGAATGTATATTATGTTTTTTTACAGTTCTCATCATGTTGCATCTATATCGTGCTGAATGTCATGTTCTTTATAGTTGTCATCATCAAAATACGATATCTTGGTTTGAAGGTTTTCCTGAAAGACACCTACAAAAAAAGGTTCTACAAATGATTTCAACTCAAAGGAACACTCAATTTTCTTGGTTTTTGCAGGCCCATCTTTTGAGAATACCTTATTGGACATACTAACTAGTGATTTAATGAAAGAAGGATCAGAATTATTGATGCCTTTATGATCTTACCGGTTGATCAGAACCTGCAAGGTGGCCGTCTTCAGTTGGGCTGTGATGCCGAGGAGGGGAAAAGGGGTTGTACCTGTAAGGCACTCCGATGATCAAGTAAGTGTGGAAGCAAAGAGATACAAGCAAAGTATTAGGGTATTAGTGGTGAATATTGAATATTCGATACCTGGCCCTCACATGTGTGAGAGTTTATATAATGCCCCTGATGCATGGCCACTGGTTCTTGTTTTTGGGCATGGATATGCGGATCCGCAAAAATAGATAACTGCCAGGACTTGGTCATACAGAGAAGGTGTGCCCGTAACTAGCTGTTAGATCCGAGGAGGAGGTAGGTTACAGGAAGCGATCTGGTTGGTTCCTGGTTGTCTATGCGACTTGAGATCGAGCAGACTGAGAGGTGCTCGTCAATTATCATGGGTCAGTGCCGGTCCAGGAGGGAAAAGGGTCAATATTGCTCGACGAAGAGCGGGGGAGATTCAGGCCATGGGCGTATAGGCCATGCTGAAAGAATGGGTTAGGCTGGGCCCACTCTGGCTATCGGGCCAGTCCAGAATAGTAGCCCCCCAAATCGTTGCTTCTGGGCATATGAGTGATAACTTTAACACCCGCTCGTGGGACGGGGCGCGTATTACGGGGAGCTTGAGTGTCGTCCGTTGCGCCTTTCCGCGGGGAGATGAGGAGTTGGTTGTTCGGAGCCTCGAACTTGAAGAGGTAGCGTGTTTTGGGTAGCGCACTGGCGAAGCGACGCAATGATGGCCTAGGGGATAGGGTGCAATGATGACGACCCTAGGGTTTCCCCGGTGTATGTCTCCCACGCAAAGATGGTCCAATTATAAATACAAGAGGACCAGGGCATTATGTATTTTTTGTTCCACTCTCATTTCGCTCGTTGTTGCTCGCCTGTCGACCACTATCGTTTCTTGAGATTCGCCGCTCGCCGCTGCTATTTTTAGCCTTCCTTCTTCTTTAACTGGTAAGATTTCAATTTTTCATTGTCATTTGGCTTTTGTAGGTTGGATTTTCATGATTTTCTTTTTAGAAGTGCATGTGGTTAGGGCCTAGGATCCTGTCTATTAGGGCGTTCTTGAGGAGTGTTGGTGGCAGACGGTGGTTCTATGGTTTAGAACTGCCGGAGCCGCCGTGGATCCTCCCCCGACATTTCGTGATGTGCTGTAGATGGTCCTTTAGGATCTAGGTCATTTCACCGGACTTTTCACGTTGTTTATGTGCCTTAGTGAGGGTTCTGGTTGAGGACACGGTCCTCTCTTATTAGCATTCTTTCACTTGATTAGTAGTGGAAGGATGTTTTTGGCATTGATGTCGAACTCATATTCATCCTCTGATTTTCATGTACTATGGCCGACAACACCGAAGGTGACTTATCGGACGAGTCTTCTGGATCCTCACAAAGTTCTTCAGATGAGACGAGTAGCTCGTCGAGTATTTTGGAGATTTTCAAGGATAAGCCGGATCAGATTGAATGACAAGTGGGGGGAGGTTACATGGAGATGTCCCCTACTTATCAAGGTGGCATGTTCCCTCCCGACGAGAATGAGGACCTGCGATCCTGGGTCGCCCAAGATCCTTGGGATTGACCCTCATACTTTTTCGAGCATCGGGACAACATTTTTACTGAGGTATACGCACATGAGGATGGAAACCAGGGATAATGGTCGTTGTACATTTCTGGGAAAGATAGCAGGATCTGCTCGAAATATGACAAATAGTGGATTCCCATGTATGACATCGTGTTCTAGGAGACGGGCCTTCAGTTTCCTTTCTCAGGTTTCGAGGTGGTCGTATTCAGGCATCTTCGGCTGGCTCCTTCCCAATTGCATCCGAATGACATCGCGTTCATGCAAGCGTTCGAGATCGTTTGCGACTACCTGAATATTGGGGCGATCATCCCTTTGTTCTTCTACTGATTCCATCTCTAGAGGAGCAGGATCAACGGTAAGGGGGGATGGGTTGCCTTGAAGCAAGGCAACATGAAGCTGTTTAAAGCCTATATGGAGTTTTTCCGTCATTTCAAGGACAAATATATACTGGTACAACATTTCTCGAGCAAGGCGGTGCTAAATGTTTTCAGGACCGTACCTGTATATAACGAGGATGGTGCCCCTCATTTGAACGAGCTGGGAGAGCCTGTGAACAAACTAGTTTGCAAGTTCCCTTTCCAGTGGACGAGGGAGCACTTTGATAATAAATTGGGTTCCTGCGTCTGGAGGGAGGGGGAGCTCGGTGTCAAGGACCAGGAGAGCTTCGCCGTCTTGACCACCTTTGTGGCACGTATCCCTCGGGTTCAGTGAGTGGGTCGGGGAGGCATGCCAGTGACGAATAAGGACCAGGAGAGCTTCGCCGTCTTGACCACCAATTTGATAGTTGTCAAGAAGCTCCTCGAGAGCGAGGATCCCGTCAAATATTTGGGTATTTATGTTTCGAACAGTTATATGTGGTCGTTGCTTTTTTGAGTCCTCGTTTTCTAACTATGCTTATTTTTTATTTGTTTTGCAGATAACATGAATCCCGCCCAAGAGTGCATAGCCAAGACTCTTGCTGCTAGAGCGAAGAAGGCTTTGAAGGACGCTTAAACAGGCTCAGGGGCCGCTCATACTTCAGGGTCGGGCGATTCGTCTTTGGGCCAAGCTACAGTTGCTCTTTCTCCAGCTCCTTGTCTTTGAAAGTGAAGAGGCCGCGTGTCGACGGAAGTGTCGATCTGATCGGGGAGAAGGGGAATGGGACATACGACCTACCCCCTTGCTGGCTAGAGAAAGCTTTTTTCGAGGGTGCAGCTCTTCGACTTCCTCGGGCTGAATCCCTTCACCTTGAGGGTTTGGACCGCCCAGAGAAGAGGGAAATGCTGGCGCAGGATGCCGACGGTCTAATGAGGATTTTGGAGATGGCCATTTCTTACACCAAGGGGAGTTCTTCGTAGGAGGCAGAGTTAAAGAAACTTCCGGCTAAACTGGTCGCGAACGAGAAGGGGCGGAACAATGAGGAAAAGGCCCGAAGGTTGGCCGAGGAGGATTCAAGGAGGCTCTCTGAGGATCGCAGAATCCTGTTGCTCGAAAAGAAGGTCCTAAAGGAGAAGCTAGCGGCCTTGACTGCCGAGATTACGCCTGCTTAAGACGAGCCGAAGGATACCAAGGATTTAAAGACTCGGGCTGAGCTTGTTGCTCATTTTCAACTGGTGGTGGACGATGCCCAAGCTGCCTCTGAGGGGAGTTTTGAGAACATAATGAAGCAGATACATGCGCTGAACCCTGGGGTCGAACTCAACACCTATGGTATGGGGGTTAACTACTACGTGGCTGCTGGCAAAATCCTAGTCCCGAACTACCTGAAAGTGTTTGTCGCTCAGCCTGCGGGGGAACCTTCTCAGCCCATCGTCGAGGAAGAGACTGAAGGATGATTGCTAGTTGTTTTATTCTGTTATGGCCTGCATGTTGTAGTGTTGTAATTTGTTTTTCCGGGCCTTTTCCCGTTTATGTAATTTCCGAACAAGTGTGGTCTTTGTGGCCACAAAATTATTCTTTTGGATGGGGGGCTAACGACCTCCCCTTTTGTAATATTCGTACAATAACGGCCTTCGCTGTCGTATTTTTTTAATTTTCCGGCCATGGTGGTCGTTTGTTCCAAATATTTGACTCGTATTTACATGTTTACTATTATGCTTGTCCGCTTGGGACATCTTTTTATTTTTCTAAGAGTTCGTAGCGGGGACTTGCTCGTTTAGGTTTGTATGTCCACCATTGTGGGGAAACTGGACAAACGGATAGGGTGAGTACCAGGCATGGGTCGGAGCTTAGGTCTCGTTTCGAGGGACCTGAGTTTGGCAGCGTGAACTTCCCATCACGAGCCGGGAATTCTATCGTCATGGTACGAGGACGATGGAGCTCGATCAAGTTATCCATGTCAGGCTGAGGACACACTCGTTATAAAAGTGGGGCTTCGCCCCTTCAAAATATTTTGGATCCTATGCTTGTACCTAGGCACGCACGCGTGGTTGGGCCTGAATGAGCCTGTCTTGTCGATAGAACTTGCCGATTGATCATTGTTTTTTAACTGTAATATTTTTTTAGCTTTTCAGTGTTCCATGATCGAACAAGTTGTTACCCTTGTAAGTTTTCTAAGTAGTACGCCCGGTCCCCGTTTTTGCCTAGATGGGATAAGGACCTTCCCAGTTTACTGCGAGCTTGCCTTCGCGAGATTCTTTGTGATTTCTTTTTAAGACAAGACTACCAACCTCGAACTCTCGTCATATGACCTTGGCGTTGTAGCGCATGGATATCTTTTTTTGAGAGAGGCATCTCGTAGTGTCGCTCATATTTTAATTTCTTCTACTAGATCTAATTCCTCCCGAAGGGTAATGTCGTTCATCTCCTCGTCTGGGGGAGCCTCGGTTCGTATGAAGGGTTCCTCGATCTCTACGGGAATGACGACCTCCATTTTGTAGGTTAGTCAGAAAGGAGTTTCTCCGGTCGACGGATGTACCGTTGTTCGATATCCCCAGAGTATACTGTGCAACTCCTCGACCCACCTCTTCTTGGTTTCTTCTAATCTTCACTTAAGTCCCTTGAGAATTACCCTGTTTGCAAATTCGGCTTGGCCGTTTGTCTAGGGGTGATCGACAGAAGCGAAGTGCTGGGTGGTGCCTAGCTTGGCGACAAATTCTTGAAAGGCGTGATCGGTCAATTGAGTACCGTTGTCGGTGACTATCGCTTGTGGAATGCCGAATCCAACGAGGATGTTTCTTTTGTATAAGCGGAGTGTAATACAGTGGGATAACTGACTTGGGTGTTTTGCGTTTGATCACAATTGTTGTGGATAGTAAGAGTCGCCACCGACTTTTCTTTTATCCAATAATGAAAGGGTGAAAAGAACAAGAAAGACCTTTGAGATTATTTTCTTGAGTTCGGGGGGTAGGTTATGAAAAGGGAATGTGTTAGCACCCTTTTCATCCGTAGTTATCTACAGGATCTTAGTTGCTTGCTAGATCACTTACTTTTGTTTGAAAATGTGTTTGTGGTGTGGGTTTTGAAAGTATTTTGAAAAGTGTTTTTGTAATGGTTCTCGTTTCTATAAGAACGCGTACAAAAAGCTTTGTCTTTTGAAAATGCTTCAAATGAGATTGTTGGTGTATAAAATGTTTTTGTTGTGAGCAAGCGAGCAACTAGGAGCATCCTACCTACTCAAAAGGTCTATGTTCTTTTCCTCCCCTTTAGATATTACTATCTTACCATTGATTTGGTAAGAATCCCCATCATTGGATGTGAAGGGACGGATGTGGGATGTTTGTATAGTCATAGAAGGCAACCTATGAGGCGTTTTAACAATTTTCATTTTGGGACTAGATCGTTTACCGAAGGCAACATTGAGGGTCATCAAGGGATTACAATCTTTTATTGAGGGTCTTTGCTAAAACGCCCATATTTGAGGGACATGACTATTTTTCCGAGGCAATAAGTGAGATTACCCTAGGGGTGCATGTGTGTGAATAGTGTGTTTGATTGCATGCATTTTGTCTTTGAATTTTAGGTTGTCTACTTGTTAGTTTTATCTTTCCATACATCCTAATTACTAACATTTGTACAAAAGCAATAAAAATGCAGAAAAATAAATCCTACACTACTACAACCATATTGAATAGCAAGAAAATATAAAGACAAAATAAAATAAAGAAAAGAAAATGGGATTTTTCGATTTAGGTAGCAACACTCTCCGATTCTGCACTTCTTGGCTTCCTTCGATTTGGGTCTGGAGTCAGTAAGGTCATGTCTTTTGATTTCACCCCTTTCCTGTTTCTTTCGAATGGGACCTGGAAGTCAGTGTAACCATCCTTTTGTCTGCTTCTTTCATTTGAGACCTGTCAGTTAGTGTGGACATCCTTTTTGATTTCATCCTTTTCCCGCTTCTTTCGATTGGGGCCTGGAGTCAACGTGAGGTACACTCTTCGCCTCAAGCTTCTTGTTGCCTTGTTCGACTGGAGGAATGCTAGACCCTCAAGTTGAGATTCAAAAGGCTTGAGTATTTAGTCAAACGAAGGATTCAGAGAACCTGTTTTAAACTTTTAAGCATGCAATATTCAAGTGTAAATTTTGAAAGCTACAGGCCAGGGGTTAGCACAAGATTATTGGGTCTTAAAATCCAAAGTCTAACTAGTCAGGGTTGAAACTTTCAACATATAAGCAGTCAGGATCGAAGGTTAAAGCATGGTCAAACTCCCTAGATGAAATATCTACATTTTCTCTTTATTGGTATGTACACATGATATTTAAATGGAGAGTTCCAAGTTTGGAGAGAACTTACCTATTGAAGCGCTTAAATTGAAGGAAACTGCAAGTGACTTCCTTGGTGGTGAATGGAAGTTCATTGGAGTCTTCCTGAGGCTATTTCAATTACTACCCGGTTTGAGCAGTCAATGAATCGAAGGAGGGTATGTGAGTGAATCGAAGGTTACTCTATAATAGATAAGGTAGTGAATCAAAAGATTATTATACAACAGTTGGGGGAATTGGCGAAGGTTAGTTATCCTGGAAACTTGAGGGGTGAATCGAAGGGTTCACGTAGTGTGTGAAGGGGTCTGAGTTTTTTTAGAAGTGCTTAGAATATTTGAAAAAAACGTTGGATAGTGTTTGAGAGATTTTTGAGAAATTTATCACTTTTCTCACAACAAGGGTTTCTGTAACTATCCAGGCCCCCCTAAGATGTGTGGTGGAGGCTCATATTTATAGGTGATTTGGCTGATGTTTTAGGAGGGAAAACAAAAGAAATTTAAACAAAAAGGGCATGCTGTTCTTGTAGATTTCGAGGGGCAGTATTCGTATGCCTAATTGGTGCAAGAACAAGGGCAGTGTTGCAAGACTGTTGTGCAGCATTTTTGGAGTGTTATGGCCAGTGTATCAGGCCTGAACTTGGAAGTACATGGGACTCTGTCCATCAAGTATCTTTGGATATCTCAACCTTTTGTTTTGACCCCCTAGCCCTATCCTTCGACCAGACTCCTCAACAACATTTATTGTCAAATCAAAGTGTCATTCGAATGGATCATATGGGTATCCTTTGAAGGGGCCCAAATAGGTGTCTTTAGACTAGGCCTTTTGTATGTTCCTTCGAATGTGCCAGTTGTGAGTGTCATAGCGTAAAAACTGTGTGTGTCGAAATAAACTGTTTCTAAGGGAGATACTGCCCTGTCGAAACTAGCGTAAAAGTAGCCAATGCTTTGTGGGCGCCACTGCCTTGTGAATGCCAGCCATAGGGGAGCTTTTTGCCTTGTGCATTCTGGCCTAAAGGGAGTCCTGGTTTTTGTGAGTCGAAGGAATTATGCAAAGGGAAAATGGCCTCTGAATCAAAGGAAAGCTTTAGTAGGCTATTGCTTTATGACTCCAAGCAAACATGCAAGGAGTCTTTTCTCAAATGAAGGGTGTAACCAAAACTTGCATTGAAGGGGACCACACGCCCCAAACAAAAGATGCATGCATGAGGTCTAAATGCCCAAACGAAAGATGCATGAAGAAGGTCTAAATGCCCAAACGAAAGATGCATGCAGAAGGTCTAAATGCCCAAACGAAGCTTGCAATAAAGGAGGGCCACATGCCCAAATGAAAGAGGCATGCATGAGGCAAAATGTGCAATCGAAGGAGACCAGAAAAGAGGCCTTTGCCTCCTGAATCGAAGGAAACCAAACATGAGGCTTTTGCCTTCTGAATTGAAGGACATCAGTAGGAGGCTTTTTTTCTTTGTGAATTAAAGCTAGTTGAAGATAAGTGTTGCCCTGTCGAAGCTTGCAACAAGTTGTTTCAAAGGGAGACTTTTCCCAGTCAGAGCTTGCATGCAGGTAACCATTGCACTATGGGTGCTGATGTGAATCCAGTGAATGCTAGCCATAAGGAGATTTTTGCCTTGTGCACGCTAGCATGGTGGGAAATTCTGCCTTGTGAATTTGGAAAACATGCAGGAAAGATGTCATATGGCCAAATGAAAGATGTATACCAATATTGCACAAATAAACTAAAATGTTAAAACAAAGCAGGAATCGAACTTGCTCAAAAGAAGTCTAGTGTTCAAACGAAGACTCTGAACCAAAGCTTGCATCGAAGGAGCCAAAGTGCCCAATCGAAAGATGTAAATTGAAGAAAACTTGTTTTTTCTTCAATTTTGTCAAAAAGAATATTTTCATCTGCTTTACCCTTTTTAACAGTTTCCTCTTTAACTTGATGCTGAAAAATCTAATTCTACTTGTGTAAGCTTGAATTTTTGAGAATCCTTGTGAGAAATGCTTTGAGAAATGAGAGGGAAATTTTTTGGGTATAACAGCTGCCACTGTTCAATCTTCTTAAACCTGAAGAGTTAGATTGGCGAATCTGCCATTCGTGACTTGAAGGTGGAAGATGATTGAACACTAGAGTGCCCAGAAATTTGCACTTGATGATGTGGTGGTTGATTGTGTAAGGAATGGGCTTAAAGATTCCATTTGGAGAGATGATGGAGAGTTGTCAGAGATGGGCTTATAGATGCCATCCAAAGGTGATTGTTGACAGAAATTAGACTAAGTCTAAGATTGACTTCAACTGGAAAAGAATCAGAACAAATCTTTAAGCTGAAACATAAAAAGTGTCTACCAGAACGGAATCAGGATAAACCATTGATCAATTTAGACTGAACCAACAGTGGTCTGGAAAAAATCAGAATAAATCTCTGGAGTGATTTGTCTGAACCAAAGAAAGTGTTTATCGGAAAGGAATCAAGATAAACCATTGATCAATTTAAACTAAACCAACAGAGGTCTTGAATATTCTTTAACTGGAAAGAATCAGGATAAATCTTTGGAGCGATTTATCTGATCCAGAGAAAGTGTCTACTAGAAAGGAATCAGGATAAACCATTGATCGATTTAAACTGAACCAACAGAGGTCTTGAATATTCCTTAACTGGAAAGAATCAGGATAAATCTTTGGAGCGATTTATCTGAACCAAAGAAAGTGTCTACTGGAAAGGAATCAGGATAAACCATTGATCCATTTAAACTGAACCAACAGATGTCTTGAATATTCTTTAACTGGAAAGAATCATGATAAATCTTTGGAGTGATTTATCTGAACCAGAGAAAGTGTCTATCAGAAAGGCATCAGGATAAACCATTGACCGATTTAAACTGAACCAACAGAGGTCTTGAATATTCTTTAACTGGAAAGAATTAGGATAATCTTTGGAGAAATTTATCTGATCCAGAGAAAGCGTCTACCAGAAAGGAATCGGGATAAACCATTGATCGATTTAAACTGAACCAACAGAGGTCTTGAGGAAGTATTTTTCATGTAGATAGTCACTCCGTCCTGTTTCGGGGATTGATCTACAATCGATTTATTCATAAATAGTTGTCTTGTTTCGTTTCAGGTATTAATCTGGAACTTGTTTTTGTTGGTCGCAGAGATAGTTATTCTGTCTTTGTTTGATGATAATTTTCGTTGATTGATCTTTCCTGAAAAGGTAAAAAGTTAGTTGTATGCAATGTTATGATGTATGAAGTGCATGGCATAATGATGTATCTCAAAATAAGTGAGATTGCGATATATGCATTCGTGTTGTCGATGCTATGATGTATGAATGCAATGTGTGAACATATTAATTGTACTGATGCAGTGTTGTTGGGCTGGGGAAAATAAATCCCTGTCTGCTGCTGGAAATGAGGAGTGTAAGTCTTCATATCTTACTGGAGTTACAATGTTGATAGATAGGTTTCCATTTTTTAGAGAAACAAACTTTGTCGGGGAAGGGAAAATCCGTGCGTTGTTTGGGGATTTAGTGAAATCCCGTTGGGGAATCCTGAAAAGCTCAGCAATTTTTACTGGGGAATCTTTGGAGCGGTAATTGGAAATTTTGCTCCATCGGGGATATGAGAGTAGTTGATACCATTAGGCTGCGTACGACAGTGATCTTGTAGCAGGATGTCTCTGCCTCTGCTCTTGCTGGCGAAAGTACCTGCGGGGATTTTATGGAATGGCCTATAGACATTATCCTGTTTCTTAAAGCCATTAGTAATTGTCTTTCTATTTTCTTTTCCTTTTTTATGCGTATATTCGTAAACAGTAATTATGTTCAAATGCATATGTTCAAAAAATAATCACGGGAAGTTTTTGCAAACAAAACAGGATAGTAAAAGAAAAATAGATAGTTTTTTCACTTTTAAAGGAATAACTTTGTATTAACTTGAATAAGCATTTTTGTACAAAGAGACGAACATCCTAGTAAGAGAATGTCGTTGTAAGAATAAAAACTAATACAAATAAAGACAACTATGTGAAATAATCCCATGGGGTTCCCATTCTGCTATATCCTTTATGTCTCTGAGCGTCTCATCCACTTGCTGCTTTGTTCGGAGCTGATTGGATTGATTAGTACCGTTTGAGTTTGACAATTGATACTGAAGGTTGGATGTAAGGTGATCCAACAGGACATAGTCATACGCTTTAAATCCATAACTTTTTTCTGGACCGCCCTTTCGGGTTTTCAGTCCACCGGGATACCCTTTTTTTACCCAAACTGCCTTTTCAGGTTTTCAGCTTGCCGGGTGTACAAATTTTTGTGTGTGTATATCACTAATTTTTGCTTAGGCCAGTCAACCTAGCGTGTGTTTTTCATGCGTAGTATCTTTTAATTATGTCCGCGTTTACAGGGTGCGGAAGGTCGTCGCCGTCCATTGTGGTTAAGATCATGGCCCCACCAGAAAATATGTTTTTGATCGTAAATGATCCTTCATATATAGGAGTCCATTTTCCCCTGGGATCACAATGTGGAAGTATGATACGCTTGATTACCAAATCACCAACCTGATATACCTGACATCTGACCTTCTTGTTAAAAGCTTTAATCATACGTTTTTGGTACATCTGCCCATGGCAGACAACCGTAATCCTCTTCTCATCAATCAGGTTCAAATGATCAAGTCGAGTTTGAATCCATTCATCTTCATTCAACCCCGCATCCTTCATGATTCTCAAAGAAGGTATATGGACTTCAATTGGTAGGACAACTTCCATACCATATACCAAAAAGAAAGGAGTTTCCCCTGTTGATATGCGCGCCGTGGTACGGTAACCGTGGAGAGCAAATGGTAACATCTCATACCAGTCTTTATAGGTCACTGTCATCTTTTATATGATCTTTTTGATGTTTTTATTAGTGGCTTCTACAACGCCATTCATCTTCGTCTGATAAGGAGAAGAGTTATAATGCTGAATTTTGAATTGCGTGCATAGTCTAGTGATCATAGTATTGTTGAGATTGGTACCATTATCTGTAATGATTCTTTCCGTAATAACATACCAACAAATAAGATTATGTATGATGAATCGGGCCACAATGTTCTTGGTATCAGAAGCAAATGAAGCTGCCTCGACCCACTTAGTGAAGTAATCAATGGCAACCAGGATGAAGCGGTATCCATTAGAAGCTGTAGATCTGATCTCTCCAATCATGTCAATGCCCCACATTGCGAATGGACAAGGAGCAGTCAGGACGTTTAGAGGAACCAGAGGCATATGTTTTTTGTCAATATAAATCTGGCACTTGTGACAAGTTCGTGGATGCTGATAACAGTCCAATTCCATGGTGGACCAGTAGTATCCTGCCCGTAGGATCTTTTTAGCCATCACGTGTCCACTAGAATGGGTGACAAAGGCACCTTCGTGTAAATCAACCATGATCTTTTCTGCCTCACTCTTGTCTATGCACCAAAGCAAAGTAGAGTCATGGTTGCGCTTATAGAGGATTCCGTTACCGAGGAAGAATTTAGCAGATAATCTTCTTAGGAACTTCTTATCATTGACTGAAGCTCCCTCAGGATATTCTTAGGCCTCGAGATATCTCTTAATTTCATGGAACCAAGGTTTGTCCACTACTTCTTCAGTATCAACCTCATGACATTATGACGGTTCATCCATCCTCTCAATAGTAATCCAAGGAGCCTCATTATCAACCTGATTTTGAACATGGATGACATAGTAGCTAGCGCGTCTGCTAGTTGATTTTGCTCTCGTGGAAAATTCTCAAAGGTAATTTCCTCAAAATGTGGGATCAGTGTCAACACATGTTCTTTGTAAGGAATGAGATTAGGATGCTTCGTGTCCTATTCTCCTTTGATCTGACTGATTACTAAGGCTGAGTCTCCAAATACACTTAAGGATTTGATCCCCAAATCTATGGCAGCTTTGAGACCCATAATGCACGCTTCATATTCAACCATATTATTAGTACAATTGAAACACAGCCTGACAGTGAAGGGAGTATGACAGCCTTCATGAGATATGATCACAACACCAATGTCATTGCCGAGTACGTTAGAAGCTCCGTCAAAAACCATGGTCCATCAGGATCCTTGTTCAGGTCCGTCATATGGTCTGAGTTCTTCACAATCATTTACCAACATGATGTCTTCGTCCGGGAATTCGAAATTCATGGATTTATAGTCATCCACAACCTGATGAGACAAGTGATCAGCTAGTACACTTCCCTCTATTTCTTTTTGGGTAGTGTACTGAATGTCATATTAATTCAAGACCATATGCCATCTTGTTATTCTTCCATAGAGGGCGGGCTTCTCGAATATGTATTTAATATGATCCATCTTGGATATCAATAAGGTAGTGTGAGTCAGCATATACTGTCTTAGCCGGTGAGTATCCCATGCTAGAGCGCAACAAGTTTTTTCGAGCAGTGAATATCTGGTTTCGCAGTTGATAAACTTTTTGCTCAGGTAGTATATTACATGCTCTTTTTGGCCAGACTCGTCATGCTGCCCTAGCACACACCCCATTGAATTTTCCAAAACTGTTAGGTATATGATCATAGGTCTTCCCTCAACTGGCGACATTAAAATGGGAGGCTCTTGAAGGTACTTCTTGATCCTGTCAAAGGTAGCCTGGCAGTCGTCATTCCATTCAACCACTTGATCTTTCTTGAGTAATTTGAAGATTGGTTCACAAGTAGCGGTTAGATGGGAAATGAATCTGGTGATGTAGTTTAGCCATCCTAAGAATCCCCTAACTTTCTTCTCAGTGCCAGGAGCGGGAATTTCTTGTATTGCTTTTACCTTTGCAGGGTCTACTTCAATATATTTTCCGCTGACAACGAAGCCTAAGAGCTTACCGGACCTCACTCCAAAAGTGCATTTATTCGGGTTCAACCTTAGTTTGTATTTCTTCAGTCTCTCAAATAGCTTCTGCAGGTGGTCCAAATGTTCCTCTTCAGTTTGAGATCTGGCTATCATATCATCCACGTAGACCTCTATCTCGTGATGGATCATATCGTGAAACAAAGCTACCATGGCACGATGATAGGTTGCCCCAACGTTTTTCAGCCCAAATGGCATAACTTTGTAACAAAATATGCCCCACTGTGTGAAGAAGGTTATTTTCTCCATGTCCTCAGGTGCCATTTTGATATGATTTTATTCGGAGAAAACATCCACGAAGGAGAATACTTTATGTTGTGCGGTGTTGTCAACCAGAATATCGATGCGGGGGAGCGGGAAGTCATCCTTGGGGCTTTCCCTATTAAGGTCTCTGTAATCCACACACATACGTACCTTACTGTCCTTCTTAGGCACCAGAACAACATTGGCGACCCATTGTGGATAAGAGGTGGCAACTAAGAATCCAATGTTGAACTGCTTCATGACTTCAGTCTTGATTTTTTTGACATTTCTGGCCGCATACGACGAACCTTCTTATTTACTGGAGGGCAGTCTTCTTTTGTCGGTGGACCACGATATCAGTGTAAAGTCCTGGCATGTCTTCGTATGACCAGGAAAAGACCTCAACATAGTCATGTAGTATCTAAGTTAAACGCTTCTTGACACTATGCTCTAGATTGGCACCTATCTTGACTTCTTTCTTGTCCTTTTCAGTACCTAAGTTAACTGTTTCAACCGACTCTTTGTAGGGCTGTATTGTCCTTTCTTCCTGTTTTAATAATCTAGAAAGTTCCCCTGGTACCTCACAATCTTCCTCAGCTTCGTCATCGGCTTGGTAGATCAGATTTTCAAAGTCATAATAGGCGATAGCAGAACCGTTACCAATGGGATCCCGAGTGGATATGGATATGCATTTCAATATGTGAGTGTGTGTAAGAGCATAACTATCTTTGATAAAATAAAAGGTAGAAAAAGAAAACAAAGAGCGTAAAATTTGCATGCAAAAACTTCCCATGATTTATTAATGACATATGAAGATGAAGTAACAACCCTCACATATGGACCATTGTGCCTCGGGTAAGACACAAGGTTTTAAAGTTTAAATTGTTTAAATATTACAAGTCCGAAAATTTAAAAGACAATTACTCTTGAATAAAAGTAATAGGAACAAAATCTTTGGCCTCCCAATTGTTGAGTCCACCGTCGATGGATGGAAAAATCCACTCGTCCATGTCACATCTGCTATCACTATCTTCCAACGCGTTGACTCCATGATTGCTGATGCATAATGGTGGTCCCCCAGCGCGAGTATGTCGAATAACTCTTTGGGCCTCTAAGGTAAAACCCATACCAAACTTGTTAGATTTATAGGGAATATCCAGAAGGTGACCCCAAATGGTACATCCACCTTCCTCAACTACTACTCTAGCATCCTTCAGAGAAGCCATTTTCAATGGAGGTCTGGTAATCTTCGGAGCCTTGATAGCAGTCTTGGTCACAACAACTGTATGTGGAACCTCCTCAAAATTCTGACAGGGGGTCTCAATGAACTCGCCGTCCATTTTGACATACCTGAAAGAGTTCAGGTGGCTAACCATGTATTCCTCCTCCCCGTGGATTGTGATAATATTTCCCTTGACTGGGTACTTCAACATCTGATGTAGGGTAGAAGTGACAACACCAACCCCATGGATCTAGTGTCGACCCAATAAACAGGAATAAGATGGGCGGATATCCATCACATAGAAGGTTTAATCAAAAGTCTGAGTTCCAACTTTGATAGGGATGTCCACCTCTCTGTGCAACATTCTTTTAGAACCATTGAAGGCCTTCACCACAATGTTGCTGGGATTCAATATGAGTCCTTCGCAATCTAACCGGTCAAGAGAATTCTTGGGTAAGACATTCAGCGAAGAACCTGTATCCACCAGAACATGGGATAATGTAGTGCCTCTGCACTCAATGGAGACACGCAGGGCATCATTGTATTTCCTTCCCTTGGGAGTTAAATTAGCGTTAGAAAAACCCAGTGTATTATCAACAGTTAGACTGGCCACACAATTCTCGAATTGATCAACAAAGGTCTCTTGGGGCACGTGGGCGGTCTTCAGAAATTTTACTAAAGCCTTAGCATGGGCCTCAGAACACAAAAGTAAGGCCAACATTGATATTTTTGAGGGGGTCTGCCCCAACTGCTCCATGACGTTGTAATCACTTTTCTTGATTATTTTTAATATCTCTTCCATTTCTCTTTTAGAAGCCTCAGGGGTGACTTCTGGATACGCCTTCGTCTGGACAAGCTCAACCAATACCTCTTTTCCCCGTGTCTCGGTCGACTCGGTAGCAGGGATAACTGTAGGACTAACAATAGGAGTAACACTGGGAATACTGACAGGAGCGGTAGCAGGAATAATTACAGGAGTAATAATGATCTTTGGAGAGATCTCAGGGGAGAAAACCCTTCCACTTCTCGTTATCTTACTGGTCCCAACGATATTGTTGACGTCAGGATCAGTACCTTCAGCGACTTTGTCTTTGATAGCCAACAGATCTTGCTTGACGCCATGGTAATAAACGTCAGCCCCATAGTTCCAGGGAACAACTATCCAAGTAATATGGTATTAGCCCCGACATGGTGATGATTAAGGGAGCAAACTTTGGAACAAATGTAATCCTGACGAGTCTTTTGGTAGGGACCCTGGGAGGATTGTCGAAAATGGTGATTATTGAAACATCTTCACATGAATTTCTAGAAAGAGGAACTTTCTCAAACATGATTTCTTTGTTAACCATCAGGCGCTGGATGCCCATCTTTAGTAACAAACAACCATCTGGTAGAGACATACATAAGTGACAACTTTCATCACAGCCCGGAAATAAACCGGCTTGCAATAGATTCTGTTTAATAGTCAAAAGGGGAGTAATTAACTCATCCACGAAGGAAACAAAACGGTCATCATCAACAACATTGACACCTTGGCCATGTTTGGGCATTGGTGCCGTTATTTCATTAGGTGTTTCTAGAGGGTCAAACTCAATCTCTTTCGGCTCGATAAGGTATTGTACCTTATTTTTTAGGGCCCAACAATCGTTTGTATCATGTCCTGGACTTTCAGAATGATAGGCACATCGAGCATTTAGGTTGTAGTGGGGAGAAGCAGTATTGGGGTTCTTGGGAGCTTCCTTTAGAGTCACCAGATTGGACTTCAATATATGTGGCAAAACCTGGTACGAAGTCATGTTGATCTGGGTGAATCGTCTTATGGGCGCCTCTGGCATGCGTTGATGGTTGCGCTGTTGATTTGATACAAGATTGGAGATTATAATAGCCCCTACCATCGGACAATGTTCAATTTTGTTTTGATTCCTGTGGCCATAAGCAACACTGACCTCCTTCTTTCCAGTGAAGGGTTTCTTTATCGTGCTTGAGGATGCATCCTTTTGAATCTTGCCACTCTTAATACCGGCTTCTACCCGCTCACCAGTCATGATTAACTCAGTAAATCCAGCTGAAGAGCTTCCGATCAGATGGTTGAAGAATGGACCAGACAAAGTGCCCAAGAACATATCCACCAACTCTCTGTCAGATAAAGGGGGCTGGACTCTTCCTGTGAGATCCCTCCATTTCTGGGCATAATTTTTGAAACCCTCACCAGCACTCATAGACATACCTTGCAATTGTGTTCGAGTTGGAGCTAGGTCAACATTATACTGGTATTACTTGTAAAAAGCAGTAGTCAAATCTTCCCAATTGCAAATATTGGTTCCTTCCAACTGATAGAACCAATTCAACTGCGTCCCTGACAAACTTTCTTGGAAGAAATGTACCCATAGGTTCCTATCAGTAGTATGGGGTTGAATCTTCCTGACGTATGAACTTAAATGCAACTTATGACAAGAGACACCGTAATATTTAGCAAATGTGGGGACCTTGAATTTCTGCGGGATGACCACCCCTGAGACAAGTCCCAGATCTTCTAAATCCAGCTCAGGTACCCTCTGGATCTCCATAGCATTGAGGCAATCCTCCAACTGTTTGTATTTATCATCAGCAGGAGGATACTGTTCTTCAGAGTAGTCAACTTCATCTTCCTCAGACTCTGGGTTATCATTTCCTTCCTTGTTTTTTCCTTCTTGATTATCTCTTCACCCGGCGAGGTTACGGAATCTAGAGTTCGCTTGGCTGGTCCTCTGAGCCTTCTTCCCAAATTCAAAATGCCGACTAGTTTCTTCACCTTCTTCTTCTTATCTTTGATCATAAGATCCTTCAGGTCCTCCTGTCCTTTAGCCAGAGCCAAGAACATCTGCTGGAATTGAGCATTCTATGCTTGGAGATCTTTTACTGTCTGCTCAATATCTATCTCACTGAAATAAACAGTAGAAAGATAAGGAGACCTGTTGTAAAAAAACCTGTTTGTGTTATGATGAATGAAAATGCATATGCAGATGATTTCAAGGAAACTAGGAGATTTAAATTTGCTTAGACAAAAGGAAATACACATTGTATTAATAAATCAAATTTGATTACATCATGCCTCTCGGGGCTTACAATGGAAGAAATAAAATACAAAAATAAAACTCCTAAGACAAAAAGGTCGAACGCATCCTCTTCGGTGTAATATAGACGTTCAAACTTCACTCTTCATGAAGCTGCTTTGTGAATCCATAACCTTCTTCTCACTGGCGTAGAATTGATTCTCAAAGGTGTCTCATTCTTACTTGAGCTGGATCCAAGAGTTTTGTAACTCTTCGAAGCTTGTTGGCATATCAGATTGAAAACTGATGCGAGACTCGTCTCCTTGATCAATAGAATCTGACATCACTGGCAAGATAGCAGCGTATGGAATTATAAGACTTTGAGCACGCGCTCGCACCCATATGAGAAAGGGATGGAGTTTTTCGTCCCAAGGTGCTGCTATCAGTCTTCTTTACCATGCCCCAAGTGTGAATGAACCTCTGGCGGTAACCTTGATGATCATTTGAATAGTCAAACACAATACCCTGGATGAGCATATTGTGGGGACCATCCCTCCAGGTGTAGCCGAACTAGTGTAGTGCCAAAGAAGGGTTGTAAGTGATGCCTCATTTAATGCCAATGAGTTGCACATTAGGGAACTCTCCGCAGCGATCAATAAAAGAGATATCTTCTTGAGAGCGAGGGCACCAATAGATATCCGAATGAGAAAGGGAAACTATCCTTTGATTCCACCTTAAGCCTAACTCATTCTTCATTACTGACTGAGGGAGGTGCAAAATAAACCACCAATAGAGCAAAGGCGTACAACACATAAGAGTTCCTTGTTTCTTCATGGTACGAGTGTATAGTGAATGTAGCATATCTCCGAGTAATATAGGAACTGGATTACGGGCAAGGAAGATGTTAATGGTAATCACATCTATAAACTGGTCTGAATTGAGGAACAGGACCAATCCATAGATCAAGAGATCTAAGACATCTTCAAAGGCATGGTAACTCATAACATCTAAGAATATCTGAGCTTTCTTCATTAGAAAATTTGAAAGGAGGCCCTTAACTCCACTTCTACTTTCACAATTGGATTCAATGTCAGATGGTTTCAAATGCAGAGCTACGACAACACTTTCAGCAATTGGATCTTGTTTTAAACCGGTGAAAGGTACTTGCTCCAATATAGGTGAACCAAGTATCTTGGAGAATTCTTCCAACGTAAGCACCAACTGATAATCTGGAAAAGTGAAGCAATGGTGTTTAGGGTCGAAGAACTGGAACAGGACACTCATCAGACCTTCGTCAAACCTGGTAGTAACCAAACTGAGCAAGTGACCATATCTCTTGTTGAACGATGAGCTCTTAGGAACTCTCAGGACCAATTCTTTGAGCTTGGGAGGGACCTCTACAAAATTGATTCGGATGGTATTTCTGCGAATTGAATCCATGTCCTACAAAACAAAAGGAAAGATAAATCTCCAGGCCCTTGAAATGGTTAGCATTTATGTCATGATGTTTATGATGTTATGGTTATGCTCTGAAATCACAAATATATCAAGCAAGTCACACAAAAGGCCCTAGGTTTAATGTCTTGAGCGAGTTTTTAAAGGTAAGTACCCTCTTGAAGTTTAGTTGGCTAAACCTGTCCTATTAATAGTAATGGGGTTCTAAGGAGTCTCATATCACTGACCTTTCTTTTAGGCATTGTTCTAGCTCAAGCACCGAAGTATTGAGGCAAGAATATCCCAAAAGTTCAATCTCAATGAGTGTAGCATCGAGTATTAACCAAACTTTGGCCAAAACCAAATCCGGCCATATCTCTACTTTCTAATGGCTTAGTGTGATCGGTGGAAATAGAACTGACTGTTTTGGAATGCTGGTTCGCAAAATGTCGCGGTAAGCAAGAGTCGCCACCATCTTTTATGTTCTCCGACATGGAAAGGACAAAAGCACAGCAAAATTCCTTTTCGAGATGTTTCTAGGTTCGGGAGGTAGATTTATAGAAAGGGAAGGTGTTAGCACCCTTTCTATCCATGGTTATCCACGGGCTCTTAGGTACTTGCTCACTATGTTTTAAAAAATTGTTTGCTTTTCTTGTGTATGTGGGTTTTGAAAAAGTTTAGTTTGAAAAACTTCTAGGTAACTCTTGTATCAGTCCTCAAGAGTGTATGAAGTGTTTTGTTTGAAAACTTTTTGAAAGTGTAGGTGCGACAAGTTGTTTTTGTTTTTTGAAAGAGCAAGTACCCAGGAGAAATCTACCTACTCTAAGGAATTAAGCTGTGTAAATGTCCTTTAGACAGTACTATCCCACTATTGAGAAGTAGGTAGCACCGTCGTTGGAGTTATTCGGGTCAATTCGATTGTAGGGACATGTGTGGTCACCAAAGCAATAGTAGGACACCTTAGCGGTAACCCTAATGTCCTAGATCCTTTTTATCCGAGGCAACCGTTTCGAGGCAACTGGATCTTTAGACAGGAGGGCGACCTCTAAAACACCCTATACTTAATGACCACCTCGAGGCAACCAAGTGAGGCGTACCCTAGGAGTGGCATGTGCATGTGTGTTAAATTCAGTTAAGATCATCTTGTACATGTTATTGGTGTTATACCCCAAAATTTGCCCTCCCATATTCTTCAAGAATTGCAAAGAGCATGCTTCAAAATCCCCCCAAGAGTTGCACAGTTCAAGGGCCTCCTAACAGTCAAAAACTAGGGTTTTGGTTCTGACAAAGAAAATGAAGTTTCCAAAGGTCCAATCAAGTCCCATATGCCTATAAACATGGTCAAGCATCCTCATGCCAAGTTTCAAGACTTACAGCACAAAATTGACAGTCAAAAACCCTAATTGCACTACAGTCAACTGTAGGGGCAAAATGGTCATTTGACAGTCAAAAGTTAAAATTTTTGGTCAACATATCATTTTGAAGCCACAAACATCATTTGATCAATGCTTGATCATGATTCTCAAAGCTTGGCTCAAAAAGTCTCAAGATGCAAAAGTTTCCATATTTGGACAGTTGAAAAAGTCAACTGTAACTTGACCAAGGCATAACTTCCACATGGATTATCAGAAAAATTCCATCCAAAGCTCATTTTGAAGATAAAGACATTTCCTACAACTCCTATTCATACTTCAAGTCCAAGAAATGCTCTCACAAAAAGTTATCAATTTCAACATTATAGGTCATTTTCAAAAGTCAACAAAAAGGGACTTTAAGTCAAAGGCCATAACATGAGATTGGTAAATCAAAATGACATGGTACCAAAGACATTGGTTAGAGGACTTCAAGTCCTTTCCAAAATGTCCAATAACATGATCAAAGCTTAAAAATTGAGCAAGATATGCCTTGTGGAAGTTGGGAATTTTTTGGATATTTTAAAAAGTCAACTTTGCTTCAAATGTCTTAAAATTGCTAATGGGCCACATTTTCTTCCAAGATTCATCATCCAAAGCATGTGCACGACCATTTGGCCCAAAGGGAAGTTATTCATCATTTTTATTTTATTTATTTGAATTTTTAATTGCTAATAATTCATTTAATTAATTAAAATATATGAAAAATACCAAAACAAGGTTTTCAAATCTTTTTGTGCAAGACAATTACTCATGATTCACTAAGGATTTCGTGTATATAAAAAGAGGAAAGAATTGGTGCAAATTGACATGATTCTTCATGAAGAAATATTGGAAAAGATTCTTAAAAAATCAAATCTTGAAAACCATTAAAAGCAAGGCTATGGGCTTGGATTATTGATCAAAATTCGTTCCTTATACAAGCATAAACCTAACCCTAAAGCTGATAACCTCCAAGCTGCGCAAGAACACCATAACCAAGCTTTCATTTTTTCAAGAAAACTCAAAAACTGAAAACACGATTGCAAGGCTTTTCAAGGCAAGAAAATCATTCCATTGCCTTCCTGAGACTTCAAGGAAGGTTTTCAGATCAAAACCATCCATCCTAACGCAGAGAAACGGTAGAATGGTCGTGTCCTGTACAAGATTTTTTCCATATGCTTGCATCATGATTCATGCGTTTTTAGTAATTTTTAATATTTGATTTATGTTCATTGATTGATTCTAAAGCTAACTGTGTGCTTCAATTGAGTTTTCACGCATTGTATGAAGAATCACCATTAAAGCACGCTAGGGTTCTTCAAGCTTCAAATTGGGCATTCTTGAATACTGTAAAATTAGAACACCTTAATACCATGGTTGAAATCAGGAAGCTTGGACGAACCTAACCATCCTATCGCGCCCAATTTCTGATCCAAGACGAGCTATTCGCTGTTCTTGAAAAAGGCATATTTTGGGGGGGTTTAAAACCCCCGCTAACTTATTTTATGTTTCAGGAAAATACAAACGAGGAAGAAGAAGATGAGGTGTAAGGCGATGGTTGGTTCATTTGAATTTCGCGCGGAAAAAGGCCACTAACGCTTATTTTATCTTATAATATTTATTGGTCATATAATAAACAAAGTACGTGAACGGCTCAGTTGGCAAGGCATCAATATGGTAATCTCTGGGACCTGGGTTCGAATCCCAGGTCCCCCTCCCTTTCCATAATATTTTTTCTAATATCATCCTGTGCAGCTTAAGTCCCATGGTTCATCATACGCTCACAATTTCAATGCGCCACATGGCCTGTAACCTCAATCCAAGGGCACTGATTGGAAGAACACCCTGGACGTTGGTCAAACATGCCACATGCTTCCTGAAAAAGTCAGAAGGGCCAGGATCTATTGGGCCAACAATGCTAAAGTATACCTCCAATTGGGGACAGAACCCCCCAAGGTTTTGCAATTATTTTCTTTCTTATTTTATTTGTTTCAATTATTTCCTTTTTTAAATTCCTTAAATTAATTTATTTTCATAAAATATAAAAATAATACAAAAATCAGAAAAGACAAAAATTAAAATGTGTTTTATTTAAATATTATCTTTTTTGTAAATAAATCTCACTAATTAATTAGATTTAAATTTAGGTTTAATTCAAATATTTTCTTAATAAATTAAAAAGAGTAGAACTAGGGTTTTAAGTAGTTTTCATTCTTTTTTTTCTCTCACCATAATTAATTACTTAATATTATTTTGTAAATAAATCTTGCCATTAATTAATTAATTTAACTTTAGGTTTAGTGTTAACATGTTTTTCTTAATAAATAAAAATTGTAGAATTAGGGTTAATTAATTAATTTCCTAATTTCATTTAGTTCTCTTATTAAAAATTCATAAATACAATAAACCTCAAAAATCTTTTCTTTCTTCTTTAATTTAATTAATTTGTTAATAATAATTTAATTTCATTAAAAAGGGTCCAACGCCCTCGCTCTCAATTTTAATTCAATTCGCGCATTTTATTTTATTTCTTATAATATTAATGTAGTTCTCCCAAAGCCGTGTAAATTTATATTTCTCGCACTTTACTTTATTTTATGTCAAATCGGGTCCTGGATTTAATTTGGCGATGTGGACCCGCGCCTTTGTAATAGTTTAGGAACTTTACATTTCTCGCAACTTTTTAATTGCTAATAATCGCATGCAAGAATGAATGACAAAATAAAAATAACGCGTAGATCACCCATGACATGACAAAAGACAAAAATATCTGAAAACGACACACAAATCACACACCACCCCTAGGGTACGCCTCACTGTTGCCTTGCCTCGAAAGGTGATCGTCAAGTAGAGGATGTTTTAGTAAGTCCTCATGATCCGGGAACCTGGCATGAGGGTAGCTTCTAAGGTGTCTTCCCATTGCTCTGGTGATCACCATGTCCCGAACCTCGAATTGACCCGAACAACTCCAACGGTGGTGCTACCTACCTCTCAATGGTGGGATGGCACTACTTTAAAGGACATTTACACAGACGAATTCCTTAGGGTAGGTAGACGACTCTAGATACTTGCTCTAAAACAAATCAAAAATACTTTTCACACCGACACATTTTCAAAAGCTTTCGAAAGCAATTTTTCAAACACTCTTGAGGACCGATACAAGAGTCGAACTGGAATTTTCAAAGAAACTTTTTAAAACCCACAGTTGAAAAGCAAACAAACGATTTTGAAAACACAAGTGAGCAAGTATCTAAGAGCCCATGGATAACCATGGATAGAAAGGGTGCTAACACCTTCCCTTTCTATAACCTACCTCCCGAACCGAGAGCAATCTCTTTAAGGAATTTTTCTGTGCTTTTGTCCTTTCCATTTGGAGAAAATAAAAGACGGTGGCGACTCTTGCTTCCGCGACATTTCGCGAACCAGTGTTAAACAGTCAGTTCCAGATCCACCGATCACAGAACTGGCGACTCTGCTGGGGAATTTTAAAAGTGAGGTTTACCTTAGGATTAGAGAATACTTATGTTTTCAATTGCTTGTTTTGTTTGCTTTATATTTGTGGGCATTGCATCGGAGTTTCATAGATCCTAACCCGAATCTGGGGAATACCCTTTAGGTAGCATAAGCTGTGAGGGACCTGTCCGGCGTAGACTGACACGGGTGAAGCAGTGGCTACGTTGGTGTGACACCTTGGTCTGTACCGATATCCCTTGTGTTGCAACGAGGAGAATATGGGTCTTCTAAGGAGTCATTAAGCACCAACCGACCTTAGAACCTTAAATGACACAACTTGGCCATTAGAACAGTAGCAGTATGCTACGCCCATTGAGGCTAAACTCTCGTGATGGTTCTGGCCGCAAGAAAAGATTGCGATGCTGGAGTTATGACCGATTGAGGGTAGTCAATGATATTGGGATCCTCTAAGAACCCGGTTACTTTGATAGGACAGGTTGAGCCCACCAACTTCAAGAGGGTAATACCCAGACCTCATGCTGGCCTAAACTTTAAAGGTTTCTCTTGTGTGACTTGTGTGCCTTCCAACTTGACTACTTGCATGCTTGTCATCTAACACTTGAGTCTCTTGCAGGTTTTGTTTATAGTCCTTAATTGGGACTCATAACAGGGTTTACTAAGTTTCTTGCAGGTTCTGGTTTGCAGTCCTTAATTAGGACTCATAATAAAGTTTACCAAGTCTCTTGCAGGTTTTGTTTATAGTCCTTAATTGGGACTCATAACAGGGTTACTTACATTACCCCATACATAGCATAACATCATAACATCATACCATTGCATGCATCCTACATAAGGACTAATCCATTTCAAGGATCTCAAGGGTCTGTGGTGCAGGTCATGATGAACCAACTGTCTAGCAAGGGGCAAAGAGGATTTATTTTCCTCTAGCCAAGGTTGTCAGAGGCTATGACCCACTTGATATGGTGAGCTTTGACACTTGAAGAAAGTTCCCCGAGCCAAAGTTGTCAGGGGCTATGACCCACTGGATATGGTGAGCCTTTGACCCTTTGAAGAAGGACTCTCAATAACATGAAGTGCCTTCAATCAAGCTACCGGATCCCAGCTCTAACAAATTTCTTGTTTACCCCGCGAGGTCCTTGAAAACATTGCATAACATACATATCACTGCATTACAGGTATCCCTTTTTGCAGGTCACTTACCCTTCTCGCTGTTTATTTCAGCAATGGATTCCCAACAAGATAACCAGGACTTTCTTGCTCAAGAGACCCAGTTCGGGGAAATCCTCCTGAATCTATCCAAGGGGCAGGAGGAGCTGAGAACACTTCTCATGGGGACTTTGGTCAGGAACAACGCTGAGGACGAACGGTTGAAACATGTGCAAGCTGAAGTGGATGCATTGAAAGCCCAGATTCTGGGGCAAGTGACTATCATCCAAGACTTAGCTCAAAGACAAGATGAGCTCGGGGTTCTCGTCAACCAACTGCTTCGGGGTAACCAACTGGGGCAAACGTCTAAGGGTAAAGAGCCGGTCATCGTTCAACCACCTTTGAGACAAAGAGGTAAGGGGAGAGCTCCTCAAATGGCTCCAGTGTCACGAATTCAGCATCAACCTCACCAGCTTCAGCCAGACAAGCCCAGGAGGCAATTCACCCAGCTCAACATGTCGCTGTTTCAAGCTTTACAACGCCTGTTGAGGTTGAACCCGATCACATTAAGGGCTCATCCCCGGAACCCCAACACAGCATCTCCTATCTATGATCCCAATAAAAGGTGTGCCTACCACTCTGCCAGTCCGGGACATGATACAAATGAGTGTTGGGCTCTGAAGAACAAGATCCAAGACCTGATTGATGAAGGAGCATTGGAGTTCACCCAAGATGGTCAGGCTGAGTTTTTCTACCATCCCTCCAAGGCTCATCTGTTGAAGTAACAAGTCCTGAGATGAAAAAACTTTTGTTCATTCGAATGTTCAAAGTTGTAATTCTCTTTTGATTGTTCAAAAATTTGTTCATTGTTAAACGTTGTTATTTTATTAATGCATCGCATATGTCTGTTTTGAAGTAATTATTTCGTATTCACTATCTGCAAACTGTTTTCATATTTTTGTGATGATCAACTCTCGATTGATAATTCTAAGCCTCTTGAGGGAGGATGACGAAAACGATACCACAATCTTTACAGTATGCTTTTGAACAGACCCCGCTTATGAGGTACAGGCATTGTTTCAATTCCTTAACACTGGAGTAATAAGGAAGATAATCCCTCATCAACCCCTTTGAGCCAAAGAAGTAGGAGTTTTTCTTTTCGAAATTTAAAACCCTTAATCATAACCTGGGGCAGGGTAGTTCTCTCAGTTGATCCAAGTGCATAACAAATGGCACCAAAGAGGTCCTTACAAAAAAAAAAGACAGTGATGGTTCCGAACAATCATACAGACAGGCAGTCATTACTTCTCAAAATAAAAACTCATTAAGTCAAAACCTATGAAGGAGACTTACAAAACTGGGGCATCCCGCTGACTGTAATTCCAAAAAGGAACAGTTCAGGCAAAAAAAACAGGGATAACAAAATCAAAAAAAGAGGTCTTGCAAATCCTCAACAAAAGAGGAAATGACTGCCTATTCAAAATAAACCGGCAGTATCCAAACCGTCACTGGTATATCAAAGCAAAGACTCAAACAAAGTCTAACGCATGATCAACTGAGTTTAGGTTTGAAGAACATCACGAAGAGCGGGTGGGTACAAATAAATTTGAGCCTTTATCCTTTGTTTCTTAAACCGTGAACCAGGCCACGTTATAACCCTCAAAAGTCCTAGCTGAAGCATGGGTTAGTTCGAAAGCATACTGTTACGAAAGGTATCCTGACTCCTTAAGGCCTACGGTAAATACGGAGTTGACATCACGTTTTACAAACATTCACTTGTTTTATGAAAAAGAATGCATTTTCAAAATCTTCAAGACAGACATAAGCTTTGCATTTTTGATATAACATTGTTTGCATATGACTATTTGTTTGAACAGCAGGGAAATTCGCACGATGAATACCTAGCGAACAAAAGCACTTCCAATCAAGGGGCATGACATGATCATGGTCCATCATCTGGGGCGATCCAATCAAGATTCAGGGAATCTCTCAAGGCCAAACAGCCTGGGGAAAATCTCCGCCTGAGTCACTTGGGGCACCCCAGCAACGAATCTTGCCTAGTCAAACACCTTCTGGTGGCATGGCAAAACACTTCTAACAGGGGCAACTCCCTACATTCTGAGAGCAGGGACATAGTCGAAAAAATACTACGCAAAATCAAAGACCCGCTAGGTTGACACACCTAGGCAAAAATTAGGGCTTCCCGGCGAACCAAAAGGGTTCGGGCAAAAATAAGGGATGAAAATGAAAAAATCTGTACACCCGGCAAGTCGAAAACCTGAAAAGGTGACTTGAGCAAAAATGGGTATCCCGGTGGACTGAAAACCCGAAAGGGCGGTCCAGGAAAAAGTTAGGGATCAAAAGCGTACGACTATGTCCTATCACCTCGTCACCTGCCTATCAGAAGAAGGTTTGTCCATCAACAACTATCAGCACCTCACAGGTCTTCCTCTCCCATCTCAGAAACAGGGGCAATAATGAGTTGTCCAAACGATCTAATCATTCTGTCCATCAAGGTATCAAGGTAGGTTCAGCTAAAGAACACAACCAGTATATCTTAATCCCCCAGAGAGTGAGCCAGCAAGTCAGTACACCCTCCCCGAGCAAAGTTATAGTCAAACTTAAGGAAGTTGGGTATCCTCCAGCAGATCTCAACATTCCCCAACAGTATATATGCATTCTTAACAAGCATCCCCGACAATCTTGGTCTAAAGATTGTTCCCCGACGGTATATCAACATTCAAAGGAGTTACTTCCCCGATAGCTCAAACTTCCCCAGGAGAGTCCAATCCAGGTTCCCCAGGAAAGTTGGAATCCATCTCCCCAAGCAGTGAGCTTATCCCCAGTAGATTCTGGAAGCTTATCCTCGCAGAGCACGGACGCGTCTCCCGGCTTTATTCAAAGAGTTATTTCCCTACCAGGATATAACTGGGTTATCCTCAGCCAAAAGCCACAGAAAGATCGTTCTCGGCAAAGTCTTCTTATCCCCAACGAAGTCTATTAACACTTCCAACACAACAAGGGTATCCCCAGCAAGTTATTATCAACATTTCAGCAAAGTATCTCTCTCCCCACAGAGTATTGCTTCCCAGCAAGATCACTAGAGTACTTTTCTCCCCGCAGAGTAATCCATTCGCCAAGTTTATTCCCCAACGGAGTCATCTTCTCCTACCGGTATTCTTGCAACTATCATCCCCAGCGGAAGCAAAATCTATTCTTTAACAGCAGCCCAGGAATGACTTCCCGGCACCCGTCAAGGATTTACTTTCCTAGACGAAAACATACATTCATCAACATCACATCTCCATACATTATAGCATGCATATACGCATCATATCTTACAAATCTCACTTATGTTGATAACATCATTGCTTGATCCATATCATGCATTGCATATAACTGACCTTTACCTTTCAGGAAAGATTCAGTTAAGTTCTTAGCTATATTCCAAGACCTTGACCGGTTCAGTTAAATCGACCCTAAGATTTTACTGTTTCTTATCCCGTCAAAGGCCTTCTCTGGTTCAGTCAGATCGACCCTAAGATTTTACTGTTTCTTATCCAGTCAAAGGCCTTCTCTGGTTCAGTCAGATCGGCCCTAAGATCTCCCTGTTTCTTATCCAGTTGAAGACATTTCAAGACCTAGACCGGTTCAGTTAAATCGACCC
The DNA here is from genome assembly GCA_948472305.1 of Vicia faba. Lineage (NCBI taxonomy): Eukaryota > Viridiplantae > Streptophyta > Magnoliopsida > Fabales > Fabaceae > Vicia > Vicia faba. The sequence continues at coordinate 1,273,119,073 of OX451739.1, forward strand.
TAAGATTTTTCTGTTTCTTATCCAGTCCAAGGCCTTCTCTGGTTCAGTTAGATCGACCCTAAGATCTCCCTGTTTCTTATCCAGTTGAAGACATTTCAAGACCTAGACCGGTTCAGTTAAAATCGACCCTAAGATTTTTCTGTTTCTTATCCAGTCCAAGGCCTTCTCTGGTTCAGTCAGATCGACCCTAAGATCTCCCTGTTTCTTATCCAGTTGAAGATTTCAAGACCTAGACCGGTTTAGTTAAATCGACCCTAAGATTTTGCTGTTTCTTATCCAGTCCAAGGCCTTCTCTGGTTCAGTCAGATCGACCCTAAGATCTCCCTGTTTCTTATCCAGTTGAAGATTTCAAGACCTAGACCGGTTCAGTTAAATCGACCCTAAGATTTTTCTGTTTCTTATCCAGTCAAAGGCCTTCTCTAGTCCAGCTAAATCGACACCTAACAGATTTTCCTGATAAAGGCTCAGTAGAAGATATCCAAGATTCTCTCCCCATTACTGCGGAGGTAGTAATCACCCCCAGATTCTCTCAGCGTTTCTGTTGAGGTTGAGGTCGCCCAAGATTCTCTCAATGATACTGTTGAGGTTGAAGTCGCCTATGGTTCTCTCCCCGTTACTGCGGAGGTAGTAATCATCCCTAGATTCTCTCAGCGTTACTGTTGAGGTTGAAGATATCCAAGATTCTCTCAATGATACTATTGAGATTGAAGTCGCCTATGGTTCTCTCCCCGTTACTGCGGAGGTAGTAATCGTCCCCAGATTCTCTCAGCGTTCTTGTTGAGGTAGTAATCGTCCACGGTTCTCTCAGCGTTCCTGTTGAGGTAGTAACCATCTCTGGTTCATTCATCACCGTTTGAAGCTCCAGACCCGACTCCTGTAACCAACCAGGGTGCATCTACATAAAAAATCTGAAGACCAGCTCTGGTAACAGGTCAGGTAATCATTTTCTTTTGCAGGTACGCAAGTTCTCGCTAAGGAATCTCTTACGCAATCAACACCCCGATGGCATCTATAAGCTCATCCACCTATCCATCACCTCTTAGCATGGCATCTATAAGCCCATCATCCTATCCATCAAATCTCCAAATGGCATCTATAAGCCCATTCCCCACATCACACTGCTATTATGTGAGCGCAAATTTCTGGGCACTCTAGTGTTCAATCATCTTCCACCTTCGGATTACGAAAGGCACGTCAGCCAATCTGCATCCTCATGTCTAAGAAGATTGAACAGGGGCAACTGTTATACCCCAAAATTTTCCCTCCCATATTCTTCAAGAATTGCAAAGAGCATGCTTCAAAATCCCCCCAAGAGTTGCACAGTTCAAGGGCCTCCTAACACTCAAAAACTAGGGTTTTGGTTCTGACAAAGAAAATGAAGTTTCCAAAGGTCCAATCAAGTCCCATATGCCTATAAACATGGTCAAGCATCCTCATGCCAAGTTTCAAGACTTACAGCACAGAATTGACAGTCAAAAACCCTAATTGCACTACAGTCAACTGTAGGGGCAAAATGGTCATTTGACAGTCAAAAGTTCAAATTTTTGGTCAACATCTCATTTTGAAGCCACAAATATCATTTGATCAATGCTTGATCATGATTCTCAAAGCTTGGCTCAAAAAGTCTCAAGATGCAAAAGTTTCCATATTTGGACAGTTGAAAAAGTCAACTGTAACTTGACCAAGGCATAACTTCCACATGGATTATCAGAAAAATTCCATCCAAAGCTCATTTTGAAGATAAAGACATTTCCTACAACTCCTATTCATACTTCAAGTCCAAGAAATGCTCTCACAAAAAGTTATCAATTTCAACATTATAGGTCATTTTCAAAAGTCAACAAAAAGGGACTTTAAGTCAAAGGCCATAACTTGAGATTGGTAAATCAAAATGACATGGGACCAAAGACATTGGTTAGAGGACTTCAAGACCTTTCCAAAATGTCCAATAACATGATCAAAGCTTAAAAATTGAGCAAGATATGCCTTGTGGAAGTTGGGAATGTTTTGGATATTTTGAAAAGTCAACTTTGCTTCAAATGTCTTAAAATTGCTAATGGGCCACATTTTCTTCCAAGATTCATCATCCAAAGCATGTGCACGACCATTTGGCCCAAAGGGAAGTTATTCATCATTTTTATTTTATTTATTTGAATTTTTAATTGCTAATAATTCATTTAATTAATTAAAATATATGAAAAATACCAAAACAAGGTTTTCAAATCTTTTTGTGCAAGACAATTACTCATGATTCACTAAGGATTTCGTGTATATCAAAAGAGGAAAGAATTGGTGCAAATTGACATGATTCTTCATGAAGAAATATTGGAAAAGATTCTTAAAAAATCAAATCTTGAAAACCATTAAAAGCAAGGCTATGGGCTTGGATTATTGATCAAAATTCGTTCCTTATACAAGCATAAACCTAACCTTAAAGCTGATAACCTCCAAGCTGCGCAAGAACACCATAACCAAGCTTTCATTTTTTCAAGAAAACTCAAAAACTGAAAACACGATTGCAAGGCTTTTCAAGGCAAGAAAATCATTCCATTGCCTTCCTGAGACTTCAAGGAAGGTTTTCAGATCAAAACCATCCATCCTAACGCAGAGAAACGGTAGAATGATCGTGTCCTGTACAAGATTTTTTCCATATGCTTGCATCATGATTCATGCGTTTTTAGTAATTTTTAATATTTGATTTATGTTCATTGATTGATTCTAAAGCTAACTGTGTGCTTCAATTGAGTTTTCACGCATTGTATGAAGAATCACCATTAAAGCACGCTAGGGTTCTTCAAGCTTCAAATTGGGCATTCTTGAATACTGTAAAATTAGAACACCTTAATACCATGGTTGAAATCAGGAAGCTTGGACGAACCTAACCATCCTATCGCGCCCAATTTCTGATCCAAGACGAGCTATTCGCTGTTCTTGAAAAAGGCATATTTTGGGGGGGTTTAAAACCCCCGCTAACTTATTTTATGTTTCAGGAAAATACAAACGAGGAAGAAGAAGATGAGGTGTAAGGCGATGGTTGGTTCATTTGAATTTCGCGCGGAAAAAGGCCACTAACGCTTATTTTATCTTATAATATTTATTGGTCATATAATAAACAAAGTACGTGAACGGCTCAGTTGGCAAGGCATCAGTATGGTAATCTCTGGGACCTGGGTTCGAATCCCAGGTCCCCCTCCCTTTCCATAATATTTTTTCTAATATCATCCTGTGCAGCTTAAGTCCCATGGTTCATCATACGCTCACAATTTCAATGCGCCACATGGCCTGTAACCTCAATCCAAGGGCACTGATTGGAAGAACACCCTGGACGTTGGTCAAACATGCCACATGCTTTCTGAAAAAGTCAGAAGGGCCAGGATCTATTGGGCCAACAATGCTAAAGTATACCTCCAATTGGGGACAGAACCCCCCAAGGTTTTGCAATTATTTTCTTTCTTATTTTATTTGTTTCAATTATTTCCTTTTTTAAATTCCTTAAATTAATTTATTTTCATAAAATATAAAAATAATACAAAAATCAGAAAAGACAAAAATTAAAATATGTTTTATTTAAATATTATCTTTTTTGTAAATAAATCTCACTAATTAATTAGATTTAAATTTAGGTTTAATTCAAATATTTTCTTAATAAATTAAATTTAGATTTAAATCTCATTCTTTTTTTTCTCTCACCATAATTAATTACTTAATATTATTTTGTAAATAAATCTTGCCATTAATTAATTAATTTAACTTTAGGTTTAGTGTTAACATGTTTTTCTTAATAAATAAAAATTGTAGAATTAGGGTTAATTAATTAATTTCTTAATTTCATTTAGTTCTCTTATTAAAAATTCATAAATACAATAAACCTCAAAAATCTTTTCTTTCTTCTTTAATTTAATTAATTTGTTAATAATAATTTAATTTCATTAAAAAGGGTCCAACGCCCTCGCTCTCAATTTTAATTCAATTCGCGCATTTTATTTTATTTCTTATAATTTTAATGTAGTTCTCCCAGAGCCGTGTAAATTTATATTTCTCGCACTTTACTTTATTTTATGTCAAATCGGGTCCTGGATTTAATTTGGCGATGTGGACCCGCGCCTTTGTAATAGTTTAGGAACTTTACATTTCTCGCAACTTTTTAATTGCTAATAATCGCATGCAAGAATGAATGACAAAATAAAAATAACGCGTAGATCACCCATGACATGACAAAAGACAAAAATATCTGAAAACGACACACAAATCACACACCACCCCTAGGGTACGCCTCACTGTTGCCTTGCCTCGAAAGGTGATCGTCAAGTAGAGTATGTTTTAGTAAGTCCTCATGATCCGGGAACCTGGCATGAGGGTAGCTTCTAAGGTGTCTTCCCATTGCTCTGGTGATCACCATGTCCCGAACCTCGAATTGACCCGAACAACTCCAACGGTGGTGCTACCTACCTCTCAATGGTGGGATGACACTACTTTAAAGGACATTTACACAGACGAATTCCTTAGGGTAGGTAGACGACTCTAGATACTTGCTCTAAAACAAATCAAAAATACTTTTCACACCGACAAATTTTCAAAAGCTTTCGAAAGCAATTTTTCAAACACTCTTGAGGACCGATACAAGAGTCGAACTGGAATTTTCAAAGAAACTTTTTAAAACCCACAGTTGAAAAGCAAACAAACGATTTTGAAAACACAAGTGAGCAAGTATCTAAGAGCCCATGGATAACCATGGATAGAAAGGGTGCTAACACCTTCCCTTTCTATAACCTACCTCCCGAACCGAGAGCAATCTCTTTAAGGAATTTTTCTGTGCTTTTGTCCTTTCCATTTGGAGAAAATAAAATACGGTGGCGACTCTTGCTTCCGCGACATTTTGCGAACCAGCGTTAAATAGTCAGTTCCAGATCCACCGATCACAATTGGTGAGCTACGCTTTGATTTTATTTTTTCAGACAAGTCTTGCATGCATAGTTAACAGTTAATAATTTGCCGGAAATAAATTGCGGAAAGATAAATCTACGCTATTACAAGGCGTCGGGTATTTACATCGCCAAAAACATAACCCTTTGAAAATAAAGTGCGAGAAATTAAAAGAAAGCGATAAAAGTCCTAATTATCTATTACATTCTCGGAGCAGATACATCAATATAATCAAAAATAAATAATAAAGTGCGAGCAAAGAAATTGAATCAGGACGTCCTTAGGGTTTTGACCCTTTTTGAGAAGAGAATTGAATTTGGTGCTTTTTTGCATTTAATTAAATATTAACCCTAATTTACTAATTAATAATTAAAAGAAAAAGTATTTTTGTGTTTTTTATGTTTTTAGGTCTTTATGAAAATAAAAGAAAAAGAATTAAAATTGTCAAAAGAAAAAAAAACCCTAAGTCTAATTCATTTTATTTATTATGAAAAGATTAAAATTGTCCTAATTAAACAACTAAACTAATTAATTAGAATTTATTTACAAAAATAATAAATAATAATAGAAATATTTTTTAGGTTTTCTGAATTTTATTGTGAAAAATAATTTATGAATTAATTAAATAATAGTAATAATAATTATTAAAAGAAAATAAAAAGAAAGAAAATAAAAAAAAGGAAATAGAAACCAGGGGGGTGTTGGACCCATTAGGAGGTTTTGTTAGCAGTCTGAAGCCCATTTGTTTATCAATCCGTTTGACCTTTTGGAATTGTCCACGCTGGCTTTGACTGGGAACATGGTGTTCAACACCTTATGGCCATTAGATCAACGCTTGAGGACACATGGCGCCTGGGTATCTGATATGCATGGTAGACCCCTTGGCAAGCGCTGGATATGAACATATTAAGCAAAATAATACAAATGTTCTGGGTGGACCTGGGAATCGAACCCAGGTCCCAATGGTTACCAGCCACATCACCTTCCACCAAGCCACTTGAACGTCTTTGTTAATATAACAACGAACAATGAATATATTAAACAATTAATTCATATGCCGTAAGGACATGAAAATGCGCGCTGCTTTTGAATTATCCAATCAGGCATTAGCACGTCATCGTCTTCTTCACTAAACCTGCAAAACAAAGATTAAATAGCGGGGGTTTTTAACCCCCACAAATTGTATCGACCAAAAATAGCGAATAGGCGTAGGATGAATATAAATTGTTCGTGAGATGTCCAGTATGTTTGTCTTGTTCAGACGGTTTCAATCATAGGTCTCTTGAGGCTTAATTTTTCCTAAATAATAAAGCCCCAATTTTAGAGCTTGGAAAACCTAGAAATCGTTCATGGTGGTTTATGATTCAGGACGTTTCAAGGCAATTAACTCACACCATTAGCTTCCTGTGGACTCATACAATACAAAACAAACAACAAATCGTGTTAATAATGCATGAACAATGAATTTCGATTTTGAGAAAATTATGCAAACCGTACGACTGTTCTTGGCGTTTCCTTGAGTTCTAGCACGCGATTTTGATCCCTACACGTTCCTGGGGATCTATGCAATGTGTTTGAATCCTCAAATTGCTTTGAAAGGGCCTGGAACTTGGAAAACAATTTTGGCTTTTTTCTTGATTTTTCAATATTGGTTATGGCTCTGTATGCAGCAATCTCACGTGAATGGCATTAGGGTTCACTTGTGCATATGTAATAGAATGGAATTAGGTTAAGTCTTGGCCCAAAGATCCATTGCATTGATGTTACAATATTTGATTTCCAATCACATCTTTTTGCATCTTTTTGATTGAGAAAAATTGCCAATTTTGGATATTCTTGTCTCTTTGATTGGCACACGAAATCTCCAGCTTGTCTTGAGCTTGTTTGCTTCACAAAAAGATTTGAAAACCATATCTTTGAATTTCCTATATTTTAAATCAATTAAATGAATTAATATTAATAAAAAATCCAATTAATTAATAAAAATAAGAAAATAAACTCAAATAGGCTTGATGGATCGTGCATAGGCCTTGTGTGATCGGTGGATCTGGAACTGACTGTTTAACGCTGGTTCGCGAAATGTCGCGGAAGCAAGAGTCGCCACCGTCTTTTATTTTCTCCAAATGGAAAGGACAAAAGCACAGAAAAATTCCTTAAAACAGATTGCTCTCGGTTCGGGAGGTAGGTTATAGAAAGGGAAGGTGTTAGCACCCTTTCTATCCATGGTTATCCATGGGCTCTTAGATACTTTCTCAATGTGTTTTCAAAATGGTTTGTTTGCTTTTCAACTGTGGGTTTTAAAAAGTTTCTTTGAAAAATTTCAGATCGACTCGTACGTCAGAGTGTTTGAAAAGTTTGTTTTGAAAGCTTTTGAAAATGTGTTGGTGTGAAAAGTATTTTGATTTGTTTTGAAGAGAGCAAGTATCTACGAGAACCTACCTACCCTAAGGAATTCGTCTGTGTAAGTGTCCTTTAAAGTAGTGCCATCCCACCATTGAGAGGTAGGTAGCACCACCGTTGGAGGTGTTCGGGTCAATTCGAGTTTTAGGGACATGGTGATCACCGGAGCAATGGGAAGACACCTTAGAAGCTACCCTCATGCCAGGTTCCCGGATCATGAGGACTTACTAAGACATCCTCTACTCGACGATCACCTTTCGAAAGGCAAGGCAACAGTGAGGCGTACCCTAGGGGTGGTGTGTGCGATTCGTGTGTCGTTTTCATTGATTTTTTGTCTTTTGTCAAGTTCGTTGTGATCTACGCTTGATTTTATTATATCCATTCATTCTTGCATGCTTATTTAACAGTTTAAAAGTTTGCGAGGAAAGTAAATTCTAAAGCTATTACAAATGGCGCGGGTCCACATCGCCAAAATTAAACCGGGCCCGATTTGACAGAAAATAAATAAAGCAAATAAAAGACGCGAAAAGTTTAAGTTACAACGCTTTGGGAGAAATACATAATTATTTAAGCAATAAAATAAATACGCAAATTAAACAATTAAAAACATGGGCGTTGGACCCTTTTGCAAAATTAAAATTAAATTAATGAGGAGTTAAGATTAATATTAAATGAAAATGTTTTTTGGTATTTTTGTGTTTTTTAGATATTTGATGAGAAAAGGAATTAATTTAAAGTTAAACTAAAAGGCAAACCCTAATTCTAATAGCTTTTAAATTTATTGTGAAAATATTAAATTGAAACCTAAATTAAACCTAATTTTTTATGTACAATTAATTAAAAAATAAATGAATAATATTAAAAAAGAAAAGAAATTAAAGGAATAAAATTTATTAAACCTAAGTCTATATTTTTGGATTTTTGTTATTTAAAAAGAATTAAAATTAAAACCTATTTAATACTAAATATTTACATGCAATTTATTTATGAAAATAATAAAATAAATATTATATTTTTCTCTTTTTCTGATTTTTTTTGTGTATTTTATAATTTGGTAAAAATAATTCATTAAAACAAATAAGGAAATAAAATAGCAATTAAAAAATAAAATAAGAAAAAAAATGTAGAGAAGGCAAACCAGGGGGGTGAAGTCCCAATTGTGAGGTATGGGTCCAGCAATTTGGCCCAACAAGCATGGCCTTGTGGACTTTTCAGCATCACGTGTAACAACGTTGACTCACGCTCATGGTGTACATCAATCTTCAGCCTTGGATGTGAACCTCCTGGACGCGTGTGCACTTAGATCTGGTGGTGCATTATGGATCACATCATAGGCGCTGCATAGGAATATTTAAGGAAAAATAATATGGCAAATATACAGACCTGGGGTTCGAACCCAGGTCTTGGATGTGAACGCTTATCAATGCCTGCCAGCTGAGCTATGAAACCTTTTTGTTAAACGAATAAGCAACAAATATAATAAAAGAAAATAACGCGTTAGTGGGCTAAAACGCGCGAAATTCGAATCTTCCAATCAACGCCAGCCACGAGTTCGTCTTCTTCACTTTTTCTGAAACATGAACGTATGGCAACGGTTTTCTGGGCGTGGCTTAAGGGACGCTTTAAGAAAATAGCGATTAGCCCATCTCTAAACATAAATTAGGCGCGAGTATATGTTCATGATCGTCCAAATCTGCTGAGTGCAATGGTAGTGGCCTTGAGTCTTGATTTTACCTCGTTCTAAAAACCCCAAATCTGCAAACCTGTAACCCTAGAAATCGCGCATGGTGAAATCATATATGATGCATAATAATCCAATTAAATACCATGATTAGCTTTAAAATCTCATGAGGAATAAGAATCAATAAAAAAAATGCTGTAAAAATGCTTGAATCATGCTGCACGATAATTGAATTTTCTCTTTACAGTTCGAGTCATAGGTACCAATTCTTGGAGCTTTGGTTGTTGTTTGTGATTGGAATGCGTTCAGAGAACCACAATGAAGCTATTGGAATCAATTTCGTGCCTTCAATCCACCTAGAACACTGACTTCAGATTTTAGCTTTATGGAAAATTTTTCAAGTTTGTATATTGGTCTTCTGCGCAGCCTAGGGTGTGTTAGCATTAGGGTTGTGATTCTGATTATGTATGGAAGCTATTAGGTCAACAAAACTTGATCAAATCCATGGCAATAATGATTTTCAATATTTGATTTCTTAAGGATCTTTTCCATATCTTTTCATGTGGTTTTTGTGCAAATTATGATCAATTCAAACCAATTCTTTCCTAATCGGCATATGCACGAAATATTGAGTCTAGAATGTGTACAAAAAGATTTGTTTGGTTCATTTAGATATTTTCCACATATTTAATTGATTTAATTGAATTAATATAAATAAAAATTCAAATAAATAAATAAAAAATGAGAAAATGCTTCCCTTTGGGCCAAGTGGTCGTGCATAGGCTTGGAATGATGAATCATGGAAGAAAAATGGGCCCATTAGCATTTTTAGGTCATTTGGATCAAAGTTGACTTTTCAAAATATCCAAAAATTTCCCAACTTCCACAAGGCATAATTTGCTCAATTTTTAAGCTTTTCACATGTTCTTGGACATTTTGGAAAGGTATTTGAGTCCTCTAACCAATGCCTTTGGTCCCATGTCATTTTGATTTACCAATATCAAGTTATGGCCTTTGACTTAAAGTCCCTTTTTGTTGACTTTTGAAAATGACCTATAATGTTGAAATTGATAACTTTTTGTGAGAGCATTTCTTGGACTTGAAGTATGAAGATTAGTTGTAGGAAATGTCTTTCTCTTCAAAATGAGCTTTGGATGGAATTTTTCTGATATTCCATGTGAAAGTTATGCCCTGGTCAATTTCAGTTGACTTTTTCAGCTGTCCAAATATAGTAACTTTTGCATCTTTGATGATTTCTGAGCCAAATTTTGAGAATCATGATCAAGCATTGATCAAATGATGTTTGTGGCTTCAAAATGATATGTTGACCAAAAATTTGAACTTTTGACTGTCAAATGACCATTTTGCCCCTACAGTTGACTGTAGTGCAATCTAGGGTTTTGACTGTGCAATTTTGAGCTGAATGCCTTGAAATTTGATATGAAGATGATTGACCATCTTTTTAAGCATGTGAGACTTGATTGGGCCTTTGAAAACTTCCTTTTCTTGATCAGAACACAAACCCTAGTTTTGACTGTATAGGAGGCTCTTTGACTGTGCAACCCTGGGGGAATTTTGCAGCTTGGCTTGGCAATTTCTTGAAGAATATGGGAGGGCAAATTTTGGGGTACAACAGTTGCCCCTGTTCAATCTTCTTAGACCTGAGGATGCAGATTGGCTGACGTGCCTTTCGTAATCCGAGGGTAGAAGATGATTGGACACTAGAGTGCCCAGAAATTTGCGCTCACATGTTAGCAGTGATGGTGGAATGGGCTTATAGATGCCATTTAGAGGTTGATGAATAGGATGATGGGCTTATAGATGCCATCGGGATGTTGATCGCGTAAGAGATTCCTTAGCGAGAACCTGCATACCTGTAAAAGAAAAATGAGTACCTGACACGTTGCAGGAGCTGATTTTAGATGCTTGGTATAGATATGTCCTGACTGGTTACAGGAGCTGAGTCTGTAGCTTCAAACAGCGATGACAGAACCAGGGATGGTTACTGCCTTAGCATGAATGATAAGAGAACCTTGGGTGATTTTAACTTCAACAACGCTCGTTGAGAAAAATCTTGGCGGGAATTACCATCTTTGCAGTATCGGAACGAGAACCATAGGCTATTATAATCTGAAAGGGAATCACCTCGCTCGCCGTCGGAGAGGGAATCATAGGAAAAAGGAATTACCACCTCACGCACTTGCCGGAGAGGGGACCATAAGACTATCACCTCACACTCATCGTCGGAGAGGGAAACATCTGAAAAAGGAATTACCACCTCACGCACTTGCCGGAGAGGGGACCATAAGACTATCACCTCACACTCATCGTCGGAGAGGGAAACATCTGAAGAAGGAATTACCACCTCACGCACTTGCCGGAGAGGGGACCATAGGAGACTATCACCTCACACTCATCGTCGGAGAGGGAAACATCTGCAGAAGGAATTACCACCTCACGCACTTGCCGGAGAGGGGACCATAGGAGACTATCACCTCACACTCATCGTCGGAGAGGGAAACATCTGGAAAAGGAATTACCACCTCACACACCGTTGGAGAGGGGACCATAAGAAGATTATCACCTCACACTCATCGTCGGAGAGGGAAACATCTGAAAAGGACTTACCACCTCACACACTTGTCGGAGAGGGGACCATCACTTCTGCCGAGTCTTTATCAGAAAAATCTGTTGGGAGTCGATTTAGCTGGACTAGAGGAGGTCTTTGACTGGAATAAGTGTTAGAACGTCACCATATCTGGGTCACATCCGAACTATATCTGGAAGGAAATCTGGAAGCAGCATCAGAACGTCACCATCTCTGGGTCATATCTGAAACTATATCTAGAAGGAACTCTGGAAGCAGCATCAGAACGCCACCATATCTGGATCATATCTGAAACTATATCTGAAGGATACCTGGAAGCAGTATCAGAACGTCACCATGTCTGGATCATATCTGAAACTATATCTGAAGGATACCTGGAAGCAGTATCAGAACGTCACCATGTCTGGATCATATCTGAAACTATATCTGAAGGATACCTGGAAGCAGTATCAGAACGTCACCATATCTGGGTCATATCTGAAACTATATCTAGAAGGAAATCTGGAAGCAGCATCAGAACGTCACCATATCTGGATCATATCTGAAACTATATCGAGAAGGAATTCTGGAAGCAGTATCAGAACGTCACCATATCTGGATCATATCCGAAACTATATCGAGAAGGAATTCTGGAAGCAGCATCAGAACGTCACCATATCTGGATCATATCTGAAACTATATCTAGAAGGATTTGCGATAGTTGGTAGTAGTCATTTTTGTATTGATCTTTTTCCTGAAAAGGTAGGACATAATTGTATGCAAAATCATGATGCATGAACTGTATGTCTTCAAAAATCAATGAGATTCGTGTAGTATGATACATATGCATGCTATAATGTATGAAGATGTGATGTTTATAAATGTATTTTTGTCTAAGAAAATAAATCTTTGACGGGTGCCGGGAAGTCGTATCCTGGGCTGATGTTGAGGAATAGATTTTGTTTCCACTGGGGATGATAACTGCAAGAATACCGGTAGGAGAAGATGACTCCCTTGAGGGATGATCTTGGCGAATGGAAGATTCTGCGGGGAGAAAAGATATTCTAGCGACCATGCTGGGGAGCAATACTCTGTGGGAATAGAGATAGCTTGCTGAGGATATCCTTGTTGTTGGAAGTGTTAATGGACTTCGCTGAGGTAAGGAGACTTTGTCGGGGACGATCTTTTCGTGGCTTTTGGCTGAGGATAACCCAGTTATATCTTGTTAAGGAAATAACTCTTTGAATAAAGCCGGGCGACGCGTCCGTGCCTTGAGAGGGGTAAGCTTCCGTAACTTACTGGGGATAAGCTTGCTGCTTGGGGATATGAATTCCAAATTTCCTGGGGAACTGGATTGGACTCTCCTGGGGAAGTATTGAACTGTATTGGTTAAGTTCTTCAACGGAACCTACCCTGATACCTTGGAGGATAGAACAACCAGATTGCTTAGACCACCCTTTATTGCCCCTGTTTCTATGGGGGAGGCACTTGTGGGGTGCTGATAGTTGTTGACGGGCAAACCTTCTTCTGGTAGGCAAGTGACAAGATGCCAGGACATAGTCGTACGCTTTGATCCCTAACTTTTGCCTGGACCGCCCTTTCGGGTTTTCAGTCCACCGGGATACCCATTTTTGCCCAAGCCGCCTTTTCAGGTTTTCGACTTGCCGGGTGTACAGATTTTTTTCATTTCATCCCTTATTTTTGCTCGAACCCTTTTGGTTCACCGGGAAGCCCTTATTTTGCCTAGGCATGTCAGCCTAGCGGGTCTTTGATTATGCGTAGTATTTTTCGACTATGTCCACGCTCTTAGAATGCAGGGAAGTGCCCCTGGCTGTTTATGTTGCCATATTACCAGAAGATGTCTGATCATGCAAGATTTGTTATTGAAATGCCCCAAGTGACTCAGGCGGAGATTTGCCCCAGGCTATTTGGCCTTTTGAGAGATTCTCTGGATCTTGATTGGACTGCCCCCAGATGGTAGACCAGGATCACGTCTGCCCCTTGATTGGAAGTGCTTTTGTTCATTAGACTTTCGCCGTGCAAATTTCTATGCTGTTCAAACAAAAAGTCATATGCAAACAAAGTCATGTTAAAAATGCAAAGCCTATGTCTGTCTTGAGAATTTTGAAAATGCATTCTTTTTCCCATAAAACAAATGAATGTTTGTAAAACGTGATGTCAACTCCTTCTTTATAGTAAGCCTTAAGGAGTCAGGATACCTTTCGTAACAGTATGCTTTCGAACTAACCCATGCTTCAGCTAGGACTTTTAAGGGTTATAACGTGGCCTGGTTCACGGTTTAAGAAACAAAGGATAAAGGCTCAAATTATTTGTACCCACCCGCTCTTCGTGATGTTCTCCAAACCTAAACTCAGTTGATCACACGTTAGACCTTGTTTGAGTCTTTGCTCTGATATTCCGATGATGGTTCGGATGTTGATAACTTATTTTGAATAGGCAGTCATTCCTTTTTTGCTGAGGATTTGTAGGACCTCTTTTTGATTTTTGTTATCCCTTTCTTTTTTGCCTGAACTGTTTCCTTTTTGGAATTACAGTCAGCGGGATGCCCCAGTTTCATAAGTCCCTTTTATAGGTTTTGACTTTTTGGGCTTTTTGTTTATGATTTTTTTTTTGATAACAACTGCCAGTCTTTATGATTGTTCTGAACCATCACTGTTTTTTTTTTTCCGTAAGGATCTCTTTGGTGCCATTCGTTATGCACTTGGATCAACTGAGAAGACTACCCTGCCCCAGGTTATGATTAAGGGTTTTAAATTTCGAAAAGAAAAACTCCTACTTCTTTGGCTCAAAGGGGTTGACGAGGGATTATCATCCTTATAACTCCAGTGTTTAGGATTTGAAACAATGCCTATACCTCATCAGCGGAGTCTGTTCAAAAGCATACTGTAGATTGTGGTATCATTTTCGTCATCCTCCCTCAAGAGGCTCAGAATTATTAACCAAGAGTTGATCATCAGAAAAAATATGAAAAGAATTTTGAATATAATGAAAACAATTGTATTAGTTCCCAAAACAGACATATGCGATGCATTGATAGAATAAAAGAGTTTGCTATGACATTAATTGTTTGTATAAGCAAAGAAAAATACAACTCAAAAATTCACATAAACAAAAGTCTTCAATGATTGGGCAACGGAGCAGTGATTATGTTCGGAGTCTCTGGCACTTCAAACTGAATCTCTCCGGCGTCAATCATATCTTGGATCTTGTTCTTGAGAGGCCAGCAATTGTCTGTAGTATGCCCCGGGCTATCTGAATGGTATGCGCACCTATCGTTGGGATGATAGTTGGGAGCAGAAGTGTTCGGATTCCGGAGAGGAGCCCTTAAGGTGATCAACCCGGCCTTCAACATTTGTTGCAGTGCTTGATCCAGCGACATGTTGAGTTTGGTATATTGTCGTTTCTCCTTGCGCTGCTGCCCCTGTCCTTGTTGAGCAGGTCCAGGATTGGAGATCTGGATTGCCCCTGCCTCATGACGGCTCTTTTTACCGTGCACGGCATTGGATTCTTTCTTTCCATGATGAGGCTTTTTATCAGAAGGTGCAGCCTCTTGAATTTTCCCAGACCGGATGCCAGCTTCTATTCGCTCTCCAGTCAAGATAAGATCTGTGAATCCAGCAGACGAATTCCCAATTAGGTGGTTGTAGAACGGACCAGACAGGGTCCCCAAGAACATATCAACAAGTTCCCGATCAGTCAGAGGTGGTTGTACCCTTCCAGCAAGATCCCTCCATTTCTGCGCATATTCTTTAAAACCTTCACTTGATCCTAACGACATACCCTGGAGTTGGGTACGCGTAGGAGCAAGGTCGGCATTATATTGATACTGCTTGTAGAAAGCAGTGGCCAACTCCTCCCAGTTACGAACCTTGGTCCCATCTAGCTGATAGAACCATTCGAGATGAGTCCCTGAAAGACTCTCCTGGAAGAAGTGGATCCACAAATTCTTGTCCACCGTATATGGTTGAATCTTCTGAACATAGGACCTGAGATGTAACTTGGGACAAGACGCCCCGTCATACTTGGTAAAGGATGGTGCTTTGAACTTCCGAGGAATAATCACACCAGTTGACAAACCCAGATCTCCAAAATCCAGCCCAGGTACCTGTTGGATCTCCATAGCATTCAGCCTATCCTCCAACTGTTTGTACTTGTCTTCGGCAGGAGGGTATTGGTCGTCGTTGAAATCTGTCTCGTTGTCGGAGACCACTGGACTGGGAACCCTTTCCCCCTGATGACTACCTTCCCTCACAGATGGAGTTGTCCTCTCAGTTTCAATCTGCGGTGCATTCCCAGATCTGCGTCTAGGGCTGAACAAAACAGTCCTCCTCTTCTTCTTTTCTTTCTTCAAGAGTAGAGCCTTCAGATCTTGTTGCCCCTGGGTCAAGTTCATGATCAACCCTTGGAACTGGGCGTTCTGAGCCTGGAGGGCCTTGATGGATTGCTCAGCTGATGATTCAGGATTCATGACGATCGGCTGAAATAAACAGCGAAGAAGGGTAAGCAACCTGTCAAAGGGACACCTGCAATGCAATGAGATGTATAACATGCATGCAATGATTTCAAGGACCTCGCAGGGTAAACAGAGAAACTTTATTAGCATTTGGAACCGGTAGCTTGATTGTAAGAACTTCATTTTGTTGAGAGTCCTTCGTCAAGGGTCAAAGGCTCACCATATCCAGTGGGTCATAGCCCCTGACAACCTTAGCTAGAGGAAAATAAATCCTCTTTGCCCCTTGCTAGATGTTTGATTTATCATGACCTGCATCACAAGCCCTTGAGATCCTTGAAATGGGTTAGGATGTATGCAATGGTATGATGTCATGCTATGCATGGGGTAATGTGAGTAACCCTGTTATGAATCCCACTTAAGGACTATAAACAACCCTGCAAGAAATTTAGTACCCTGTTATGAGTCCCAATTAAGGACTATAAACAACCCTGCAAGAAATTTAGTACCCTGTTATGAGTCCCAATTAAGGACTATAAACAACCCTGCAAGAAATTTAGTACCCTGTTATGAGTCCCAATTAAGGACTATAAACAAGACCTGCAAGAAACTTAGTACCCTGTTATGAGTCCCAATTAAGGACTATAAACAAGACCTGCAAGTAGTTCATGTGTCAGCTAACAAGCATGCAAGTAGGCAAATACAAAGGCACACAAGTCACACAAAAGAAACCCTTAGAGTTTAGGCCAGCATGGGGTCTGGGTATTACCCTCTTGAAGTTGGTGGGTTCAACCTGTCCTAATCAAAGTAACCGGGTTCTAAGGTTCCCAATATCACGGGATTGCTTTCATTGTTCATCGTTTCGATTTAGCCACTGAACTGGCGACCGAAATATTCCAGGAAAGCAACCCTCAATTGAGCGTAGTATCGAGTATCAACCAACCTCGGACTGCACCAAAGTCAGTTATCTCACCACCCTAAAGAGGCCAAGATAGTTCAATTAAGGTTCCTAAGGTCTGTTGATGCTTCACGACACCACGCGGAGGCCCCGTACTCTCCTTGACTGAACTCAAGGGTTACCGGTACACACAAAAGTGCCACATCAACGTAGCAGACTGTTTCAACCATGTCGGTATACCCCGCACAGTTCCCTCACAGCCTTGTTGCTACTTTCTAAGAAAGGTATCCCCCAGATCCGGGTTAGGATCTATAGAACTCCCAAGCAACCCACAATTTAAAGCATACAAGGAAAGCAATTGAAAACACAGTGATCTTAGTCCTAAGGTACACCTCACTTTTATAAGTCTCCCCAGCAGAGTCGCCAGTTCTGTGATCGGTGGATCTGGAACTGACTGTTTAACGCTGGTTCGCGAAATGTCGCGGAAGCAAGAGTCGCCACCGTCTTTTATTTTCTCCAAATGGAAAGGACAAAAGCACAGAAAAATTCCTTAAAAGAGATTGCTCTCGGTTCGGGAGGTAGGTTATAGAAAGGGAAGGTGTTAGCACCCTTTCTATCCATGGTTATCCATGGGCTCTTAGATACTTGCTCAATGTGTTTTCAAAATGGTTTGTTTGCTTTTCAACTGTGGGTTTTAAAAAGTTTCTTTGAAAAATTTCAGATCGACTCGTACGTCAGAGTGTTTGAAAAGTTTGTTTTGAAAGCTTTTGAAAATGTGTTGGTGTGAAAAGTATTTTGATTTGTTTTGAAGAGAGCAAGTATCTACGAGAACCTACCTACCCTAAGGAATTCGTCTGTGTAAGTGTCCTTTAAAGTAGTGCCATCCCACCATTGAGAGGTAGGTAGCACCACTGTTGGAGGTGTTCGGGTCAATTCGAGTTTTAGGGACATGGTGATCACCGGAGCAATGGGAAGACACCTTAGAAGCCACCCTCATGCCAGGTTCCCGGATCATGAGGACTTACTAAGACATCCTCTACTCGACGATCACCTTTCGAAAGGCAAGGCAACAGTGAGGCGTACCCTAGGGGTGGTGTGTGCGATTCGTGTGTCGTTTTCATTGATTTTTTGTCTTTTGTCAAGTTCGTTGTGATCTACGCTTGATTTTATTATATCCATTCATTCTTGCATGCTTATTTAACAGTTTAAAAGTTTGCGAGGAAAGTAAATTCTAAAGCTATTACAAATGGCGCGGGTCCACATCGCCAAAATTAAACCACGCCCGATTTGACAGAAAATAAATAAAGCAAATAAAAGACGCGAAAAGTTTAAGTTACAACGCTTTGGGAGAAATACATAATTATTTAAGCAATAAAATAAATACGCAAATTAAACAATTAAAAACATGGGCGTTGGACCCTTTTGCAAAATTAAAATTAAATTAATGAGGAGTTAAGATTAATATTAAATGAAAATGTTTTTTGGTATTTTTGTGTTTTTTAGATATTTGATGAGAAAAGGAATTAATTTAAAGTTAAACTAAAAGGCAAACCCTAATTCTAATAGCTTTTAAATTTATTGTGAAAATATTAAATTGAAACCTAAATTAAACCTAATTTTTTATGTACAATTAATTAAAAAATAAATGAATAATATTAAAAAAGAAAAGAAATTAAAGGAATAAAATTTATTAAACCTAAGTCTATATTTTTGGATTTTTGTTATTTAAAAAGAATTAAAATTAAAACCTATTTAATACTAAATATTTACATGCAATTTATTTATGAAAATAATAAAATAAATATTATATTTTTCTCTTTTTCTGATTTTTTTTGTGTATTTTATAATTTGGTAAAAATAATTCATTAAAACAAATAAGGAAATAAAATAGCAATTAAAAAATAAAATAAGAAAAAAAATGTAGAGAAGGCAAACCAGGGGGGTGAAGTCCCAATTGTGAGGTATGGGTCCAGCAATTTGGCCCAACAAGCATGGCCTTGTGGACTTTTCAGCATCACGTGTAACAACGTTGACTCACGCTCATGGTGTACATCAATCTTCAGCCTTGGATGTGAACCTCCTGGACGCGTGTGCACTTAGATCTGGTGGTGCATTATGGATCACATCATAGGCGCTGCATAGGAATATTTAAGGAAAAATAATATGGCAAATATACAGACCTGGGGTTCGAACCCAGGTCTTGGATGTGAACGCTTATCAATGCCTGCCAGCTGAGCTATGAAACCTTTTTGTTAAACGAATAAGCAACAAATATAATAAAAGAAAATAACGCGTTAGTGGGCTAAAACGCGCGAAATTCGAATCTTCCAATCAACGCCAGCCACGAGTTCGTCTTCTTCACTTTTTCTGAAACATGAACGTATGGCAACGGTTTTCTGGGAGTGGCTTAAGGGACGCTTTAAGAAAATAGCGATTAGCCCATCTCTAAACATAAATTAGGCGCGAGTATATGTTCATGATCGTCCAAATCTGCTGAGTGCAATGGTAGTGGCCTTGAGTCTTGATTTTACCTCGTTCTAAAAACCCCAAATCTGCAAACCTGTAACCCTAGAAATCGCGCATGGTGAAATCATATATGATGCATAATAATCCAATTAAATACCATGATTAGCTTTAAAATCTCATGAGGAATAAGAACCAATAAAAAAAATGCTGTAAAAATGCTTGAATCATGCTGCACGATAATTGAATTTTCTCTTTACAGTTCGAGTCATAGGTACCAATTCTTGGAGCTTTGGTTGTTGTTTGTGATTGGAATGCGTTCAGAGAACCACAATGAAGCTATTGGAATCAATTTCGTGCCTTCAATCCACCTAGAACACTGACTTCAGATTTTAGCTTTATGGAAAATTTTTCAAGTTTGTATATTGGTCTTCTGCGCAGCCTAGGGTGTGTTAGCATTAGGGTTGTGATTCTGATTATGTATGAAAGCTATTAGGTCAACAAAACTTGATCAAATCCATGGCAATAATGATTTTCAATATTTGATTTCTTAAGGATCTTTTCCATATCTTTTCATGTGGTTTTTGTGCAAATTATGATCAATTCAAACCAATTCTTTCCTAATCGGCATATGCACGAAATATTGAGTCTAGAATGTGTACAAAAAGATTTGTTTGGTTCATTTAGATATTTTCCACATATTTAATTGATTTAATTGAATTAATATAAATAAAAATTCAAATAAATAAATAAAAAATGAGAAGATGCTTCCCTTTGGGCCAAGTGGTCGTGCATAGGCTTGGAATGATGAATCATGGAAGAAAAATGGGCCCATTAGCATTTTTAGGTCATTTGGATCAAAGTTGACTTTTCAAAATATCCAAAACTTTCCCAACTTCCACAAGGCATAATTTGCTCAATTTTTAAGCTTTTCACATGTTCTTGGACATTTTGGAAAGGTATTTGAGTCCTCTAACCAATGCCTTTGGTCCCATGTCATTTTGATTTACCAATCTCAAGTTATGGCCTTTGACTTAAAGTCCCTTTTTGTTGACTTTTGAAAATGACCTATAATGTTGAAATTGATAACTTTTTGTGAGAGCATTTCTTGGACTTGAAGTATGAAGATGAGTTGTAGGAAATGTCTTTCCCTTCAAAATGAGCTTTGGATGGAATTTTTCTGATAATCCATGTGAAAGTTATGCCCTGGTCAATTTCAGTTGACTTTTTCAACTGTCCAAATATAGTAACTTTTGCATCTTTGATGATTTCTGAGCCAAATTTTGAGAATCATGATCAAGCATTGATCAAATGATGTTTGTGGCTTCAAAATGATATGTTGACCAAAAATTTGAACTTTTGACTGTCAAATGACCATTTTGCCCCTACAGTTGACTGTAGTGCAATCTAGGGTTTTGACTGTGCAATTTTGAGCTGAATGCCTTGAAATTTGATATGAAGATGCTTGACCATCTTTGTAAGCATGTGAGACTTGATTGGGCCTTTGAAAACTTCCTTTTCTTGATCAGAACACAAACCCTAGTTTTGACTGTATAGGAGGCTCTTTGACTGTGCAACCCTGGGGGAATTTTGCAGCTTGGCTTGGCAATTTCTTGAAGAATATGGGAGGGCAAATTTTGGGGTACAACACCTTGGATAAAGTTTCAAGAAGAAATTTGAGGCCCATTAGCAAAAATGATGTGTTTTGAGCAAAGTTGACTTTTGCAAATTCACAAAAATTTCCCAACTTCTCCAATGCATATCTTGCTCAATTTTGATCATATGAAGATGTTCTTGTACATATTGGAAAGGTCTTGAAGTCCTCTAACCAATGCCTTTGGTCCCATGTCATTTGGATTTATCAATCTCAAGTTATGGTCTTTGACTTAAAGTGCATTTTTGTTGACTTTTGAAATTGACCTATAATGTAGAAATTGATAACTTTTTGTGAGAGCATTTCTTGGATTTGGAACATGAATATGAGTTGTAGGAAATGTCATCCCCTTCAAAATGAGCATTGGATGGGATTTTTATGATGAACCATGAAAAAGTTATTCCTTGGTCAAGTTACAGTTGACTTTTCTACTGTCCAAAAATAGTAACTTTTGCATCTTTGATGATTTTTGAGCCATGCTTGTGGAATCATGATCAAGACTTGATCAAATGATGATTGTGGACTCAAAATAAGACGTTGACCAAAAATTATGGCTTTTGACTGTGAAATGATCATTTTGCCCCTGCAGTTGATTGTGAAGCAAATGAAACTTTTGACTGTGCAATTTGACCCTGTGAGTCTTGAAACTTGGCATGTAGATGCTTGAAAATGTGTTGTACCCCAAAATTTGCCCTCCCATTTTCTCATTGATTTCTCATCACAAAGCCCTTGGAGATCAAGATCCAGTTAGGGTTTCATCTGCTCTAGACTTCTCCTTGCACTGTTGACCCAAATTAGGGTTTGTGTTTGCACAAAGATGTTTTGACCTAAAATGCCTAAGATGACTTTATTGCTTCATATTGAACTCCCAAGTTTATCCACATCAAGTTTCAAGCCTTGATGCCAAGTTTTGCCCAGTCAATTGGACAGTTGACCTAGAAATCAGCTGTATTGGGGAAAAAGTCAACTGTGGCCAATTAACAGTCAAACCTCATGAAAATTGATCCACATCAACATTATGAACTCACATGGACCATTTGATCAAGTTTGGATCACAATTCCACAAGAAATTTGATCAGATAACCAAAAGGGCAAAATGGTCATTTTTAGGGTTTTGACTGCACAAAGGTAATTTTTGACTGTTTGACCTAGACAATGGCAAATCAAGCTCACATATGGACTCAAGGAACCCTTGGAATCGTCTTGACATGCTCAAAAAATTCAAAAGATCCCAAATACACAAGATTGACAGTTGAATTTCCCAGTCAATTGATCAATTTTGACTGTATACTGAAAAGTCAAACTTTGACTTTTTGGTCAAAATCAAGAGTCAAGATTCATTTTTCATCAAAACATGCCAAATCATGAAACTTGTTCATCAAGAAATCAAGAATTGCAAATTAGGGTTTGAAATGAGAATTTTTCATAACTTAGAATTTTTCTAAGTTATGAAAAAACCCTAATTTTTTCCTAACTTTGCCCCACTTTCTCACCAAGATTCATTTGGATTCAAACAAAAGTCAAAACATGAAAGTTGTAGCCTATTGCATAATCTACAACTTTGATTCACAAAGTTTTCCAAAAAGAAGCTTGTATCTCAAGTTAAAAGTTTTGGAACAAGGGTACCAAACCATTCTTAACTTAATGAAAATTTGACCTATTTTAGGCAAGGTTTTTACCTAACTTCAAGACCATTTTTCACATACTTCCACTTGGAGTTTCAATTTGCATTTCAAAGATGGATTGTAGTACACATTCCAAGCTTTCCAAAATGTCCAAGAATTCATCAAACAACCTCATGACTTGAGAGAATCGAATTTTGCAATATGGCAAAAACTCACTTTTGAATTGGCCAATTTCCATGTTCATAACTTGTGCAATTTTTCAAATCAGCATGCTTCCCTTGATTACAGGCCTCTAAACCATCCAACACTCATAAATTTAATGCAAACTCTTTGTGCCAAGACCATGTTCTATGTGTTCAAGCATTGCATGATGGATTAATCCCAAAATAGATAAAGCACTTTAACCATTTTTGCAAAAAAGTGAGCTTTATGTCAAGTTGCAAATCAGCAAGTACAGATCAAATCTCTTTAGCACAAGATTATGAACAAAACAAACTGATCAAGGGGAAGGTTAGCAGCACATTAGGGGGGCCTCTAGCTGTCAAAAAACTCAACTTGACCTTTTCTTGCTTAAGTGTTAAGAAACCTAGCATTTTGTAACACAACTTTGATCTCAGCAATAGAACCCTTAAGCAAATACTTTGTACACATTCAAGACATCCTAACTGAGCTAGCACACGACTCCAACACCTCCATTTCCCTCTAGAACACAGAACCACCCTCAAGCTGCCCAAATAGAGCACCTGCTGCAGTTTGAGTGTCAACTCTCATCCCTTCCACGCACTCTTGCTAAAACCACCTCAAATACATCCCATAACATCCCTTGAAGCTAATCAAAACCTCAAACACGACCTGTAACACTCCCAGGCAGGATCACCATTCTCACTTTCTTGTTTTGCAGTTGAAGTTCTCTAGTACGATTCAAAAGGTTTCAAGACAAAGTAAACTTGGAATAGCATCCCTGGACATCAAGGAAGCTGTACCAATCATCACCTTGCTCTGAAAGTACCTCCATCATCAGATACAACTTCAACTGAACATGTATCTTCTTGAACTTCTAACTCTTAATGTAGGCATTGTTAGCTCTAGGTTTGTGAATAAAAAGTGTTCTACTCATGCCCCTGAATCTGTACATGCTTTTACTTTCCATTTATTTTGCCTGAGCTATGAGAATTTAAAGTCTGAATGTTGATAAAAAGTTAGGTTAGGATTTAGGAATGATAAAATTTTCTCTCATTTCTGAGAGTTAAGATGAGTTCTTTACATATTTAGAATCGTGGCATGATGATTAACATTCTTATGTTGTAAGTTTGTGCTAAAACTCAAGGAATCAGGATGTTTGAATTCATGAACAAGGCGCGTGTTTTTTGAACAAGAATTATCCAGAGGTTGAAGAAGAAGCCACGTGGGCTGGGCCTGCTTGGATATTTCTTTTCACACCATGTTTTTGGTTTTACACCCCCTGAGCCCATTTTGTTTGTTTTAATGATTTTTTGACTTTTCTTTTTTTTTTTATCCTGACTTATTTATTTTTGCTAATAATATTAAAAATATAAAAATAATTTTTTACACCATTTTTGAATTTATAGGCATTTATTTGTTTAGATTAGTTATTTGTACATAAATAAATATGTAAACTTACTTTTATTTAAAAATACCAAAAATAATATAAACACATTCATTTTTCATTTTTTATTATATTTTATCTTCTGAAATATTTTGTATAATATATACTTTTTTTATATAAATATTAAATATTATTATTTTTGTATATATAATACATATTTAGAAATTAATACATATATATATATATATATATATATATATATATATATATATATATATATATATATATATATATATATATATATATATATATATATATATATATATATATATATATATATATATATATATATTATTAGAATATTTAGTAAATAATACAAAAATATATACATTTTATTTTTATTAATATTTAATAGTAAAAATATCTTTTTGACAAATATACTTCATTTTTATTTTATTTTGCAAATGATTGATAAATGTTAATATATATTAAATAATTGATACTTTTATCTAAGAAAATTAGGGTTTTGTCCTAAACCTAAAAAAGCTCCAAAAAAAAAAACTTTTTTTATTTTGTTTATTTGACATAAAAAAATACCTTTTTTTCCATACATATAAAAACCCTTTTTTTTTACATTTTGCATATTTATTTTATTTCCATTTAATTATACAATTGATTACTTTGTAAATATTCCAAATTAATGTAATAGTTAGATTTAATTTTCTTGTCAAATACCCCCCATTTGAACATTTGTACCCCCCTTCCCATATTGTGTTGTAATAGCTTAGGAAATTTAAATTTCGCACTTTATTGCTTTCTAATTATACCATGTTAGAATTAGGGTTTGTATGCAAATAAAAAGAACAAAAATAGTTTGACCTAATTTCAAGATAAACAAGCATGAAAATGGACAACACTTATCACACTTGCACCCCTAGGGTATTCCATTGGTTGCCTTCAATAATGGGCCATATTGCATGCTAGGTCTCTTTGGGCAAAAACAAAACAAACAATTCAAATGATCATAGTCCCTCGATGACGCTTTCGAAAAGTTGCCTAAAATGATCAAGTCCCTTTCAAGGAAAAATTGCCCGAAGACACTTGGCACCATTGCAATTATGGTCTAAACAATGACCCGCGCCCGTCCCTTTCACATCCTAACACAAGATTGTCCACCAAATGCAATGGTGGAACAAAATTGTTAAAAGGGTTAAAACATAGCAAAAAAATCTTTGAGAACTTTAGGGTAGATAGCTCTTAAGTACTTGTCAACTTGCAAAACAAAGAAACACTTGCCTATTTTTCAAACCACACTTCACAAACACCTTTCAAAACAAACTTTCAAAAAAAAAACCTTGAAACATCTTTTAAAAAAGACAAACACCTTTTGTAAAACATTCGAGTAAAGAATTGTTACAAGGGTAGCCTAGACAAGGCATCTTTTTCAAAACATTTTCAAAACCACACACAAAGCACCATTTCAAACAATTGAAAACCAAGGCAAGTTGATCTAAGCAAGTACCTAAGAGCCCATGGATAACCATGGATAGAAAGGGTGCTAATACCTTCCCTTTCTATAATCTACTCCCCGAACCCAAGAAAATATCTCAAAGGTTTTTGCTGTGCTTTTTAAACCTTTCCTTAGGATAAAATAAAAAGTCGGTGGCGACTCTTGCTCAACCAAAACATTTGCAAAAACAAACGCAAAAACCATAGTCAGTTCTCCCACCGTATCACAGAACTGGCGACTCTGCTGGGGAGACTTTTAAAGTGGAGTAACCTTAGGGCTTAGATCACCCTCTTGCATGATTAATTGTTTGTTTGATTTCTTTAATCTTGGCTCTCTTGTTTGGGTTTACAATCCTACACCCGGATTTTAGGAAACATTCATAGATAGCAATACGTTATGGAAACTGTGCGGGGTATACCGACACGGTCGAAGCAATAGCTATATTAGTGCGACATATTTGTGAGTACCGGTAACCCTTGAGTTCAATCAAGGAGAGTACGGGGCCGCTGAGTGATGTCACTAAGCACTAATGACCTAGAACCTTACTTGACCATCTTGGACTTTTATTAGGGGTAGTGAGATGACCGGCTTTGGTGCAGTCCGAAGTTGGTAGATACTCGATACTACACTCATTGAGGGTTGTTTTCTTGGAATATTTTGGTCGCTAGTTAAGTGGCTAAACCAAAACAATGAACAATGAAAACAATCCAGTGATATTGAGCTCCTTAGAACCCGGTTACTATTTATAGGACAGGTTTTTAAGCCAACTACACTCAAGAGGGTACTTACCTATGAAACCCCATGCAAGCCTGAAACTAGGGTTTGGTGTGAATTGCTTGTACATATGTTTTGTGCATACATCATAAACATCATAAAGCATCATATGCATTCACTAACCATTTCAAAGGTTTGGATCTTCATCTTTGTTCTTGTTTTGTAGGTCATGGAAATTCCTCGCAGAAAAACCATCCAAGTCAACCTTGTGAGAATCACTCCTCAACTCAAGGAGCTCACCTCAAGAATTCCGGAAAGTTCATCCTTCAGTGAAAGACATGGTAGACTGCTCAGCTTAGTCAACACCAACATTGAAGAGGACATGATGAAAGTACTATTCCAGTTCTTTGACCCTCTTCATCACTGTTTCACTTTCCCTGATTACCAGTTGGTGCCCATTTTGGAGGAGTTTTCTCAACTCCTAAGAATCCCTATCCTTAATCAACTACCCTTCAACGGTACGGAAAAGGAACCAAAGCCGGAAGATGTTGCTCGAGCATTACATCTACAACCATCCGACATCAAGGGGCATTGGGAAACCAGAAGCGGCGTCAAAGGATTCTTAGCCAAATTCTTGTTTGAGAAGGCACAAGAATGTTGGAATTCATTAGATCTACAAGACTTTGAAGAGATTGTGGCACTCCTTATCTATGGGTTGGTTTTGTTCCCAAATTCTGACCAATTGGTAGACGTCAACGCCGTCAAAATCTTCTTGTCCAGAAATCCAATACCAACATTGCTTGGGGACATTCTTCACTCATTTTACACTCGAACAATGAGAAAGAGGGGTGTTCTCATGTGCTGTACTCCTCTTCTTGCAAGGTGGTTTATTTCGCACCTTCCACAATCTGTCTTGAAGAATGACCAAGGCTCAAGGTGGTCCCAATGGTTGATGACTCTTACTCACTCTGATGTACATTGGTGTTCTCGATCCAGAGAAAATGTCATCATCGTCGATCGTTGTGGAGAGTTTCCTAATGTTCCTTTACTTGGAATCAGAGGAGGTATCACCTACAACCCTTGCCTAGCTTTAAGGCAATTTGGATATGCACGGAGGGATGGCCCTCACGACATGTTGATTCCTGACCTAGTTTTTGACTTCGACAACGATGCGCAAGGACTTCGCCAAAGATTCATCAGAGCTTGGGGAAGACCCAACAAGGTTGATAGCAAGACTCTGGGACACAAGAACTCCATCCCTCTTGAGCCTTATCTCAAGTGGGTACGAGCCCGAGCCCAAAGTCTAATGATGCCTTATCCTCATGTTCTCCCTGTGATTAAAGAGCCCGTCAAGGAAGGAGAGGTTCCCTACACCATCCTACATCCTGACATGCCTACATCATGGGAGGAAATGCAGAAAAGTTGGATTCAGCTCAAGGAGGAACAGAACACTTTTGAAGCTAGCTTCTACGCCAGTGAAGAGAAGGTTCTAGAGCTTACCCGCCGACTCCATGAGCAAGAGGCCCTCAACACCTACATCGCACCAAAGAGGATGCGCAACGTCTTTTTACCTTGAGAAGTTATTTTGTAATATTTGGCCCATGGGGCATTTATGTACTAACAAATTTCTTCTTATTAATATGACGTGCGTTCTTTTTTGTTTACAACAACTTTGAATATTCTAAATCCTTGAATGCATTGCATACATAAGCATACCATTCATCATGTGCATAAGCAGGTCTCACGCCAGGTTTCCTTATCTGTCTGCTGTTTATTTCAGTAGGATGGATCTCGAGCAAACAGTCAAAGACCTGCAAGCTCAAAATGCACAGTTCCAGCAACTCATGATGACCTTGGCTAAGGGTCAGGAGGATCTCAAGACCTTGATAGGAAATAAGGACCCAGTGAAGAAGAAGAAAAAGAGACTCGAGGTGGCTACTTTAGGGAGAAGATTTGAAGGAGAGGCCAGGAGAGTGCTTGAATTCCCTCCTACTTCTGATGAAGGAACTAGTAAAGGAGGTGGGGCTGCGGTACCTTCCGAGTCCGAGGTGGAAGAAGAGGAGGTCGAACAGGATGAAGACTACTCTGATCAACAATACCCTCTAGCTGATGATAAATACAAAGGTTTAGAAGACAGGTTGGCCGCCATGGAGCTACAGAGAGTACCGGGTTTGGATTTTGAAGACTTGGGTTTGGTTGCCGGGATTGTGATTCCCCAAAAGTTCAAGGTGCCAGTATTTGTGAGGTATGATGGGCTGTCCTGTCCTAAAATGCATCTCAGGTCCTACGTAAGAAAGATTCAACCTTATACGGCAGATAAGAACCTGTGGATACATTTCTTTCAAGACAGCCTTTCTGGAGCTCAATTGGAGTGGTTTTATCAGCTAGAGGGAACCAGCGTCCGGAATTGGGAAGACTTGGCCACCGCCTTTTACAAACAATACCAGTACAATTCTGACCTTGATCCTACTCGTACCCAACTTCAGGGTATGTCATTAGGAACAGGCAAAGGATTCAAAGAATACGCACAAAAATGGAGGGATTTGGCTGGCAGGGTGCAACCTCCTTTAACCGACCGTGAACTTGTTGATATGTTTCTAGGGACCCTATCTGGGCCATTTTTCAATCATCTGATTGGTAACTCTTCCGCGGGGTTTACCGATTTGATCTTAACAGGTGAAAGAATAGAAGCTGGCATCAAGTCAGGAAAGATTCAGAAGGGTGTTGCTGCAAGTGTTGAGAAGAAGCCTTTTAAGAAGGAAACATCTGTGGTATATTCTCAGAGAAGAACATGGAAGACTGAGTGCCGGCCAACTGTGGGGGCCGTAATGATTCAAAACCCTTCAAGTGAGCAGCCTCGCTATAACCAGTCCAGACCAAATCAGCAACGGGTGGAACGGCCACAACGGCAGTTCACCCGTATTAATATGACGCCAGCGCAAGTGCTTCCCCATCTGTTAAAGTTGAATCTTGCCACCATCAAGGAGGCACCAAAGAATGTGAATACGTCCTCTCCGCATTACCATCCTAATGCTAAATGCGCCTACCATTCTGACAGTGTCGGACATGACACCAATGATTGTTGGGCACTCAAGCATAAAATTCAAGATCTGATAGAGGCGAAAGAGGTGGAGTTCGACGCTCCGGAGAAGCCTAATGTGATATCTGCCCCCATGCCGAAGCACGGCCGAAATGTCAATGCCATTGAAGAAGATTTGTATGTTGCTGATGTCAATGATCTGATAACTCCATTGTTAACCATCAAGTTGAACCTGTTAAGGGCCGGGATCTTCCCGGGATGTAAAGAAGACTGTTATTGTTGTTACTCTCTGCCGTTTGATTGTCCGCTACTGAAGAAAGGCATCCAAGGCCTTATGGATAGTCGACAAATTTTGTTTGAAAAAGTTTCTGCCATTCCAACTCATACTGAAGATGTCTCAATCATAACCATTCACGCCAATCTTTCCAAGGCCGTCAAAAAGCCTGTTAAGATTACACCAGTTACAAAATCTGTTCCTTTGAAGATAACAATGCCAGGGCCTGTCCCCTATGTTTCTGAGAAGTCAATACCATGGAACTATGGCGGTGACGTCTACTACCATGGTATTAAACAAATCGAAATAACTGAAGAAAGTTCGGATGATGAAGAAGCCAGTATTGGTAACATTGCAGGCACGAGCAAAATCACCCGGAGCGGGAGAATATTTTCTCCAGAGATTGCCCCTCCAAGAGCAATCTTTGGACCCTCATCTGCCGACAAGGTCATCCCTGCACCAATAAAACTCTCTGCTAAAACCCCACTGATTGAAGATGTTGTTGTTCCTAGTTTTGTCCCTCCTACCGCTGTTGATAAAGGCAAGGGAGTCCAAGATGAGCTCGTCAGGACGAGGGCTCAACCCTTGGTCATCCCGGAAACCTCCAAGAAGGAAATGGATGAGATCTTGAAGATAATCAAAAGGAGTGATTACGATGTGGTAGAACAGCTGGGGCAAACCCCCTCAAAGATCTCCATGCTGGCACTATTACTTTGCTCGGAAGCACACGCTAAAGCTCTGATAAAATTCCTGAAGGCAGCCCATGTGCCCCAGGAAACCTCTGCAGATCAATTTCAAAATTGCGTGGCCAGCCTGACTGCGGACAATGGATTAGGTTTCTCCGATGCCGACCTAACTCCTAAAGGTAGAAACCACAATGATGCTTTGCACATTTCAGTCGAGTGTCGGGGAACTACTCTCGCGCATGTTTTGGTCGACACTGGTTCGTCGCTGAATGTACTGCCTAAGAAGGCCTTGGACCGACTAGATTGTGAAGGGTTGGAGTTGAAACCGAGTGATATTGTTGTCAGAGCTTTCGATGGTTCGAAGAGAATGGTCCATGGGGAGGTTGAAATTCCCATCAAGATAGGCACCGAGGTGTTTAAGTCTACTTTCTATGTGATGGACATCCGTCCGTCATACTCTTGCTTGTTGGGTAGGCCTTGGATACACCATGCCGGGGCAGTCACCTCCTCCTTGCATCAGATGTTGAAGTATCCTGTCAAGGGAAAGATCATTACTGTCCATGGCGAAGAGGAGTACATGATTAGCCACTTAAACTCTTTCCGGTATGTGGAGGTAGAAGGGGAGTTCATTGAGATGCCTTTTCAGCATTTCGAAGAAGTCCTTCCTGAAATAACAGTAGCAAAGTTGGAAGCTGAGACACCGAGGCGGATGGCCAGGATGGCATCTCTGGAGGACTCAAGGGCCGCAATAAAGGAAGGGAAGAATTCAGCATGGGGGCAGTTGCCTGATATTCCACATAAGACCGACAAATTTGGATTAGGGTTCACAGCCGCGGGCCAGAAAGCTATGCGTCATTCGAAGATTGAAAGGGCGCCAGTCAAAATTTCTCCCTACAGAATCAACGCTTTGGAGGATGAAGACAAAGAGAGCAATATCGAAGAGTGGATTTACCCGACTGTCAAAGGAGGATTGTGCAACTGGGAGGCAAAAGACTTTGTCCCCATCACTTTTATTCATCAGTAATTTATCTGTCAAACATTTCCTATTTGGTCTGTAATATGTATTTTCAAACAATCCATACACTATCTTTCACCTCATGCCTTGCCCGGGGCATGTAGGTCCATTTGTAAGGGTTTTGATTATTTTTCATATCCATATGCCATGTTTAATGATTCATTGGACGTTTCTCATTTGATAAACTGCTTGTGTTCATTTTTCTTTCCTTTTGCATTTTTTTTAAGGATGGCTATCCCTTACACACACCCACACTCACAAATGCAGGTACCCATCCACTCCGGATTCCATGGGTGACGATTCTGCTATATCCTTCAATAACTCTGAAGATCTGGTCAATCAAGCCGAGTATGAAGATGACGAAGGTTGTGAAGTACCAGGGGAACTAGCCAGACTTCTACAACAAGAGGAAAGGGCCATCTTACCGCACAAAGTGTCATTGGAAACTGTCAACTTGGGGACCGAGGAAGACCGGAAGGAGGTGCAAGTGGGTGCCAATCTAGAACCAAGTGTCAAGGAACGCCTGATACAGTTGTTGAATGAGTATGTTGAAATCTTCGCTTGGTCTTATGAATACATGCCGGGTTTAGACACAGACATCGTGGTTCACCGTCTCCCCACAAGAGAGGATTGTCCACCGATCAAACAAAAAGTCCACCGTATGAGGCCTGACATGTCTGAAAAGATCAAAGCAGAAGTGATGAAGCAATTCGACGCTGGTTTTCTGGCTGTTACGTCCTATCCTCAATGGGTTGCTAATATCGTGCCAGTACCTAAGAAAGATGGAAAAGTCAGGATGTGTGTGGACTACCGGGATTTGAATAGGGCCAGCCCCAAAGATGATTTTCCACTTCCACACATTGACATTTTGATCGACAATACAGCTCAGCATAAAGTGTTTTCCTTCATGGATGGATTCTCGGGCTACAATCAAATCAAAATGGCCCCCGAGGATATGGAGAAAACAACTTTTGTCACACAATGGGGCACTTTCTGTTACAAGGTGATGCCGTTCGGAATGAAGAACGCTGGGGCAACTTATCAACGCGCCATGGTAGCTTTATTTCATGATATGATACATCATGAGATTGAGGTTTACGTAGACGATATGATAGCTCGGTCACAAACAGAGGAGGAGCACCTGGAACATCTAGAAAAGCTGTTTGCCAGATTGAAAGAATACAAACTCAGGCTGAATCCAAGTAAGTGCACTTTTAGAGTTAGGTCTGGTAAGCTTCTAGGATTCATCATAAGCAACAAAGGCATTGAAGTCGATCCAGCAAAAGTGAAAGCAATACAAGAGATTCCTGCTCCCCATACTGAAAAGGAGGTTAGAGGATTCTTGGGGCGCTTAAACTATATTACCAGATTCATATCCCATCTGACTTCTACCTGTGAGCCAATTTTCAAACTCTTGAAGAAAGATCAGGTAGTTGAATGGAACGACGACTGCCAAGCTGCTTTTGATAAGATTAAGGAGTATTTGCTAGAACCGCCTATTCTGATGCCACCCGTCGAAGGAAAACCTTTGATCATGTACCTAACCGTCTTGGATAATTCAATGGGGTGTGTTTTGGGTCAGCATGACGAGTCTGGTCGAAAAGAGCATGCTATTTATTACCTTAGCAAAAAGTTTACCGACTGTGAGACTCGCTACTCACTGCTCGAGAAAACTTGCTGCGCTTTGGTATGGGCTGCTCGCCGACTAAGGCAGTATATGTTGACTCATACTACCTTGTTGATTTCCAAAATGGATCCTATCAAGTATATCTTCGAAAAGCCCGCCCTATCTGGGAGGATAGCTAGATGGCAAATGATCCTAACTGAGTATGACATCCAGTACACCACCCAAAAAGCTATAAAAGGGAGTGTACTAGCTGACCATCTGGCTCATCAG
Source organism: Vicia faba (assembly GCA_948472305.1). Lineage (NCBI taxonomy): Eukaryota > Viridiplantae > Streptophyta > Magnoliopsida > Fabales > Fabaceae > Vicia > Vicia faba. Next base: position 1,273,152,478 of record OX451739.1, read on the forward strand.
GCTATCGAAGATTATCAACCCATGAGATTTGACTTCCCAGACGAGGACATCATGAACTTGGACAACATTGAAAGTAGCGGGCCGTATGACGGACCCGAAAAGGGATCCCGATGGACCCTGTACTTTGATGGTGTTTCCAATGCACTTGGAAACGGTATCGGCGCAGTACTCATTTCTCCGGAAGGCTGTCACACACCTTTCACGGCCCGAATTTGCTTCGGCTGCGCAAACAACATGGCTGAGTACGAAGCTTGCATCTTTGGTCTCAAGGCTGCTATAGACTTAGGGATCAAATCTTTGATCGTATTTGGGGACTCGGCTTTGGTTATCAGTCAAATCAAAGGAGAGTGGGATACCAAGCACCCTAACCTTATCCCATACAAAGAACATGTTTTGACATTGTTGCCTCATTTCGAGCAAATTACCTTCGAGCATTTCCCACGAGAAGAGAATCAGCTAGCAGATGCTCTAGCTACAATGTCCTCCATGTTTAAACTCAACTGGGATAACGAGGCTCCCCAAATCACCATCGAGCGAATGGATGAACTTGCGCATTGTCACGAGATTAATACCGAAGAAGTAGCGGAACAACCCTGGTTCCATGAAATCAAAAGGCATCTCGAGACTAGAGATTATCCCGAAGAAGCTTCCGTAAATGACAAGAAGTTCTTAAGGAAATTCGCTGCTAAATTCTTCCTGAGCAATGGCATCCTTTACAAATGAAGCCATGATTGTGTATTACTCCGATGCGTAGACAAAGCTGAAGCAGAGTCGATTATGACTGAGATACACAGCGGCACATTTGGCACTCACCTGAGCGGGTATACAATGGCTAAGAAGATCCTAAGGGCAGGCTATTACTGGTCTACCATGGAAGCTGATTGCCATCAACATTCCCGTACTTGCCACAAATGTCAAGTCTACGCTAACAAGGTTCATATCCCTCCGGTTCCTCTCAATGTTCTGACTGCTCCGTGGCCATTTGCAATGTGGGGCATTGACATGATTGGAGAGATCAAGCCCACGGCTTCCAACGGACATCGCTTCATCCTAGTTGCCATTGACTATTTCACCAAATGGGTCGAAGCAGCTTCCTTCGCCTCTGTTACTAAAAATGTGGTTGCCTGCTTCATCAAACAAAATCTCATATGCCGGTATGGTGTTCCAGACAGGATCATCACAGACAACGATACAAATCTGAATAACACGGTGATCACCGCATTGTGCGAACAATTCAAGATTTATCATCACAATTCATCTCCCTATCGGCCAAAGATGAACGGTGCTGTTGAAGCTGCAAACAAAAACATTAAGAAGATCATTCAGAAAATGACAGTCACTTACAAAGACTGGCATGAGATGCTACCGTTTGCTCTACATGGATACCGTACGACGACACGTACTTCAACCGGGGCAACCCCATTTTCTTTGGTGTATGGCATGGAAGCTGTCCTGCCTATGGAAGTTCAGATTCCTTCTCTAAGGATTATGAGGGACACAGGTTTGAATGAAGATGATTGGATTCAGACCTGACTTGATCAACTCAACCTGATCAACGAGAAGCGACTCGCTGCTATATGCCATGGTCAGACGTATCAAAAACGGATGATCAAGGCCTTCAATAAGAAAGTCAGACGTCAAGTGTATCGAGTCGGAGATCTGGTAATCAAGCGGATTATCTTGCCGCAAAGTGATCCCAGGGGCAAATGGACTCCTACGTACGAAGGACCATTTGTGATCAAGAGCATATTTTCTGGTGGTGCAATGATTCTGACCACCATGGACGGCGACGATTTGCCGCACCCTGCGAATGCAGACATAGTCAAAAGATACTACGCATAAAATAACCCGACAAGTCGAAAACCCGAAAGGGCGGCTTGGGCAAAAAGGGGCATCCCGGTGAACCGAAAACCTGAAAGGGCGGTTCAGGCAAAAGTTAGGGAATTGAAGCGTATGACTATGTCTCGTCGGATCACTTCAAAGACAATCTCTTCGTCAACCAGTTGCAGGCTTCTGATCAATCCAGTCATCGGCAAACGAAGCATGGAATGGACAGATATTCAGAGTTGTGAAGGCTATAGCGGAACGGAATCCCATGGAATTATTTCACATAGCCATTTTTATTTTGTATAAATATTTCAATATTTACGACAAAATCCTCTTACTAGGATGCTTGTCTCCTTTGTACAAATATACTCAGAGAAAGTTAATACAAATACTCTTCCCATAAATTTCTGTCATTTCCCTTTTTCTCTTGCACTAATTGTTTTATTTTGAGAAACGTCCAATGTTTTGTTAAATAGGCATATGCATTTGAACATAATCATTTCCTTATGAATCAAGAAAGAGGATTACTGATAGGTTGAAGGTGCAGTTGGATATCTTGATACCCTTTCAAAGGAAACCCCCAGGAGATTTGGAATCCATATCCCCAGCAAGTCTTGAAGCTTATCCCCAGTAAATTCTGGAAGCTTATCCCCTGCAGAGTACGGACGTCTCTCCCGAGCTTTATTCAGAACTACTCCTCACACGGGCTTATAACTGGGTTATCCTCAGCTTATTGCCACGAAAGATCGCACTCGCCAAAATTCTTCCTATCCCCAGCGAAGTTCATCAGAGTTTCCCCAGCATAAATACAATCCCCCAGGGGAGCCTATCTTTGTTATCCCCAGCCAGAAAATCCTCCAGAACTCAATTCCCCTCAGAGTTTAAGTTTCAGTATCCCCAGCCGAGCTAAAGCTTCAAATTATCAATCCCCAGCGGAGCCAGACTAGTGAACCTTCTCCCCCACAGAGATACTTCCCACCAAACTGAAGATTCTCAGTCTTACCTCCCCAGCATGAGTCTATTAGATTGGAACTCCCCAGTAGAAGTCACCAGGAATTCTCTTCCCTAGCAACAGCCAAGGAATTATTCGTCCCGGCAGCAGTCAAGATGTTTTTATCTTCAGCCATCTCAGATTCATCTATCCTCAGCAAGATAGCTCATCAGCTTACATGCGCATTCATTTACGTTCATATCACATAACATACGTTGCATCCTGCATCATGACATTGCATACCACTAACTCTTTACCTTTTCAGGTAAGACAAGTCGATAGACTAAAATCATTATCTTCCGAGATTCTTTCCAGGAATAGTTCAGATGTGACCCAGACATGGCAACATTCTAATGTTCATTCCAGATTTATCCAGATGCAGTTTTACACGAGCTCATCATCAGGGAACCCTACACCGGTTTTTCCCCCAAATTCAAGACTTCTGAAAATAGTTTACGGGTTCTCCAAGTAACGGATGTTAACCTATCGCTTGTTCAGTTTCTTCTCAAGACTTTTGAAAACAGTTTATGGATTCTTCCCAACAACGGATGTTAATCTATCACTTGTTCAGATGCAACCTTTGAAAACAGTTTACGGACGCTTCCCAACAACGGATGCCGCTCTATTGCTTATTCAACTTCAAGATTTCTGAAAACAGTTTACGGGTTCTCCAAGTAACGGATGTTAACCTATCGCTTGTTCAGTTTCTTCTCAAGACTTCTGAAAACAGTTTATGGATTCTTCCCAACAACGGATGTTAATCTATCACTTGTTCAGATGCAACCTTTGAAAACAATTTACGGACGCTTCCCAACAACGGATGCCGCTCTATTGCTTATTCAACTTCAAGATTTCTGAAAACAGTTTACGGGTTCTCCAAGTAACGGATGTTAACCTATCACTTGTTCAGTTTCTTCTCAAGACTTCTGAAAACAGTTTATGGATTCTTCCCAACAACGGATGTTAATCTATCACTTGTTCAGATGCAACCTTTGAAAACAGTTTACGGATGCTTCCCAACAACGGATGCCGCTCTATTGCTTATTCAACTTCAAGATCTCTGAAAACAGTTTACGGATTCTTCCCAACAACGGATGCTAATCTATCGCTTGTTCAGACTCTTCTCAACCTCTGAAAACAGTTTATGGATTCCTCCCAACAACGGATGTCAAATTGCTTATTCAGACCCCCAGTTCAGAGATGGTCCAAAGCATGGACACCTTCCTGATACTCATTCCAGATGGCATCTTTAAGCCCATCCCCGACAATTTTCTGTCACTCTTCCAGATGGCATCGTTAAGCCCATCTCCAAATGACATCTCTAAGCCCATTCCCGCATCCGTTGCTGTGACGAGCGCAAATTTCCGGGCACTCTAGTGTCCAATCTCCTTTTACCCTCGAGTCACGAAAGGCAAACTTGCCAATCTAACTCTTCGGATTCAAGAAGATTGAACAGGGGCAACTTTTGTACCCCAAAATTTTCCCTCCCATTTTCTCATTGATTTCTCATCACAAAGCCCTTGGAGATCAAGATCCAGTTAGGGTTTCATCTGCTCTAGACTTCTCCTTGCACTGTTGACCCAAATTAGGGTTTGTGTTTGCACAAAGATGTTTTGACCTAAAATGCCTAAGATGACTTTCTTGCTTCATATTGAACTCCCAAGTTTATCCACATCAAGTTTCAAGCCTTGATGCCAAGTTTTGCCCAGTCAATTGGACAGTTGACCTAGAAATCAGCTGTATTGGGGAAAAAGTCAACTGTGGCCAATTAACAGTCAAACCTCATGAAAATTGACCCACATCAACATTATGAACTCACATGGACCATTTGATCAAGTTTGGATCACAATTCCACAAGAAATTTGATTAGATCACCAAAAGGGCAAAATGGTCATTTTTAGGGTTTTGACTGCACAAAGGTAATTTTTGACTGTTTGACCTAGACAATGGCAAATCAAGCTCACATATGGACTCAAGGAACCCTTGGAATCGTCTTGACATGCTCAAAAAATTCAAAAGATCCCAAATACACAAGATTGACAGTTGAATTTCCCAGTCAATTGATCAATTTTGACTGTATACTGAAAAGTCAAACTTTGACTTTTTGGTCAAAATCAAGAGTCAAGATTCATTTTTCATCAAAACATGCCAAATCATGAAACTTGTTCATCAAGAAATCAAGAATTGCAAATTAGGGTTTGAAATGAGAATTTTTCATAACTTAGAATTTTTCTAAGTTATGAAAAAACCCTAATTTTTTCCTAACTTTGCCCCACTTTCTCACCAAGATTCATTTGGATTCAAACAAAAGTCAAAACATGAAAGTTGTAGCCTATTGCATAATCTACAACTTTGATTCACAAAGTTTTCCCAAAAGAAGCTTGTATCTCAAGTTACAATTTTTGGAACAAGGGTACCAAACCATTCTTAACTTAATGAAAATTTGACCTATTTTAGGCAAGGTTTTTACCTAACTTCAAGACCATTTTTCACATACTTCCACTTGGAGTTTCAATTTTCATTTCAAAGATGGATTGTAGTACACATTCCAAGCTTTCCAAAATGTCCAAGAATTCATCAAACAACCTCATGACTTGAGAGAATCGAATTTTGCAATATGGCAAAAACTCACTTTTGAATTGGCCAATTTCCATGTTCATAACTTGTGCAATTTTTCAAATCAGTATGCTTCCCTTGATTACAGGCCTCTAAACCATCCAATACTCATAAATTTAATGCAAACTCTTTGTGCCAAGACCATGTTCTATGTGTTCAAGCATTGCATGATGGATTAATCCCAAAATAGATAAAGCACTTTAACCATTTTTGCAAAAAAGTGAGCTTTATGTCAAGTTGCAAATCAGCAAGTATAGATCAAATCTCTTTGGCACAAGATTATGAACAAAACGCACTGATCAAGGGGAAGGTTAGCAGCACATTAGGGGGGCCTCTAGCTGTCAAAAAACTTAACTTGACCTTTTCTTGCTTAAGTGTTAAGAAACCTAGCATTTTGTAACACAACTTTGATCTCAGCAATAAAACCCTTAAGCAAATACTTTGTACACATTCAAGACATCCTAACTGAGCTAGCACACGACTCCAACACCTCCATTGCCCTCTAGAACACAGAACCACCCTCAAGCTGCCCAAACAGAGCACCTGCTGCAGTTTAAGTGTCAACTCTCATCCCTTCCACGCACTCTTGCTAAAACCACCTCAAATACATCCCATAACATCCCTTGAAGCTAATCAAAACCTCAAACACGACCTGTAACACTCCCAGGCAGGATCACCATTCTCACTTTCTTGTTTTGCAGTTGAAGTTCTCTAGCACGATTCAAAAGGTTTCAAGACAAATTAAAGCTTGGAATAGCATCCCTGGACATCAAGGAAGCTGTACCAATCATCACCTTGCTCTGAAAGTACCTCCATCATCAGATACAACTTCAACTGAACAGGTATCTTCTTGAACTTCTAACTCTTAATGTAGGCATTGTTAGCTCTAGGTTTGTGAATAAAAAGTGTTCTACTCATGCCCCTGAATCTGTACATGCTTTTACTTTCCATTTATTTTGCCTGAGCTATGAGAATTTAAAGTCTGAATGTTGATAAAAAGTTAGGTTAGGATTTGGGAATGATAAAATTCTCTCTCATTTCTGAGAGTTAAGATGAGTTCTTTACATATTTAGAATCGTGGCATGATGATTAACATTTCTTATGTTGTAAGTTTGTGCTAAAACTCAAGGAATCAGGATGTTTGAATTCATGAACAAGGCGCGTGTTTTTTGAACAAGAACTGTCCAGAGGTTGAAGAAGAAGCCACGTGGGCTGGGCCTGCTTGGATATTTCTTTTCACACCATGTTTTTGGTTTTACACCCCCTGAGCCCATTTTGTTTGTTTTAATGATTTTTTGACTTTTCTTTTTTTTATCCTGACTTATTTAATTTTGCTAATAATATTAAAAATATAAAAATAATTTTTTACACCATTTTTGAATTTATAGGCATTTATTTGTTTAGATTAGTTATTTGTACATAAATAAATATGTAAACTTACTTTTATTTAAAAATACCAAAAATAATATAAACACATTCATTTTTCATTTTTTATTTTATTTTATCTTCTGAAATATTTTGTATAATATATACTTTTTTTTATATAAATATTAAATATTATTATTTTTGTATATATAATACATATTTAGAAATTAATACATACATATATATATATATATTTATTAGAATATTTAGTAAATAATAGAAAAATATATACATTTTATTTTTATTAATATTTAATAGTAAAAATATCTTTTTGACAAATATACTTCATTTTTATTTTATTTTGCAAATGATTGATAAATGTTAATATATATTAAATAATTGATACTTTTATCTAAGAAAATTAGGGTTTTGCCCTAAACCTAAAAAAGCTCCAAAAAAAAAATACTTTTTTTATTTTGTTTATTTGACATAAAAAATATCTTTTTTTTCCATACATATAAAAACCCTTTTTTTTACATTTTGCATATTTATTTTATTTCCATTTAATTATACAATTGATTACTTTGTAAATATTCCAAATTGATGTAATAGTTAGATTTAAATTTCTTGTCAAATACCCCCCATTTGAACATTTGTACCCCCCTTCCCATATTGTGTTGTAATAGCTTAGGAAATTTAAATTTCGCACTTTATTGCTTTCTAATTATACCATGTTAGAATTAGGGTTTGTATGCAAATAAAAAGAACAAAAATAGTTTGACCTAATTTCAAGATAAACAAGCATGAAAATGGACAACACTTATCACACTTGCACCCCTAGGGTATTCCATTGGTTGCCTTCAATAATGGGCCATATTGCATGCTAGGTCTCTTTGGGCAAAAACAAAACAAACAATTCAAATGATCATAGTCCCTCGATGACGCTTTCGAAAAGTTGCCTAAAATGATCAAGTCCCTTTCAAGGAAAAATTGCCCGAAGACACTTGGCACCATTGCAATTATGGTCTAAACAATGACCCGCGCCCGTCCCTTTCACATCCTAACACAAGATTGTCCACCAAATGCAATGGTGGAACAAAATTGTTAAAAGGATTAAAACATAGCAAAAAAATCTTTGAGAACTTTAGGGTAGATAGCTCTTAAGTACTTGTCAACTTGCAAAACAAAGAAACACTTGCCTATTTTTCAAACCACACTTCACAAACACCTTTCAAAACAAACTTTCAAAAAAAAAACCTTGAAACATCTTTTAAAAAAGACAAACACCTTTTGTAAAACATTCGAGTAAAGAATTGTTACAAGGGTAGCCTAGACAAGGCATCTTTTTCAAAACATTTTCAAAACCACACACAAAGCACCATTTCAAACAATTGAAAACCAAGGCAAGTTGATCTAAGCAAGTACCTAAGAGCCCATGGATAACCATGGATAGAAAGGGTGCTAATACCTTCCCTTTCTATAATCTACTCCCCGAACCCAAGAAAACATCTCAAAGGTTTTTGCTGTGCTTTTTAAACCTTTCCTTAGGATAAAATAAAAAGTCGGTGGCGACTCTTGCTCAACCGAAACATTTGCGAAAACAAATGCAAAAACCATAGTCATTTCTCCCACCGTATCACACAATGTATATAGGCCTATGAGACTTGATTGAGCCATTGAAAACCTCAAATTCTTTGAAGGAACCAAAACCATAATTTTGACTGGCTTAGGAGGCAGTTGGACTGTGCAACCCTTGAGTAGTCTTGAACCATTTGAAGAAGATTCTTGACAAACTTTGAAGAATATGGGAGGGCAAATTTTGGGGTACAACAGTTTCCCCTGTTCAATCTTCTTAGACCCGAGGATGTAGATTGGCTTGCGTGCCTTTCGTGATCCGAAGGTGGAAGATGATTGAACACTAGAGTGCCCAGAAATTTGCACTCACATAGTGGAGTATCAGCAATGTGACGTCGGGAATGGGCTTACAGATGCCATTTAGAGAGATGGTGGATAGGAGGATGAGCTTATAGATGCCATCTAAAGGTGTGACAGAATCTTGTCAGGAATGGGCTTACAGATGCCATTTGGAGGTGTAAGGGAGAGTTGCGTCTGAATAGAATGGCTTCCATGTCTGGAGCATATCTAGTCTATATCTAATTGCTGACGTATGAATAAATAGTAGAATGACCGCCACGTCTGGGGTATATCCATACTGTGTTTGAATGAGTGACAAAATGTCATCCGAATCTGGATCGTATCTGGACTGTCTCTGGACTAAACAATAGAATAGTCTCCGGATCTGGAGCATCTCTAAGTTGTCTTTAGAAGTTTGAATCTGAATAAGCAATAGAATAGCTTCCGGGTCAGGAGCATCTCTAAGCTATCTCTTGAAAGGAAATCTGAATAAGCAATAGAATAACACCCGGGTCAGGAGCATCTCTAAGCTATATCTGAAAGGAACTCTGGAATAAGTATCGGAATGTCGCCAAATCTGGGTCGCATCTGAACTATCTCTAGAAGGAAATCTGAATAAGCAATAGAATAGCATCCGGATCTGGAGCATCTCTAGGCCATCTCTGGAGAGAAATCTGAATAAGCAATAGAATAACATCCGGGTCTGGAGTATCTCTAAGCCATCTCTGAAAGGAAACTCTGAATAAGCAAAAGAATAGCATCCATATCTGAAGCATTTCCAAGCTATCTCCCAGAGGAAACTCTGAATAAGCAAAAGAATAGCATCCATATCTGGAGCATCTCTAAGCTATCTCTGAGAAGAAATTTTGAATAAGCAAAAGAATAGCATCCATATCTGGAGCATTTCCAAGCTATCTCCGAGAGGAAACTCTGAATAAGCAAAAGAATAGCATCCATATCTGGAGCATCTCTAAGCTATCTCTGAGAAGAAATTTTGAATAAGCAAAAGAATAGCATCCATATCTGGAGCATTTCCAAGCTATCTCTGAAAGGAGACTCTGAATAAGCAAAAGAATAGCATCCATATCTGGAGCATCTCTAAGCTATCTCTGAGAAGAAACTTTGAATAAGCAAAAGAATAACATCCGAATCTGGAGCATCTCTAAGCTATTTCTGGGAAGAAATCTGAATAAGCGATAGAATAGCATCCGGGTCTGGAGCATCTCTAAGCCATCTCTGAAGAGGAATCTCTGAATAAGCAATAAAATAACATCCGGGTCCGGAGCATCTCTAAGCTATCTCTGAGAAGAAACTTTTCATGCAGATATGCCCTGGCTAGATACAGGTATCAAATCCATAATCAATCGCTCACAGATATGCCCTGGCTAGATACAGGTATCGAATCTGGAACTTCAAATTCTTCATGCAGATATGCCCTAGCTAGATACAGGTATCAAATCTACAATCAATCGCTCACAGATATGCCCTGGCTAGATACATGTATCGAATCTGGAACGACGATAGTTAATAGTAATCATCTTTGGATTGACCTTTTTCCTGAAAAGGCAAAACATCAGTTGTATGCAATGTCATGATGTATGAAATGCATGATGTCATGATGTTCAAAAATAAATGAAATATTGTCGTATGCACTTTATCATGTATGTAAGCAGGATGTATATGAGATTTTATATGTTTATGAATGTATTTTCGTCTGGGAAAATAAATCCTTGACGGATGCCAGGAAGTTCGTTGAATCCTGGGCTGATACTGAAGAGTAGAGTTCTTCATTTCCGCTGGGGATGATGGTTGCAAGAATAAACCGGTAGGATAAGATGACTCCGTTGGGGAATAAACTTGTTGGAGATATTACTCTACGGGGAATTATTCTGTGGGAAGAGATACTTCGCTGAGATTTTGATGATAACTCCGCCGGGGATTCCATTGATAAGTTATGTTGGGGAATTTGATGAACTCTGCTGGGGGATAGGAAGAACTTTGCCGAGGACGATCTTTCCGTGGTAATTAGCTGAGGATAACCCAGTTAGACCCTGGTGGGGAATAACCTATGAACATGGTCGGGGAGAGACATTCATTTGTGTTCTGCAGGGGATAGGCTTCCAGAATCTACTGGGGATAAGCTTCCAGAATCTACTAGGGATAAGCTTCCATAATCTACTGGGGAGGATGATTCAACTCTCCTGGGGAAACTTTTGGACTGCACTGGGGAATGGCTCCACTGGGGTGTCTGTATTCCGCCGGGGAGTAATCTTATATTAAGACTGCCGGGGATGCTTGCTTAGGAACATCTGTATACTCCGCTGGGGAATATTGAGATCTTCTGGGGATACCCAACTTCCTTAAGGCTGACAGTAGACTAACTCTGCTTGGGGAGAGCGTTGCTGACTTGCTGGGAATACTGTGCCTTTCGGGGCTGATGGGAGACCAACTCTGCTTGGGGGAGAGTGTTGCTGAATCTTGTCTTATTCTCGGGGAGTGAAGATATCTTAGTCATATTCTTCAGCTGAATCTGCCTTGTACCTGATGGACAGAGCAACTAGATCATTTAGACAATTCTTATTGCCCCTGTTTCTGTGGGAGAAGAAGGCCTATGAGGTGCTTGGTACCTGCCGACTGACAAATCTTCTTCTGGTAGGCAAGTGACGAGATGACGGGACATAGTCGTACGCTTTAATCCCTAATTTTTGCCTGGACCACCCTTTCGGGTTTTCAGTCCACCGGGATACCCATTTTTGCCCAAGCCGCCTTTTCAGGTTTTTGACTTGCCGGGTGTACAGATTTTTTCATTTTCATCCCTTATTTTTGCCCGAACCCTTTTGGTTCGCCGGGAAGCCCTTATTTTTGCCTAGGTGTGTCAACCTAGCGGGTCTTTGAATATGCGTAGTATTTTTTCCGACTATGTCCACGCTCTCAGAATGTAGGGAGTTGTCACTGTCAGTAGTGTTGTGTTGCCATACTACCAGAAGATGTTTGATCGTGCAAGATTCGTCCCTGGAATTCATGTCCAATGCCCCAAGTGACTCAAATGGAGATTTGCCCCTGGCTATTTGGCATCTTGAGAGATTCCTTGAATCTTGACTTGACTGCCCCAGATGATGGACAATGCTCACGTCTGCCCCTTGGTTGGGAGTGCTTTTGTTCACTAGATATTTTTCGTGCGAATTTCTCTGCTGTTCGAACAAATAGTCATATGCAAACAATGTTATTTTAAGAATGCAGAGCTTATGTCTGTCTTGAAGTTTTTAAAAATGCGTTTTTCAATAAAACAAGCAAGTTTTGTAAAATATGATGTCAACTCAAGATTTTACAGCGAGCCTTAAGGAGTCAGGATACCTTTGGTAACAGTATGCTTTCGAACTAACCCATGCTTCAGCTAGGACTTTTAAGGGTTATAACGTGGCCTAGTTCACGGTTTAAGAAACAAAGGATAAAGGCCCAAAATTTATTTGTAACCCACCCGCTCTTCGTGATGTTCTTCAAACCTAAACTCAGCTGATCGTGCGTTAGACCTTGTTTGAGTCTTTGCTCTGATATTCCGGTGATGGTTCAGATGTTGATAGTTTATTTTGAATAGGCAGTCATTTATTTTTTGTTGAGGGTTTGCAGGACCTCTTTGTTTTTGATTTTATTATCCCTGTCTTTTTGCCTGAACTGTTTCTTTTGTGATTACAGTCAGCGGGATGCCCCAATTTTGTAAGTCTCCTTCATAGGTTTTGACTTATTGGGCTTTAGTTTTTTTTTTTTTGGTAATGACTGCCTATCTTTATGATTATTCGGAATCATCACTGTCTTTAGTTTTGTAAGGACTTCTTTGGTGTCATTCGTTGTGCACTTGGACCAACTGAGAGAACTACCCTGCCCCAGGTTATGATTAAGGGTTTTAATTTTTCGAAAAGAAAAACTCCAACTTCTTTGGCTCAGAGGGGTTGATGAGGGATTATCTTCCTTATAACTCCAGTGTTTAGGAATTGAAATAATGCCTGTACCTCATCAGCGGGGTCTGTTCAAAAGCATACTGTAAAGATCGTGGTATCGTTTTCGTCATCCTCCCTCAAGAGGCTTAGAATTTTCAATCGAGAGTTGATCATCACAAAAATATGAAAACAATTTGAATATAGTGAATACGATTGTATTAATTCAAAACAGACATATGCGATGCATTAATGAAAGTAATAAAGTTTGTTGTGACAATAATTGTTTGAATAAGCAAAGAAAAATACAACTCGGAAATTCAGATAAAACAAAAAGCCTTCAATGATTTGGCAAAGGAGCAGTGATTATGTTTGGAGCCTCTGGTGCTTCAAACTGGATTTCTTTAGCATCAATCATGTCTTGAACCTTGTTCTTCAGAGCCCAACAGTTGTCTGTAGTATTCCCCGGGCTATCAGAGTGGTATGCGCACCTTTCATTGGGATGATAGTTAGGAGCGGAAGTGTTTGGATTCCGAAGAGGAGCCCTTAATGTAATCAGCCCTGCCTTCAACATTTGCTGTAGCGCTTGATCCAGTGACATGTTGATCTTAGTGAACTGTCTTTTGCGTGAGACCTCCTTACGTTGCTGCCCCTGTCCTTGTTGAGCAGGCATAGGATTGGAGATCTGGGTTGCCTCTACATGTTGATCATGACGACTCTTTTTACCATGCACATCATTGGACTCTCTTTTTCCATGGTAAGGCTTTTTATGACCATCATAAGGTGCAGCTTCTGGAATCTTCCCACTTTTGATGCCAGCTTCGATTCTTTCCCCAGTCAAGATAAGGTCTGTAAAACCGGCTGAAGAATTTCCAATCAAATGGTTGAAGAATGGACCAGATAGGGTCCCCAAGAACATATCAACAAGCTCACGGTCATTTAAAGGTGGCTGCGCCCTTCCAGCCAGGTCTCTCCACTTTTGAGCGTACTCCTTAAATCCTTCACCCGTCCCTAGTGACATACCCTAGAGTTGGGTACGCATAGGAGCGAGGTCAGAATTATACTGATACTGCTTATAGAACGCAGTAGCCAAATCCTCCCAGTTACGAATGCTGGCTCCATCCAGCTGATAGAACCATTCGAGTTGAGTCCCTAAAAGACTATCCTGGAAGAAATGGATCCACAAATTCTTGTCAGCTGTATAAGGCTGGATCTTCTTTACATACGATCTGAGATGCGGCTTAGGATAGGAAGCCCCGTCGTACTTTGCAAAATCAGGTGCCTTGAACTTGTGTGGGATCACCACCCCAGAGGATAGACCTAGATCTTCGAAGTCCAGGCCGGGTACTTTCTGTATCTCCATAGCACTTAAACGGTCCTCCAGCTGTTTGTACCTATCCTCGGCAGGAGGGTACTGTTCATCATTGTAATCCGTCTCGTTGTCGGAGACCACGGGACTAGGAACCCTTTCCTCTTGTGGACTGTCTTTCCCTACCGAAGAAGTAGCCAGATCAACCTCATTCTGTAGTCCATCCCCAGATCCGCGTCTAGTGTTGAACAAAACAGTCCTCTTCTTCTTCTTCTTCCTCTCTTTCAGAATCAGAGTTTTCAAGTCCTGTTGACCCTGGGCGAGGCTCATAACCAACTCTTGAAACTGGGCATTCTGGACCTGGAGGGCCTTGATAGCTTGTTCAGCGGAAGGTTCAGTGGACATGATGATTGCTGAAATAAACAACGAAGAAGATAAGTGACCTGTCAAAAGGGTACCTGTAATGCATATGATATGTATGTATGCGATGTTTTTAAGGATCTCGCGGGGTAAACAAAGAAACTTGTCAGAATTTGAATTGGTAGCTTGATTGAAGGAACTTCATGTTTGTTGAGAGTCCTTCTTCAAGAGTCAAAGCTCACCATATCGAGTGGGTCATAGCCCCTGACTCAAGTCACCATGTTTTGATCTCCAAACAACCTTGGCTAGAGGAAAATAAATCCCCTTTGCCCCTTGCTAGACAGTTGGTTCGTTATGACCTGCATCAAAACCCTCGAGATCCTTGAAATGGTTAAGGAAATGCTATGGCATGATGTTATGATGTGTATGCTATGCATGGAGTGATGTAGGTAAACCCTGTTATAAGCCCCGATTAAGGACTGTAAACAAAACCTGCAAGTTACTCAATGTTGTCAGATAACAAGTATGGGCAAGTATTTCAAGTTTGAAGGCACACAAGTCACACAAGACAACCCTTAGATTTCAGGCCGACATGAAGTTTAGGTACTACCCTCTTGAAGTTGGTGGGCTCGAAACCTGTCCTATCAAAAGTAACCGGGTTCTAAGGAGCTCAATATCATTGGGTTGTTTTCTATGTTCATTGTTTTGATTTAGCCACTGAACTGGCGATTAAAATATTCCAAGAAAACAACCCTCAATGAGTGTAGTATCGAGTATCTACCAACTTCGGACTGCACCAAAGTCGGTCATCTCACTACCCCTAAAGAGGCCAGGATGGTCAAGTAAGGTTCCTAAGGTCAGTTGATGCTTCACGACACCACGCGGCGGCCCCGTACTCTCCTTGACTCGACTCAAGGGTTACCGGTACTCACCAAAGTGCCACATCAATGTAGTAACTGCTTCAACCGTGTCGGTATACCCCGCACAGTTCCCTCACAGTTTGTTGCTACTTCTAAAAGGTATCCCCCAGATCCGGGTTAGGATCTATGAAACGCCGAGACAAACCCACAATATTAAAGCAACCAAAGCAAGCAATTGAAAACAAGAGTGGTCTAATCCTAAGGTACACCTCACTTATTAAAATCCCCAGCAGAGTCGCCAGTTCTGTGATCGGTGGAAATAGAACTGACTGTTTTGGAATGCTGGTTCGTGAAATGTCGCGGTAAGCAAGAGTCGCCACCGTCTTTTATGTTCTCCAACATGGAAAGGACAAAAGCACAACAAAATTCCTTTTCGAGATGTTTCTCGATTCGGGAGGTAGATTTATAGAAAGGGAAGGTGTTAGCACCCTTTCTATCCGTGGTTATCCACAGGCTCTTAGGTACTTGCTCACTATGTTTTCAAAAATTGTTTGCTTTTCTTGTGTATGTGGGTTTTGAAAAAGTTTAGTTTGAAAAACTTCTAGGTAACTCTTGTATCAGTCCTCAAGAGTGTATGAAGTGTTTTGTTTGAAAACTTTTTGAAAGTGTAGGTGCGACAAGTTGTTTTTGTTTTTTGAAAGAGCAAGTACCCAGGAGAAATCTACCTACTCTAAGGAATTAAGCTGTGTAAATGTCCTTTAGACAGTACTATCCCACTATTGAGAAGTAGGTAGCACCGTCGTTGGAGTTATTCGGGTCAATTCGATTGTAGGGACAGGTGTGGTCACCAAAGCAATAGTAGGACACCTTAGCGGTAACCCTAATGTCCTAGATCCTTTTCATCCGAGGAAACCGTTTCGAGGCAACTGGATCTTTAGACAGGAGGGCGACCTCTAAAACACCCTATACTTAATGACCACCTCGAGGCAACCAAGTGAGGCGTACCCTAGGAGTGGCATGTGCATGTGTGTTAAATTCAGTTAAGATCATCTTGTACATGTTATTGGTGAGCTACGCTTTGATTTTATTTTTTCAGATAAGTCTTGCATGCATAGTTAATAGTTAATAATTTGCGGGAAATAAATTGCGGAAAGATAAATCTACGCTATTACAAGGCGTCGGGTATTTACATCGCCAAAAACATAACCCTTTGAAAATAAAGTGCGAGAAATTAAAAGAAAGCGATAAAAGTCCTAATTATCTATTACATTCTCGGAGCAGATACATCAATATAATCAAAAATAAATAATAAAGTGCGCGCAAAGAAATTGAATCAGGACGTCCTTAGGGTTTTGACCCTTTTTGAGAAGAGAATTGAATTTGGTCCTTTTTTGCATTTAATTAAATATTAACCCTAATTTACTAATTAATAATTAAAAGAAAAAGTATTTTTGTGTTTTTTATGTTTTTAGGTCTTTATGAAAATAAAAGAAAAAGAATTAAAATTGTCAAAAGAAAAAAAAACCTAAGTCTAATTCATTTTATTTATTATGAAAAGATTAAAATTGTTCTAATTAAACAACTAAACTAATTAATTAGAATTTATTTACAAAAATAATAAATAATAATAGAAATATTTTTTTAGGTTTTCTGAATTTTATTGTGAAAAATAATTTATGAATTAATTAAATAATAGTAATAATAATTATTAAAAGAAAATAAAAAGAAAGAAAATAAAAAAAAAGGAAATAGAAACCAGGGGGGTGTTGGACCCATTAGGAGGTTTTGTTAGCAATCTGAAGCCCATTTGTTTATCAATCCGTTTGACCTTTTGGAATTGTCCACGCTGGCTTTGACTGGGAACATGGTGTTCAACACCTTATGGCCATTAGATCAACGCTTGAGGACACATGGCGCCTGGGTATCTGATATGCATGGTAGACCCCTTGGCAAGCGCTGCATATGAACATATTAAGCAAAATAATACAAATGTTCTGGGTGGACCTGGGAATCGAACCCAGGTCCCAATGGTTACCAGCCACATCACCTTCCACCAAGCCACTTGAACGTCTTTGTTAATATAACAACAAACAATGAATATATTAAACAATTAATTCATATGCCGTAAGGACATGAAAACGCGCGCTGCTTTTGAATTATCCAATCAGGCATTAGCACGTCATCGTCTTCTTCACTAAACCTGCAAAACAAAGATTAAATAGCGGGGGTTTTTAACCCCCACAAATTGTATCGACCAAAAATAGCGAATAGGCGTAGGATGAATATAAATTGTTCGCGAGATGTCCAGTATGTTCGTCTTGTTCAGACGGTTTCAATCATAGGTCTCTTGAGGCTTAATTTTTCCTAAATAATAAAGCCCCAATTTTAGAGCTTGGAAAACCTAGAAATCGTTCATGGTGGTTTATGATTCAGGACGTTTCAAGGCAATTAACTCACACCATTAGCTTCCTGTGGACTCATACAATACAAAACAAACAACAAATCGTGTTAATAATGCATGAACAATGAATTTCGATTCTGAGAAAATTATGCAAATCGTATGACTGTTCTTAGCGTTTCCTTGAGTTCTAGCACGTGATTTTGATCCCTACACGTTCCTGGGGATCTATGCAATGTGTTTGAATCCTCAAATTGCTTTGAAAGGGCCTGGAACTTGGAAAACAGTTTTGGCTTTTTTCTTGATTTTTCAATATTGGTTATGGCTCTGTATGCAGCAATCTCACGTGAATGGCATTAGGGTTCACTTGTGCATATGTAATAGAATGGAATTAGGTTAAGTCTTGGCCCAAAGATCCATTGCATTGATGTTTCAATATTTGATTTCCAATCACATCTTTTTGCATCTTTTTGATTGAGAAAACTTGCCAATTTTGGATATTCTTGTCTCTTTGATTGGCACACGAAATCTCCAGCTTGTCTTGAGCTTGTTTGCTTCACAAAAAGATTTGAAAACCATATCTTTGAATTTCCTATATTTTAAATCAATTAAATGAATTAATATTAATAAAAAATCCAATTAATTAATAAAAATAAGAAAATAAACTCAAATAGGCTTGATGGGTCGTGCATAGGCCTTGTATAAAGTTTCAAGAAGAAATTTGAGGCCCATTAGCAAAAATGATGTGTTTTGAGCAAAGTTGACTTTTGCAAATTCACAAAAATTTCCCAACTTCTCAAATGCATATCTTGCTCAATTTTGATCATATGAACATGTTCTTGCACATCTTGTAAAGGTCTTGAAGTCCTCTAACCAATGCCTTTGGTCCCATGTCATTTGGAGTTACCAATCTCAGGTTATGGTCTTTGACTTAAAGTGCATTTTTGTTGACTTTTGAAATTGACCTATAATGTAGAAATTGATAACTTTTTGTGAGAGCATTTCTTGGATTTGGAACATGAAGATGAGTTGTAGGAAATGTCATCCCCTTCAAAATGAGAATTGGATGGGATTTTTCTGATGAACCATGAAAATGTTATACCTTGGTCAAGTTACAGTTGACTTTTCTGCTGTCCAAAAATAGTAACTTTTGCATCTTTGATGATTTTTGAGCCATGCTTGTGGAATCATGATCAAGACTTGATCAAATGATGATTGTGGACTCAAAATAAGATGTTGACCAAAAATTCTGGCTTTTGACTGTGAAATGACCATTTTGCCCCTGCAGTTGATTGTGAAGCAAATGAAACTTTTGACTGTGCAATTTGACCTTGTGAGTCTTGAAACTTGGCATGTAGATGCTTGACAATGTATATAGGCCTATGAGACTTGATTGAGCCATTGAAAACCTCAAATTCTTTGAAGGAACCAAAACCCTAATTTTGACTGGCTTAGGAGGCAGTTGGACTGTGCAACCATTGAGTAGTCTTGAACCATTTGAAGATGATTCTTGACAAACTTTGAAGAATATGGGAGGGCAAATTTTGGGGTACAACACTTAGTATGAGTCAAGTAAAGGTTCTAAAAGTTAGTGAGAGATTAATGACACTATAAGGAAGCCTAATGTTATCCTTGACTGACTCAAGGAACATTAGTACAAGTCAGAGTATCACACTAACGTAGCTATCACTTTGTCCATATCGGTCTACACCGTACAACTTCCATGATGTATTGCTACTTACCTAAAAAGGTGCCCCAGATCCGGGTATAGGATCTTTAACATAGCCCAAACAAAGACCCAAAATGTAAAGCAAGCAAATCAAACAAAGAAAGTAAGTAAAGGTGATCTAGCCCTAAGGTAACCCCACTTTTAAGTGTAGTTCCCCAGCAGAGTCGCCAGTTCTATTATACGGTGGGAGAACTGACTTGGGTGTTTTGTGTTTGATCTCAATTGTTGCGGATAGCAAGAGTCACCACCGATGTTTCTTTTATCCAATAAGGAAAGGGTGAAAAGAATAGGAAAGACCTTTGAGATTATTTTCTTGAGTTTGGGGGTAGGTTATGAAAAGGGAAGGTGTTAGCACCCTTTTCATCCGTAGTTATCTACTGGCTCTTAGTTGCTTGTTAGATCACTTGCTTTTGTTTGAAAATGTGTTTGTGGTGTGGGTTTTGAAAGTATTTTGAAAAGTGTCTTTGTAATGGTTCTCGTTTCTATAAGAACACGTACAAAAAGCTTTTTCTTTTGAAAATGATTCAAATAAGAGTGTTGGTGTATAAAATGTTTTTGTTGTGAGCAAGCGAGCAACTAGGGGCATCCTACCTACTCAAAAGGTCTATGTTCTTTTCCTCCTCCTTTAGATCTTACTATCTTACCATTGATTTGGTAAGAAGCCCCATCGTTGGATGTGAAGGAACGGGCGTGGGACGTTTGTATAGTCATAGAAGGAAACCTATGTGACGTTTTAGCAATTTTTGTTTAGGGACTAGATCGTTTACCGAAGGCAATATTGAGGGTCATTGAGGGACTACAATCTTTTATCGAGGGTCTTCGCTAAAACGCCCATATTCGAGGGACATGACTATTTTTCCGAGGCAATAAGTGAGATTACCCTAGGGGTGTATGTGTGTGAATAGTGTGTTTGATTGCATGCATTTTGCCTTTGAATTTTAGGTTGTCTACTTGTTGGTTTTATCTTGCCATACATCCTAATTACTAACATTTGTACAAAAGCAATAAAAATGCAAAAAAATAAATCCTACACTATTACAACCATATTAAATAGCAAGAAAATATAAAGAAAAAATAAAATAAAGAAAGTAAAATGGGCTTTTTTGATTCAGGCAACAACACTCTTCGATTCTGCACTTCTTGGCTTCCTTCGATTTGGGCCTGGAGTCAGTAAGGTCATGTCTTTCGATTTCACCCCTTTCCTGTTTCTTTCGAATGGGACCTGGAAGTCAGTGTAACCATCCTTTTGGATGTTCTTTCGTTTGAGACCTGAAAGTCAGTGTGGACATCCTTTTCGATTTCATCCTTTTCCTGCTTCTTTCAATTGGGGCCTGAAGTCAATGTGAGGTACACTCTTCTCCTCAAGCTTCTTGCTGCCTTCTTCGACTGCAGGAATGATAGGCCCTCAGGTTGAGATTCAAAAGGCTTGAGTATTTAGCTAATCGAAGGATACAGAGAACCCGTTTTAAACTTTTAAACATGCAACATTCAAGTGTAACTTTCGAAAGCTACATGCCAGGGGTTAGCACAAGATTATTGGGTCTCAAAATCCAAAGTCTAACTACCCAGGGTTGAAACTTTCAACATATAGGCAGTCAGGATCGAAGGTTAAAGCATGGTCAAACTCTCTAGATGAAATATCTACATTTTCTCTTTATTGGTATGTACACATGATATTTAAATGAAAGAGTTTCAAGTTTGGAGAGAACTTACCTCTTGAAGCGCTTAAATCAAAGGAAACTACAAGTGACTTCCTTGGTGGTGAATGGAAGTTTGTTGGAGTCTTCCTGAGGCTAGTTCAGTTACTATCCTGTTTGAGCAGTCACTAAATTGAAGGAGGGTATGTGAGTGAATCGAAGGTTACTCTATAATAGATAAGGGAGTGAATCAAAAGATTATTATACTGTAGTTGGGGAATGGGTCGAAGGTTAGTTATCCTGGCAACTTGAGGGGTGAACCGAAGGGTTCACATAGTGTGCGAAGGGGTCTGAGTTTTTTAGAAGTGCTTAGAATATTTGAAAAAAACGTTGGATAATGTTTGAGAGATTTTTGAGAAATTTATCACTTTTCTCACAACAAGAGTTTTTGCAACTATCCAGGGGCCCCTAAGATGTGTGGTGGAGGCTCATATTTATAGGTGATTTTGGATGATGTTTTAGGAGGGAAAACAAAAGAAATTTAAATAAAAAGGGCATGCTGTTTTTGTAGCTTTCGAGGGGCAGTATTCGTATGTCAAATTGGTGCAAGAACAAGGGCAGTGTTGTAGGATTGCTGTGCAACAGTTTTGGAGTGTTATGGCCAGTGTACCAGGCCTGAACTTGGCAGTACATGGGACTCTGGCCAGCATGTATCTTTGGATATCTCAACCTTTTTTTTGACCCCCTAGCCCTATCCTTCGACTAGACTCCTCAACAACATTTATTTTCAAATTAAAGTGTCCTTCGAATGGCTCATATGGGTATCCTTTGAAGGGGCCCAAATAGGTGTCTTTTAAATAGGACTTTTGTATGTTCCTTCAAATGTGCTAGTTGTGAGTGTCATAGCACAAAAACTGTGTGTATCGAACCAAACTATTTCCAAGGGAGATACTGCCCAGTCAAAACTAGCGTGAAAGTAGCCAATGCTTTGTGGGCGCCAATGCCTTGTGAATGCCAGCCACGAGGGAGATTTTAGCCTTGTGCATTCTGGCCTAAAGGGAGTCCTGGTTTTTGTGAGTCGAAGGAATTATGTAAAGGGCAAATGGCCTTTGAATCGAAGGAAATCTTTAGTAGGCTATTGCTTTATGACTCCAAGCAAACATCCAAGGAGTATTTGCTCAAACGAAGGGTGTAACTAAAACTTGCATTGGAGAGGACCATACGCCCCAAACAAAAGATGCATGCATGAGGTCTAAATGCCAAAACGAAAGATGCATGCAGAAGGTCTAAATGCCCAAACGAAAGATGCATGCAGAAGGTCTAAATTCCCAAACGAAGCTTGCAACAAAGGAGGGCCACATGCCCAAATGAAAGAGGAATGCAGGAGGCAAAATGTGCAATCAAAGAACACCAGAAAAGAGGGCTTTGCCTCCTGAATCGAAGGAAACCAAACAAGAGGCTTTTGCCTTCTAAATTGAAGGACATCAGCAGGAGGATTTTTTTCTTTGTGAATTGAACCTAGTTGAAGATAAGTGTTGCCCTGTCGAAGCTTGTAGCAAGTTGTTTCAAAGGGATACTTTGCCCAGTCAGAGCTTACATGCAAGTAACCATTGAACTATGGGTGCTAATGTGAATCCAGTGAATGCTAGCCATAGGGGAATTTTTCCTTGTGCAAGCTAGCATGGTGGGAAATCCTGCCTTGTGAATTTGGCAAACATGCAGGAAAGAGGTCAAATGGCCAAACGAAAGATATATACCAATCTTGCACAAAGAAACTAAAATTTTCAAACAAAGCAGGAATCGAACTTGCCCAAAAGAAGTCTAGTGTTCAAACAAAGACTCTAAACCAAAGCTTGCATCGAAGGAGCCAAAGTTCCCAATCGAAAGATGTAAAATCGAAGAAAACTTGTAATTTCTTCAATTTGTCAAAAAGAATATTTTCATATGCTTTTCCCTTTTTAACAGTTTCCTCTTTAACTTGATGCTGAAAAATCTAATTGTACTTGTGTAAGCTTGAATTTTTGAGAATCCTTGTGAGAAATGCTTTGAGAAATGAGAGGGAAAATTTTGGGGTACTACACGGAGGATGTTTTGGGCCGTAATTTTGGACAGATCTTCGGCTTCTATCCATTTCGTGAAGTAGTCGACCGCTATGATCAAATATTTATTTTGATTGGTCCCTACCACAAACGGGCCGAGGAGGTCCAATCCTCACCAGGCAAAGGGCCAAGGAGAGGAGAGAGACTTGAGCTCATTAGGTGGAGCTAGATGCATGTCTGCGCGTCATTGGCATTTGTTGCATATTTTTACGTGTTATTTTGTGTCGTGCTGCATGGTGGGCCAATAGTATCCCACTCGTAAAGCTTTCTTGGCGAGGGATCTTCCGCCTAGATGCTAGCCGCTAATCCCCTCGTGGATTTTGAGCAGGATACGATCCATGATGCATTGATCGACGCATTTGAGGAGGGGAATGGAGAATCCTCTCCTGTATAGTTTGCCTTCGACCAAAACGTACGAGCAAGCTCGACGTTTGACGATGACAACTTCTTTAGAGTCGGCGGAAAACTTTCCTTTTGTGAGGTAGTTATGTACGGGGGTTATCCAGCAGTCGCTGTCCCTTATGGCGAATAATTCTAAGGTTGAAAGGGGTTTCCGAGTGCTTGGTCCAGGAAGGATTTCCCGTATCACCGACTTGTTTCCTCCCTTCTTCTTCGTGCTTCCTAATTTGGATAGGACGTCCGTGCGAGTGTTATGTTTGCGGGGAACATGTTGCACGTCCACCGATTTTAATCTCTTCTTTCCTTCTTAGACTAGGGCCCAATATTCACCGAGTCGGTCATTTTTGACCTGGTATTCTCCCCGGACCAGGGAAGCCACCAATTGAGAATCGGTGAAGATCTTAACTTCCTCGACTCCCAGATCTTCTGCCAGGTGTAAGCCCGTAAGAAATGCCTCGTACTCGACTTGGTTGTTCGATGTCGAGAAGGAAAGTTTGAGGGAGACCTTGACCAAGGTTTCTTCTTTGTTTTCCAATATGATACCAACGTCGCTCCCAATCAAACTTGAGACGCCGTCGACGAAGATTATCCACATGCGTGCTCCGTCCGGAGGTCCGGGCGAGGTCATTTCAGCTACAAAGTTGGCCAATACTCGAGCTTTGAGGGATTTCCTTCTCTCATATTAGATGTCGAATTCAGAGAGTTCTAGGGACCATTTCAACATTCTTCCCGCTATGCCAGGTCTTCTGAGCAACTGTTTTATCGGTTGGTCCGTTCGGACGACTATGGTATAGGCCAAAAAGTAATTCCTGAGTCTCCTCTCCATATTAATAAGGCTAGGGCCACCTTCTCAATCCACTGATATATCATTTCAGGGCCTTAAAAGGCTTTGCTGGTGAAATAAATTGGTCTTTGTTCTTCAAGAGTTTCTCTGATTAGTACTGCACTCACTGCCTCAGAGGAAATGGCCAGATAAAGATAGAGGGTTTCATCTTTCTCTGGTTGGGAGAGGACGGGTGGCTGTGATAGCGCCTATTTTAAGTGAATGAGAGCTTGCTCGCATTCGGGCGTCCATTCGAAAACAACCTCTTTGCGGAGGAGCTTGAAGAGGGGGAGCACATGTTGGGCGAATTTCGCCATGAACCGAGAGAGAGAGAAGTGAGCATGGCATTCAGGATTTGAATGGATTTTTTCGAGGTGGGCGTTGAAAATTCAGAGAATGCTCGAAATTTGTTGGTGTTCGCCTCAATGTCTCATTCTGTTAGGTAGAATCCAAGGAACTTGCCCGCTCGTACCCTAAAGGTACATTTCTCCGAGTTGAACCGTATTAGGCATTTTCGGACCTACTCGAACACTTTCTTTAAGTGGAGGTCATGGTCGACCTCTTCCATGTATTTGAAGATCATGTTATCCATATAGACTTCGAGCATATCTCCTATTTCGCTGCGAAAGACTTTATTCATCATGCGCTGATATGTAGTGTCCGTGTTTTTCAGGCCAAAAGGCATTACATTGTAGTAATAGTTGCCCGATTAGATCATGAAAGCAGTGTATTTTTTGTCTGTTTTTGCCATCAGAATCTGGTTGTAGCCAGAATATGCTTCCATAAACGACATTAATTTAAAACCAGCCGAGTTGTCGACCAATTTGTCAATATTGAGGAGGGGATAAGCATCTTTTGGGCAAG
Organism: Vicia faba; assembly: GCA_948472305.1. Classification (NCBI taxonomy): domain Eukaryota; kingdom Viridiplantae; phylum Streptophyta; class Magnoliopsida; order Fabales; family Fabaceae; genus Vicia; species Vicia faba. The sequence continues at coordinate 1,273,177,601 of OX451739.1, forward strand.
CCCGATTAAGATCAATATAACCAATGCATATGCGCCCTTTTCTACAAGTTTTTTTACAAGGACTACATTTGAAAGCCAAGTTTTGTACTGGGCTTCAGAAACAAAATGTGCCTCTAGGAGGTCTTTTACAGCTAGTCCGGAAGCCTCTGTTTTTTTGGGGGACTGTTTTCTTCTGTGCTGAGCGACTTCCTTGAGGGCAGAATCTATGGTCAGGTGATGGCATGCGATTTATGGGTCTATTCTGGGCATCTCGGCCGCGCTCCAGGCGAACATGTCGACGTTCTCCCTTAGGCAGGCTTCGAGCTGCTTCTTCGCCAAGTCAGGGAGGCCAACTCCTATCTTCACTCCTCTGGTGGGATCGTTCCCGAGGGGGATGAGCTAGAAATCTCCGTCCGGAAATGGTCAATGAGAGTTCTGTGCTACCAGCAGATGCTGAAGATCCCTCGGCTTCGATCATGTGTTCTTTAACTTTGTCTCTCTTTTCAGCATGATCTTCTTTGGAGAAGCGGTTATTGAGGTCGATGGTGTCAATCCTTGGTAGTGGCTTGGCTTCCTCAGAGCTAGAGGGAAGTGCAGTTCTGGTGATCGTTTGAGGATGAACATTGATAGAGCTGAGACCTCTGGCTGAGGCTTCGAAAAATCTCCTCTCCGCTTGGATGTCCCCGTGGAGGGTGGCGACCAAACCGTCTGCAGTGTTGTACTTCGTTTTGAGATGCACAGTGGAGGGGACTGCGGTCAGCTAGGCAAGAGTTGGTCTCATGATGATTCACTGGTAAAGAGACGAGAAGTCTATTACCAGAAATTGGGTCTTGATGGCTCTGGCCTTCATTCCTCTCCCGAAGGTAACGATTAGCTCGACGTATCCCCAGGTTTTATACTGGCCCCATTGAAGCCCTGGAGATCCGATCTAACATAGAGTCAGATGGCTCTCATTCAGCTGTAGAGTGGTGAACAACTGTGAGTACATAATGTCTACCAAGCTTCCCTGATCAACCAGGATGCGCCGCATGTCAAAATTCACCATGCGGGCCTTTATGAGCAGCGGGATGGTCGAGTTAGAGGCCCTACCCGATATTTCTTCCCTGTATAAGGCGAGGGGGTGAGAACCTCCTCAGAATTTGTCTAGCATGGCGTCTATGTCGGAGTTAGCCTCGATCCGTTGGTTGAATCTCCTTTTGATAGATCCCACCGCGTGCCTGTTGAATCCCCCACTGGAGATAACCATAGTAGCGGGGAGCGACTCCCAGGGACTATGGGAGGAGAAGTATAAAGAAACACCCTCCATGTCTGGGAGGTAGAAGTATTCTAGCCGCGTGATGCTCATGGCGACCGATATGGCGTTAATATCCAGGGACTCCTTCCCCTCTTTGATATTTTTGGCTTCTGGAGCCTCTTCACAGGCAACCTCTTTCATTTTGTATTATTTGAGGTGCCCTTCTCGAATCAATATTTTGATTGCATCCTTGAGATGGATGCAATCTTCATTGTTGTGCCCGTGGCTTTTATGGAACATGCAGTATTTGCTTTTGTCGGTTCCTGGTTTCGAGGGCGTTTTTCAGGGAAAGTGCATCCCGACCTGTTTGAATTCAGAATTTGCACATTCAGATAGAATACGCTCCCACGAAGTAATCAGAGGGTGTAGTCATGGAATCACCTGATGGGTCCTTTATAGTCCTTGGGGTCCCGGGGTCTGTCTTCTCGTTTCTTCTCTCCCCGATGAGAAGTCGAGGGTTCATCATTTCTTGAGGGTTTGACACTCTCTCTGTGCCTTGATTCCTCGAAACTGTTGGTAACTTCCTTCTCCTTGTACTGTATGTATGCTTGAGCTTTGAGGAGGAGGGAGTCGAGGGTCGCTGGTGTCTTGATGCCTATCGCCTTGGCAAAGTCGCTGCAGGGATGAAGCCTGCGCTCAAGGAGGTATTTCTTCATGTTTTCGATCATAGAGACCTACACTGCTTCCTTATTGACGCGCTTGATGTATTCCCATAGAGATTCATCCCTGCCTTGGATGATTCCTTCGAGCGAGGCCTCTGACTTTGGGTGTCGACGTGAGGCTGTGAAGTGCCTCGAGAACATCCTCCCAAGCTGCATCCAGGAGGTGATGGATTCATCTGGGAGACTCTTGTACCAGGACATAGCTCCCTTCCTGAGTGTGGTCAGGAACAACCTGCATTCGATGGCTCCTCTGACCCCTCGGTAGTCAAGGAGAGTGTCAATGTTCTCAATATGTTCGTCAGAATCTATCATCCCATCATATGTCCATAAAGGGGGTGGTTTCTCTAGTACAACCAGGAGAGGTGTGTTGTACCCCAAAATTTGCCCTCTCACTTATCAAGAATTTGCTCACAAGATCTCATTGGGTTCAAGACTACACTAGGGTTTGATCAGCTCAAGACACCTCCTCAAGCACCGATGACTGAAAATTAGGGTTTGAGATTGCACAAGGATTCTTGAACTTCCAATGTCCCATATGACTTTCATGGATCATTATGGACCCCCAAGATTACTCATGTCAAGTTTCAAGCCTTGAATCACACTTTTGATCAGTCAATTGAACAATTGACCTAAAAATCAACTGTATTGGGAAAAAGTCAACCATGGCCAATTTACAGTCAAACTTAATAATTTTTTATCCACACCAACATTTTAAACTCATATGTAGCATTTGATCAAGTTTGGACCACAACTCCTCAAGAAATTTGATCAAATCATCAAAAGGGGCAAAATGATCAAAATTAGGGTTTTGACTGGGAAAAGGCAATTTCTGGTTTTTGACCTAGCAAATGATCAATTGGGTTAAGGCATGATCTCAAGAGTCCAATTGCATCACTTTGACCTGATGACATGGTTCAAAACACTACAAGTCCATTGGATTGACAGATGAATTTTTCAGTCAACTGATCAAAAGTCAACTGTATACTGAAAAGTCAAACTTTGAATTTTTGGTCAAAATCAAATGCAGAAGATCATAATTCATCAAAACATGCCAAAATATGAAACTTGTTCATCAATAAATCAAGAATTCAATATTTTATTTTGAAAAGATGAAATTTCTTAACTTAGAAATTTTTCTAAGTATAGAAAATTTCTTATTTTTTCACAACTTTGAGCCAAGTTTTCATCATGATGCAAGATGATTCAAAGGAAACTTCCAAAATGAAAGTTATAGATCTCCATGAAATCTACAACTTTTCTTCACACAACTTCTCCTAAAAATGCTTGGATCTCAAGTTATAATTTTGTGAATACATGCTCATGAACTAAAAATGACAGTGAAATTTTGCCCTAGTTAGGCAGATTTTTGACCTAACTTCATGGAAATTTTTCACATAGTTCCAAGGGGAATATTCAAAAGCAATTCAAATATGAGTTGTAGAGCACATTGAAATATTTCCAAAATATCCAAGAACTCTTTGAGATCATTCTCGAGTAGGGAGAATCGAAGAGATGAAGTTGGTGTTTTGTTACTTGGATTACAAGTCATTTTGTGAAGAACATTGGATCCAATCCTCTAGCATGCTGTACAAATCCCACTTTGCAGGATTCTAACTTGACTTTCACTCCATAATTAAATGTTTTCACAGCTGTTGGAAGCTTTAATCTAAGCATTCAATGCATTGTACAAATTTAATTCCATTTTGGGAAGAAAGGCAACATTGCCATTTTAGAAAAGCAAGCTTTATGCAAAGTAAGCTTGCATTGAGCCTTGCATTGGTTCTTTCTGCATAAACACACTCCACACAATCAGAACAAGTGTGTTTAAAGGTCTCAGCCCCCTACAAGCTTTGTACTTCACATTGAAACCATGCTTGCTAGCTTTGCTTCAAAAACAAGTAACCAAGCAAAACATGTGAGTTTTTGAAATCTGAGTTGTTACAAGTCTTAAAACCTCTTGCTTATAAGTAGACACACTATTTGCAAGTTGACGCACGAATGCTATTGCCCTGAAACTGCCTCAAACATTCAAAAACCAAAAACCTATTCAAAAGCACCATTAACATACAGTTCTGAACCAAAACTCATGATCTTCATTTCCACTCGTGCGTTTTGAAAACTAATCACTCAAACACCTTTTATACATCATACCAAAGCAATCCATACCCTTGTTTCCTCACTGTAACTCCTCCATTACTATCCACCATTTTCAAAAACCAAGCTTGCAGGTTGACTTGAGTAGAGATATTCATGGACATTCAAGGCAAAGTAAGAGTTGGGATACACTCAAGGAAGTCCAGGCAAGCTAAACAGATCCTCAGGCCATCTCAAAAGTTGCTCAAACTCCATTCACGACTCCAATTGCAAGAGGTCAAAACTCAAACTTCTATCTCTTTATACAAGCATCATTTGATCCTGATTTGTGAAAACAAAATGTAGATATCCTTGCTCTAAAGCTAACCATGTTCATAGTTTCCATTTATATTAACTGTGTATAGAGAATTTTGGATTTGAAAATTCTGAGAAAATTAGGTTTCAATTTAGGGCCAATAAAATTGGATTTTATCTTTGACTTTTAGTTTACATAAGTTATATGGTTGAATTCATGGAAAGAAACACCACAACTTTCATGTTTGAACTTTCCATTTTTGTGGAGAAATGAGGAAGATACAGGTGGTCCGGCCATGGCTCAAGGTTGAGGATGAAGTTGCCTTCAGAAAGAAGTTTCTAATATATATTTATGGTTTTGTTTATATAAACGGATGTACAGCCACCCCAGTGGTAAGGCAACGCGCGTTATTGCTAGAGGTCATGGGTTCGAGCCTCAGCGCGCTGCCTTTTGCATTTTCTCACATTTTCCACATTTTTTTGCCTCTTGCAGCGCTGGGCCTCCACCTCATAGGCCTATTGTATTTTTTCTAACATTTCCTCCCTGTCTCATATTTGCACCCCTGACCCATTATTATTTTATTTTTATTTTATTCTCATTTTATTTTCTTAAATATATTTATTTCAATATTAAAAATCACAAAAAATACAAAAAAATAGTAGAGTTATATTTTAACTTAGTTTATTTATTTTTTCACAAAAAAATATATTTTATTTTGATCACACTTTATTTATTTTCACTAATTATCTTATAAATTTAATTAAAACTAAAATATTATTTATTTTATACTAATGAAAATATATTTTTGATACCAAAATACCAAATAATATTTTATAACACTATAATTTATTTTTCAAGGCAAAAAATATAAAATATAAAAAATACTTTTTTTATATAAACTTCATTTTTTTTAATAAATCAAGAATAATTAGGGTTTTAGTCAAGAATCTTTCTCTTAATGAATATTAAACTTGACTAATTATTTTATTTATCTAATTAGGTTAAAATCAAGACCCTTTTTCTTAAGAAACCAAACAAAAAATCTTTTTCTTTGCATTTACAAATTCTTGCATATTTAATTCATCTTGTATATTATTTATTCCAATTCTTGTACAAATTCAATTTAGTTGTAATAGATTAATTAGATTTATATTATTTCAATCCCCATTCATAAATTGTATACCCCCCTCCCACAAATGTTGTAATAGGGTAGTAATTTTAAATTTCGCAATTTATCGCTTTTACATAACATGCTAGTAATTAGGGTTTGTATGGGAAGATAAAATCAATCAAATAGAAAACCATAATCCAATACAAAAAAACAAGCATGAAAATAACACACTTGCACACAAGCACCCCTAGGGTAAAATCCACTTGGTTTCCTTATACAAAATGGCCATATTACGCATGTAAGGTATCTTAGCAAAAACAAGCAAATACAAGATCATAGTCCCTCGATGACGCTATCTAAGTTGCCTTACAAATGATCTTAGTCCCTAAAAAAGAATGCTAAGATACCTTGCAACATTGCTAATCATGGCTATACGATGACCCATGCCCGTCCCGTTTACATCCAAAGATAGGGTTGCTTACCAAATTAATGATAAGACAACAATGTCAAAGGAAAAGAAAATGAACAAGAAAGAAATTTGAGTAGGTAGATTGCTCCTAATTACTTGCTCCATTTCAAAACAAACATCCTTGCTATTTTCAAAACAATCACATACACTTTCAAACATCTTACAAAATTGAAAACATTTTCAAAAGATCAAACATCTTTGTATACATTCTTACGAACGAGAATCATTACAAAGATTGCCTAAACAAAGGGCTCTTTACAAAGTACTTTCAAAAAAACCACACAAAGCATAATTTCAAACAAAAGCAAGTGATCTAGCAAGTAACTAAGATCCCATGGAAAACCATAGATAAAAAGGGTTCCAATACCTTCCCTTTTTATAATCTACCCCCCGAACTCAAGAAACAATCTCAAAGGTCTTTCCCGTGCTTTTTCACCTTTCCTTTTGGATAAAAGAAAAGTCGGTGGTGACTCTTGCTAACCGCAACATTTGCGATCAAACGCAAAACCCTCAAGTCAGTTATCCCACCGCATCACAGAACTGACGACTCTACTGGGGAAAATTCTAAAAGTGGGGTTACCTTAGGGAGTAGATCACATTTATTTGCTTACATTGTTTGACTTGTATGCTTTACATTATGGTTCTTTGTTTGGATTTGAATCCTCTACCCCGATTTGGGATACATTATAGGTAAGTAGCAATACATTGTGGAAACTGTGCGGGGTATACCGACATGGTCTAAGCAATAGCTACGTTAGTGCGACATATTTGTGGATACTTGTGATCGGTGGAAATAGAACTGACTGTTTTTAAAGCTGGTTCACGAAATGTCGCGGTAAGTAAGAGTCGCCACCATCTTTTATGTTCTCTAACATGGAAAGGACAAAAGCACAGCAAAATTCCTTTTCGAGATGTTTCTCGGTTTGAGAGGTAGATTTATAGAAAGGGAAGGTGTTAGCACCCTTTCTATCCGTGGTTATCCACGGGCTCTTAGGTACTTGCTCACTATGTTTTCAAAAGAGTTTGCTTTTCTTGTGTTTGTGGGTTTTGAAAAAGTTTAGTTTGAAAACTTCTAGGTAACTCTTGTATCAGTCCTCAAGAGTGTATGAAGTGTTTGTTTGAAAACTTTCATCAGAAAAGTGTAGGTGCGAAAAGTATTTTTGTTTTTTGAAAGAGCAAGTACCCAGGAGAAATCTACCTACTCAAAAGAAATTAAGCTGTGTAAATGTCCTTTAGACAATACTATCCGACTATTGAGAAGTAGGTAGCACCGTCGTCGGAATTATTCGGGTCAATTCGATTATTGGGACATGTGTGGTCACCAAAGCAATAGTAGGACGCCTTAGCGGTAACCCTAATATCCTAGATCCTTTTTTATCTGAGGCAACCGTTTCGAGGCAACTGGATCTTTAGACAGGAGGGCGACCTCTAAAACACCCTATACTTAATGACCACCTCGAGGCAACCAAGTGAGGCGTACCCTAGGAGTGGCATGTGCGCGTGTGTCAGGATTCAGTTAAATTATCTTTGCACATGTTTATTGTGAGCTACGGGTTGATTTTATTTGTCAGGCAAGTCTTGTCATGCATAGTTAACAGTTAATAATTGTGCGGAAAGTAAATTGCGGAAAGTGAATCTACGCTATTACAAGGCGTCGGGTATTTACATCACCAAAAACATAACCCTTGAAAATAAAATGCGGAAAGTAAAGAAAGAAATAAAAGCCCTAATTATCTATTACATTCTCGGAGCAATTACATAAATATGATCAAAATAATAATAATGCGCGAAAGAAATTGAATCGGGAAAAGTCTTAGGGTTTTGACCCTTTTTGAGAAAAGAATGGAATTTTGGTCCCTTTTGCAATTAATTAAATATTAAACCTAATTTACTAATTAATTAAATAATTACAAGAAAAAAAAGTATTTTTTGTGGTTTTTTATGTTTTAATGAAAATAAAAGAAATTAAAAGTCAAGAAAACCCTAATTCTAATTTTATTTTATTTATTATGAAAAAAGTCAAAATTAAACCTAATTTAAAAGACTAAATCAATTTTGTTAGTATTTATTTACAAAATAATAATTAATAGTGAAATTAATAAATAATAAAAATAATAATATTTACATTTTTAGTTGTCTGAATTTTATTATGAAAATTAATTAATTTGTGAGTTAAATAATAATAATGATAATTAAATAATAATAACAAAAATTAAAATGTAAGAGAAAAAGGAATAGAGAAACTAGGGGGTGCTGGCCCAAAGAGGAGGTGAGGAAACAATTTCCAGGCCCATTTGGCTATTTAGCCTGTTTGACTTTGGGGAATTGTCCACGCATGCTTTGACTAGGGAATATGGTGTTCTTCATCTCCTGGCCATTGGATTGCTGCTTCAGGACACATGGCATGCTGATGTTTGGAGGCACATGGTGAATCACGCTAGGAAGTCTGCATGCAATTATGTTAGAAAAAATAGAAACAAATATTTGGGTGAACCTGGGAATCGAACCCAGGTCCCAATGGTCCTATGCCAACACATTAACCATTCCAACCATCTGCACGCATTTGTAAGTATAATAATCAACAAATAATATATTAGGAAACCAAACAATATGCAATAAAACAAAACACGCGCGCCCTGATTTGAACAGACCAATAATATGTCAACGCGTCATCGTCTTCTTCGATTATCCCTGTAAAATACAAACAGATAGCGGGGGTTTTTAACCCCCACAATATGGAACGACGAATAATAGCGATTAGGCGTAGGGGCTACATAAATATTTCGCGATATGTCCTTTGAATTCGTATGGTTCTCATGAGTTCAGTCATGTGCCTTACAAGTCTTAATTTTTCCTGTGCTGTAAATCCCCAATTTTAGAACTTATGAACCCTAGAATTCTTCTATGGCATCTTTTGATTCAGGCCATTATAATTCAATTGAATGACACCATTAGCTTCGTATGGCCCTTAGCAACATAAATCAACCACACAAACATGTTAAATATGCATGAAACAAGATATACGATTATGGATCAAAAAGCCAAACCGTGGTTCTATAATGCACGATTCCTTGAGCTTTGGTATTGGATTTTGATGGTAAATCGTTTCTGAGAACTCCAGTAATGTATTAGAAACAATTAAAAGCTTCGAATTGGCCTGGAAGATTGAAAACAGTTTTCAAGTTTCTTTGAATTTTCTTGAATGGCTATGGCTTTTTTCTGCAGCAAATTCCCGTCCAATGCATTAGGGTTGGCTTCTGTATATATAATGGAAGGGAATTAGGTTACAATCTTGTACAAAAGATCCATGGAATGATGATTCAATATTTGATTAAAAATCAAATATTTTTGAATCTTTTTGATTGAAGAAAGTTGCTAAATTGGGAGATTCTTGTCCCCTTGATGTGCACATGAGTTTGCCAGCTCTTTTAGGTCATATTTGCTTCATGAAAAGATTGAAAAACCATATCTTGATATTTTCCTACATTTTAAATTAATTAAATGAATTAAAATCAATTAAAAATCCAATTAATTAATAAAAATAAGAAAATAAATCAATTTAAGCTTGATGGGTCGTGCATAGGCCTTGGATAAAGTTTGAATAAGAAATTTGAGGCCCATTAGCAAAAACAAAGTGTTTTGAGCAAAGTTGACTTTTGCAAATTCATGAAAATTTCCCAACTTCTCCAATACATATCTTGCTCAATTTTGATCATATGAACATGTTCTTGGACATTTTGGAAAGGTCTTGAAGTCCTCTAACCAATGCCTCTGGTCCCATGTTATTTGGATTTTTCAATCTCAAGTTATGGTCTTTGACTTAAAATGCATTTTTGTTGACTTTTGAATTTGACCTATAATGTAGAAATTGATAACTTTTTGTGAGAGAATTTCTTGGACTTGGAATGTGAAGATGATTTTTAGGAAATGTCATCCTTCTCAAAATGAGCATTGGATGGGATTTTTCTGATGAACCATGAAAAAGTTATGCCTTGGTCAAGTTACAGTTGACTTTTCTGCTGTCCAAAAATAGTAACTTTTGGCATCTTGATGATTTTTGAGCCATTCTTGTGGAATCATGATCAAGACTTGATCAAATGATGATTGTGGACTCAAAATGAGATGTTGACCAAAATTTCTGACTTTTGACTGTAAAATGACCATTTTGCCCCTACAGGTGCTTGACAATGTGTATAGGCATATGAGACTTGATTGAGCCATTGAAAACCTCAAATTCCTTGAGAGAACCAAAACCCTAATTTCAGTTGGCTTAGGAGGTGGTTTGGACTGTGCCATCCTTGAGAAATCTTGAACCATTTGAAGATGATTCTTGACAAACCTTGAAGAATATGGGAGGGCAAATTTTGGGGTACAACAATACCGGTAGCCTTTGAGTTAATCAAAGAGAATACGTGGCCGTTGAGTGATGTCATAAAGCACTAATGAACTCTTAGAACCTTTACTTGACCAACTTGGCCTTTAGGATGTAGTGAGATGACCGACTTTGGTGCAGCCCGAAGTTGGTAGATACTCGATACTACACTCATTGAGGTTTGGTTTCTTGGGATATTTCAGTCGCCATTAAAGAGGCTTGTGCTAAAACAATGACCATGGAAACAAACCATTGATATTGGGCTCCTTAGAACCCGGTTACTATTACTAGGACAGGTTTAAGCCAACAAAACTTCAAGAGGGTACTTACCTATAAAACTCCATGCAAGCCTAAACCTAAGGACTTGTTTGATTTGTTTGTATATGCATACTTGTACATAACATCATGAACATCATGAACATCATATACATCCACTAACCATTTCAAGGATTTTTGGATTCATCTTTGTTCTTGTTTTGTAGGATATGGATTCACTTCGCAGGAAAACTATTGAAGTCAACCTTGTAAGGATCCCTCTACAACTTAAGGAGCTAGCTTCAAGGATTCTTGAAAACTCTCCATTCACCGAGAGACGTGGTCGCCTACTAAACTTGGTCACCTCCAAAATAGATGAGGACATGATGAAAGTGCTTTTTCAGTTCTTTGATCCTTTACACCATTGCTTCACCTTTCCCGACTATCAACTTGTGCCTACTTTGGAAGAATTATCCCAACTCTTGAGGATTCCCATTCTCAATCAACTACCTTTCAACAGTATAGAAAGAGATCCAAAGCCAGAAGAGATTGCTCAAGATCTACACTTGCACTCATCTGATATCATAACCCATTGGGAAACAAGGAGTGGTGTCAAAGGTTTCTTAGCAAAGTTCCTGTTTGCGAAAGCCCAAAGCTGATGGAATTATTTAGACTTGCAGGCCTTTGAGGAAATTGTGGATCTCCTCATCTATGGGTTGGTTTTGTTTCCAAATCCTGACCAACTCATAGATATCAACACCGTCAAAATCTTCATATCTCGTAACCCGGTGCCTACATTTCTAGGAGATATCCTACACTCTTTTCACACTCGCACAATGAAGAAAAGAGGTGTTCTTATGTGTTGCACTCCTCTCTAGGAAAGTGGTTTATTTCTCATCTTCCCCAATCTGTATTAAAGAATGAGCAAGGTTCAAGGTGGTCACAAAGGTTGATTACGCTCAAACATTCAGACATTCATTGGTGCTCCCGATCCAAAGAGAATGTTATCATTATCGACCGTTATGGAGAATTTCCTAATGTCCCTTTACTTAGCATTAGGGGAGGTATCACCTACAACCCTTGTTTGGCCTTAAGATAGTTTGGTTATACCCGAAGAGATGGCCCGCACGAGATGCTAATTCAAGGTTTGGTATTTGACTACGACAACGATGATCAAGGTCTTCGCCAGAGATTTATCCGAGCTTGGAGGATGCTAAACAAGGTGGATAGCAAGACTTTGGGGCACAAGAATTCCATCCCTCTTGAGCCTTACCTCAAATGGGTATGAACTCGCGCTCAGAGCCTTATGATGCCTTACCCCTCCATTCTCCCAGTAATCATTGAGCTTGTCATGGAGGGAGATGTTCCATACATTATCCTACACCCTGACATGCCCACATCTCTTAAAGACCTACAAAGGGATTGGATACAACTCAAGGGGGAGCGAGATACGTTCGAAGCCCAATTCTACGTAAGCGAGAATAAGGTTTTGGAACTCACTAGGCTAATTCATGAGGAACAGACTCTGAATGCTTACATTGCACCGAAGAGGATGCGCACTACTTTTCTATCTTAGAGTTTTTTGTATTATTTTGCCCAAGGGGCATTGATGTACTCAAGCTTTAACTTATTAATATAACGCGTGTTTCCTTTTTGTCTAAAACAAATTTGAATCTTTAAAATGCTTGCAAACATTGCATATGCATATGCCATTCATCATAACATAAGCAAGTCTTTTGCAACGATTCTCCTCATCTCTCTACTGTTTATTTCAGTAAGATGGATCTTGAGCAAACAGTGAAGGATCTTCAAGCTCAAAATACACAGTTTTAACAGTTTCTTTTGACCCTAGCTAAGGGGAAAGAATAATTGAAGACTTTGCTGGCTGAAGAGAGAAAAAAGAAAACAAAGAAGGTGACCGAAGTCTTAAACATGGGAAGAAGATTTCATGGGCAGACAAGAAGGACTTTGGAATTTGCAACAACATCCGGTGAAAGAGACAACCAAGATGGTAAAGGCAAGGAAACAGTTGTCCCGACAGAATCAGAGGAGGAAGAGGAAGAAGAAGACTACTCTGAAGAACAATACCCTCCAGCTGATGACAAGTATAAACATCTCGAAGAGCGTTTGAGCGCAATGGAAATCCAAAAGGTGCCTGGCTTGGACTTTGAGGAATTGGGTTTGGTGTCAGGGATTGTGATTCCTCTGAAATTTAAAGCACCTATGTTCGCCAAATATGACGGAGTTTCATGCCCTAAAATGCATCTCCGGTCATATGTGAGGAAAATTCAACCCCATACCGTTGATAAAGAATTATGGGTGCACTTCTTCCAAGATAGTTTGTTTGGAACTCAACTTGACTGGTTTTACCAACTAGAAAGAGCCAACGTTCACAATTGGGAAGATCTTGCTGCAGCTTTCTACAAACAATATCAGTACAATGCTGATTTGGCACCTACCCGTACTCAACTCTAGAGTATGGCCATGGCTTCCAATGAAGGTTTCAAAGACTACGCACAAAAATGGAGAGATTTGGCTGGAAGAGTTCAACTCCCTCTATCTGAGAGAGAATTGGTGGACATGTTCTTGGGAACCTTGTCTAGTCCCTTCTTCAATCATTTAATCGGAAGTTCATCTGCAAGCTTTACTGAAATAATATTGACCGAAGAGAGGATAGAAGCCGGTATAAAGAATGGAAAGATTCAGAAAGACGCATCTTCTTCTACAGCTGTAAGGAAGCCCTTCATCGAAAAGAAAGAGGTGGCTGTTGTATACCCGTAGAGAAACCAAGATAGGGCCGGACACCGACCAATGGTGGGGGCTGTTATGATCCCAAAGCCTGCGTCTGATCAGCAAAGAAATAATCAACCAAGGATGGAAAGGCCAGTCAGGAAGTTCACCAGAATCAACATTACCCCATCTCAAGTATTACCGCATCTACTAAGATCCAACTTGGTGACCTTGAAAGAAGCTCCAAAAAACCCCAATACAACATCTCCTCATTATCATCCCAATGCCCTTTGCGCATATCACTCTGAAAGTCCTGGTCACGATACTAATAATTGTTGGGCTCTAAAGAACAAAATACAAGACCTCATTGAAGCAAAAGAAATTGAGTTCGATACGCCTGAAAAGCCAAATGTCATTTCTGCCCCTATGCCCAGACATGGACACAATACCAATGCCATTTGTTGTACTCCAAAATTTTCCCTCCCATTTCCTCAACATTTTCTCACCACAAGACCCTTGGAGCTCAAGATCAAATTAGGGTTTGCTCTGCTCAAAACTCCTCCTTGCACAGTTGACCCAAATTAGGGTTTGAGTTTGCACAAAGATGTTTTGACCTAAAATGCCCAAGATGACTTTCATGTTTCATTTTGGACTCACAAGTTTATCCATACCAAGTTTCAAGCCTTGATTCCAATCTTTGCCCAGTCAACTGGACAGTTGACCTAGAAATCAGCTGTATTGGGGGAAAAGTCAACTATGGTCAATTGAAAGTCAAACCTCATGATTTTTGACCCACATTAACATTATGAACTCATATGGACCATTTTATCAAGTTTGGATCATAATTCCACAAGAAATTTGATCAGATCACCAAAAGGGCAATTAAAGCTCACATATGGACTCAAGGACTCAATGGCATTATCTTGACATGTTCAATAAGTTCAAAAGATCCCAAATGCACAAGATTGACAGATGAATTTTCCAGTCAACTGATCCAAATTTGACTGTATACTGAAAAGTCAAACTTTGACTTTTTGGTCAAAATCAAGTGCCAAGATTCATTTTTTCATCAAGACATGTCAAATTGTGAAACTTGTTCATCAAGAAATCAAAAATTACAAATTAGGGTTTGAAATGAAGAAATTTCATAACTTAGAAATTTTCTAAGTTATGAAATTTCCTAATTTTTTCCTAACTTTGTCCCATTTTTTCATCAAGATACATTTGGATTCAAACAAAACACAAAACATGAAAGTTATACTCCATTGCAAATTCTACAACTTTGATTCACAAATTTTCCTCAAAATAAGCATGTAGCTCAAGTTATAGTTTTTGGAATAGGGGTGCAAAACATTCTTAACTTAGAAATTTTTTGACCTATTTTAGGCAGGATTTTTGCCCAACTTCATGGCCACTTTTCACATGCTTCCACTTGGAATTTCAACTTTCATTACAAAGATGTATTGTAGTACACATTCCAAGCTTTTCAAATTATCCAAGAACTTCTCAAACACCCTTGTGGTTAGGGAGAATCGAATTGGCAAAGTTGGGCAAAAGTCACTTTTGTTCTTGGCCAAGGCATGTTCATAACATGGGCATTTTTGAAATCAGCTTGTACAAGCTAGATTACAGGTCTCTAATCCTTCTTACACTCAATAATTAAATTCATATCCTTTGTGTTAGAGTGTTATTTTGTGCATTTGGACAATACACACAAAATTAAGCCATATTTGGAAAAAGCAAGTTTGCCATTTTGAAAAAGCATGGCTTTATGTCAAAACACAAATCAAGGAAGTACAAAGCATATATTTTGGGCACAAGTTTATGGACTAATCCCACTGATCAAGGAGAGATTATGCAGCATGCTTGAGGGACCTGCCTTGGCCTACAACCTAACTTGGCAACTTTTGCTTAAGATAGAAGAAAACTTGCATATTAAAATCAATCTCTCATTCCTGTAACAACTAGCCAAAGAAAACATTGTGAACACATTGCATACTTCATAACTGAACTAAGGCACGACCTAACCACCTTCAATACCTCCTCATTCACAGAAACACCATCCTACTGCAAAAAACAGAGTTCCTTCTGCAACTTGACTTCTATAAACCTTTCCACTCGTGCACTTTGGCCAAAAGGAGTTCAAACATGTTCCATATCACCCACTGAAGCTATCCCAAGCACTGAACACAAACTGTAACATCCCTAACATCATTTGCCATTTTCAGTTTTCAACTTTGCAGGTGAACTTCCATAGCTCGATTCAGCTAGTTTCAAAGCAAGCTAGAGGTTGGAGAAGCATCCCTGAACTTCAAGCAAGCTGTACAAGTCCTCACATTGCATTGAGAGTGCCTCCATTGTTGCACACGATTCAAGCTGAACAGGTAAAAGTTTGAACTTCTATCTCTCTATCCAAGCATATTTAGGCTTAGGTTTGTGAAGAAGTTATGTCCTACTCATGGCCTTGAAGCTACCCATATCATTACTTTTCATTTATATTGTGTGTGTTAAGAGAATTTGGAACCTGAACATTGGAAAAAACTTAGGTCAGGAATTGGGGGAGAAGAAATTCTCTCTCATTTCTGAGAGTTAGAATGACTTTTTTATATATTTGGAATCGTGACAAGATGCTCTATAACATTGCTGTTGTAAGTTTTTGCTGAAAGTCAAAGAATCATGAGATAGCAGGAAGCACGCGTTTTTTGTTTGAATGGTGCTGGAGGTTGAAGACAACTCCTTTTGGGCTGGGCTTGGTTCATTTTTCTGTTTGCACCACTTTATTTCACATACACCCCCCCTGGCCCATTGTATGATATATTTGTCATTTTTGAGTTTTTCTTTTTGATTCTGATTTTATATTTTTAGTCAAGCATGGAAAAACACTAAAAATATTTTTCTCACATTTTTTGCATTTTATTTGGTATTTATTTGTTTCATTTAGTTTCATATGTAAATAAATATATATATACTTTTATTTAAAATACTAAAAATAATACAAATACATTCTTATTTTCTGATTTTATTTTATTTTATCTTTTGAAAACATTTTCTAAAAAATATACTTTTTTTTTGCAAATAATAAATATTTTTTATTTTTGTACATATTTAATATATTTAGTAAATAATATAAATACTTATCTATCTTTTATTAAATATTTAGGATAAATAGAAAAATAATACATTTTTTTATTTTATTAATATTTGACTTCAAAAAATCACTTTTTCACAATATATTTCCTTTTTATTTATTTATTTTTGTACATAATTAATAAATATTGTATATAATAAATAATAAGTACTTTTTATTTAGCAAATTATGGTTTTGCCCTAAACCATGAAAATACCCAAAAATTAAATCCTTTTTATTTTTGTTTATTTGTCACATGAAAAATACTTTTACATACATATAAAAATCATTTTTTTGCATCTTGTATATTTATTGTATTTTATTTTATTATTGTATATTTAAAATAACTTGTATATTCAATTTGGGTTGTAATAGCTTAGATTTAAATTTCTTGCTAAAAAATCCCCATTTGAACATTTGTACCCCCATCCCCATGACTATTTTGTAATAATTTAGGACTTTATTTTTCGCATTTTTAAGCTTTCTAAATATGCCATGATAGACTTAGGGTTTGTATGCAAAAATCAAATAAATAGCTTGACCTAATTCAAAGATAACAAAGCATGAAATTGGACAACACCAATCACACTTGCACCCCTAGGGTTACTCCATTTGTTGCCTTCAATAATGGGCCATGTTGCATGTTAGGTGTCCTTGGCAAAATAAAACAAATCAAAATGATCATAGTCCCTCGATGACGCTTTCAAAAGTTGCCTAAAAATGATCAAGTCCCTTAAAGGAAAATTGCCAAAGACACTTGGCACTGTTGCAATCATGGTCTAAACGATGACCCGCGCCCGTCCCGTTAACATCCTAACACAAGATTGTCCACCAAATACAATGGTGGAACAATACTGTTAAAAGGGTTAAAACATAGGAAAGATCTTTGAGAAATTTAGGGTAGATAGCTCTTGGTTACTTGACCAAATCTTGCAAAACAATCCTTGCCATTTTTTTAAAAACACACATCACAACACATTTTCAAAACAACTTTCAAAAACATTGAAAACTTTTTCAAAAGACAAGTACACCTTTGTATACATTCAAACATGAATCATTACAAAGGTTGCCACAACAAATGGCCTCTTTTCAAAACATTTTCAAACCCACACACAAAGCACCATTTCAAACAATTGAGAGCACCATTTCAAACAATTGAAAACACAAGGCAAGTGATCTAAGCAAGTAACTAAGAGCCCATGGATAACCATGGATAGAAAGGGTGATAATACCTTCCCTTTCTATAATCTACTCCCCGAACCCAAGAAAACATCTCAAAGGTTTTTGCTGTGCTTTTTAACCCTTCCTTAGGATAAAATAAAAAGTCGGTGGTGACTCTTGCTCAACCGAAACATTTGCGAATACAAACGCAAAACCTCAAGTCAGTTCTCCCACCGTATCACACCATTGAAGAAGGATTGTTTGTTACTTCGATTGATGAACTCATGACCCCACTTATGGCTATTAAAATGAATTTGTTGAATGCCGGTGTGTTCCTGGGCTGTGGTGAAGTTTGCCATCTCTGTTTGTCCTCCCCAATCGGCTGTCCTTTATTGAAAATAGGCGTTCAGTTCCTAATAGATAACAAAGAAATTTTATTCGAGAAGACTTCTGTTTCACCTGTTCCTTTTGAAGATGTTTCTATCATTACCATTTCCTCCAATTCTTCCAGGGTCTCCACCAAAAGACCCGTTAGAATTACATCAGTTCCGAAAGAAGCTCCTTTAATAATCACAATGCCTGGACCAGTCTCATATTCGTCAGACAAAACCATACCATAGAATTATGGAGGGGATGTCTATTACCATGGTATCAAGCAGGACTGGCCAGCCGCCGAAGATTCAAGCTCCGAGAAAGTCAACTCCAACATCAGTAACATTGCAGGAACTAGCAAAATTACCTGAAGTGGTAGGATCTTTTCTCCAGAAATTGCTCCCCCAAAACAGTTTCTGGACCCGTAATCATTCCTACTGTTGCTCCCCTAAAAGCTGCTCCCGGTCCTACAATTATCTCCAACAATACTCCAATTGACAAAGTTGTTACAACCCCTGTAATCATTCCTACTAACACTCCTGCTGCCGAATTAACCGAGACTCGAGGAAAAGGTGTTATGATTGTGTCTGTTCGGACGAAGGCTCAGTCATTGACTATCCCTGAGACCTCTAAGAAAGAAATGGAGGAGATCCTAAAAATTATAAAGAGAAGCGACTACGATGTAGTTGAACAACTGGGGAAAACTCCCTCTAAAATCTCCATGCTGACATTACTACTATGTTCCGAGGCACATGCAAAAGCCTAGGTGAAGTTCTTAAAAACCGCCCATGTACCTCAAGAGACATCTGCCGATTAGTTTCAAGACTGCGTAGCCATCCTAACTACGGACAATGGTTTAGGTTTTTCAGATGCTGATCTGACGCCGAGGGGAAGGAAACATAATGAGGCATTGCATGTCTCAGTGGAATGTAGGGGCACAACTCTGGCTCATGTGTTGGTGGACACTGGCTCATCTCTGAATGTATTATCCAAAAAAGCTCTTGATATACTTGATTGTGAGGGGTTAACTTTGAAGCCAAGCAACATAATAGTAAGGGCTTTTGACGGCTCGAAAAGGATGGTGCACGAGGAAGTGGATATCCCCATAAAGGTTGGAACCCAAAGCTTCAATTCAACTTTTTATGTGATGGACATCCGCCCTTCATTTTCCTGCTTGCTAGGCCGACCTTGGATCCACAATGTTGGCGCTGTTACTTCTACGTTGCACCAAATGTTGAAGTATCCAGTTCAAGGGAAGATTATCACCGTTCATGGAGAGGAAGAATACATGACCAGCTATCTCAATTCCTTCAGATATATGGAATTAGATGGTGAATTCATTGAAACTCCATTTCAACACTTTGAAGAGGTCCCCCAAGAGGTGTCAGTAACCAAGGCTATGTCTCAGGTTCCCAAGATTACAAGGCCTCCACTCCGGATGTCGTCACTAAAGGATGCCAAAGCAGTGGTAGAAGAAGGAGGGTGCACTATCTAGGGACAACTCCCAGATATCCCATATAAGTCTGACAAGTTTGGCCTAGGTTTCACTTCAAATTCTCAAAAGGCTGTACACCGTGCTCGTGCTGGAGGCCTACCCTTGAAGATTAGAAACCGTGAAGTCAACGCAGTAGAAGATGGGGAAGATGGCTGCAACCTAGAGGATTGGATCTTCCCAACTGTCAACGGAGGGCTCAACAATTGGGAGGCTAGAGACTTTGTCCTGATCACTTTTATCCCTCAGTATACATCCACTCGGGTTCCCATGGGTAACGATACTGCTATGGCCTTTTGTGACTATAAGAATCTAATCTACCAAGCCAAAGACGAAGGTGAGGAAGATTGTGAAGTACCAGGGGAACTTGCCAGACTACTGCAACAAGAAGAGAGAACCATCCAGCCTCACGAGGAACCTGTAGATACAATCAACCTAGGTATAAAAGAAGACAAAAAGAGGTCAAGGTGGGTGCCAATCTGGAACCCAGTATCAAGAAGCATCTGATTCAATTGTTACACGATTATGTCGAAGTCTTTGCCTGGTCATATGATGACATGCCAGGACTTGATGAAGATATTGTGGCACATCGTCTGCCTACAAGAGAGGATTGTCTGCCAGTAAAGCAAAATGTTCGTTGAATGAGGCCATATATGTCAGAAAATATTAAAGCAGAATTCATGAAGCAATTCAACGCTGGATTCTTGGCTGTCACCTCTTATCCCCAATGGGTTGCCAATGTTGTTCCCGTGCCCAAAAAAGACAGCAAGGTGTGAATGTGTGTGGACTACAGAGATTTGAGTAGGGAAAGCCCTAAGGATGATTTCCCACTCCCCCACATTGATATCCTAGTTGACAATACGGTACAACACAAAGTGTTTTCCTTCATGGACGGATTCTCAGGTTACAACCAAATCAAAATGGCGCCCGAGGACATGGAAAAAATAACCTTTGTCACGTAGTGGGGCACTTTCTGCTATAAGGTAATGCCATTCGGACTAAAGAACGTGTGGGAAACCTATCAGCGTGCCATGGTAGCTCTATTTCACGATATGATACATCACGAAATAGAAGTATACGGGGAAGATATGATAGCCAAATCTCAAACAGAGGAAGAATATCTTGATCACTTACAAAAACTGTTCGAGAGACTGAAGAAGTACAAGCTGAGGTTGAATCATAACAAATGCATATTTGGAGTACGGTCTGGTAAGCTCCTAGGCTTTGTCGTCAGCAATAAAGGTATCGAGGTCGATCCTACAAAAGTTAAAGCAATACAAGAGATGCCTGCTCCTCGTACCGAGAAGGAAGTCAGAGGATTCTTGGGTCGTTTGAACTATATTTCTAGATTCATTTCTCACCTGACAGCTACTTGTGAGCCAATCTTCAAACTATTAAAGAAAGATCAAGTAGTCAAATGGAATGATGAATGCCAAGTTACTTTTGATAAAATCAAAGAATACTTACAAGAGCCTCCAGTGTTGATGCCACCAGTCGAGGGAAGACCGTTGATCATGTATCTGACTGTTTTAGAAAACTCAATGGGGTGTGTATTGGGGCAGCATGACGAGTCTGACCGAAAAGAGCATGCTATTTACTACCTGAGCAAAAAGTTTACCGACTGTGAAACCAGATATTCACTGCTCGAGAAAACCTGCTGCGCTCTGGCATGGGCTGCTCGCCGACTAAGCCAGTATATGCTGACTCATACTACCTTGTTGATATCTAAAATGGATCCGATAAAATACATCTTCGAGAAGCCTACTCTTTCTGGGAAATAATCTACCCCTTTCCATATTGGATAAAAGAAAAGTCGGTTCCGACACTTGCTTACTGCGACATTTGTGAACAAAAAACACAAACCAGTATTAACAGTCGATTCTGCCACCGTATCACAGAACTGATGACTCTGTTGGGGACACTTATAAAGTGGGGTTACCTTAGAGCTTAGTTCATCTTTAATATGCTTTACATTGTGTGTTTTGTTTGCTTTATATTTGAGGGTTGCTTGGGTTATTGTTAAAGATCCTACACTCGGATCCGGGGCACCTTATTAGGTAAGTAGCAATAAATCATGGAGGCTGTACAGCGTAGACCGATACGGATGAAGTGGTGGCTATGTTAGCGCGATACTCTGGATTGTACTAATGTTCCTTGAGTAAGTCAAGGATAACATTAGGCTTCCTCATAGTGTCACTAAGCGCTAACTGACCTTTAGAACCTTTAATTGACTCATCCTAGCCATTAGGAAGTAGTGAGATAACCGACTTTGGTTCCGACCGAAGATTGGTTGATACTCGATGCTACACTCATTGAGACTGGACTTTCGGGATTTTTTGGCTGCAATACTTTGGTGCATGAGCTGAAACAATTCTTGATAGAAAGGTCAATGATATTGAGACTCCTTAGAACCCGGTTACTATTAATAGGACATGTTGAGCCAACTGAACTTCAAGAGGGTACTTACCTACAAACCTTATGCAAGCCTAAACCTAAGGCTTCTTGTGTGATTTGTTTGCTTTCAACTTGAGCTACTTACCGGGGTTTTATATAATGACGTGACTTCCTTTGCAAGATTTGTTTTATAGTCATCATCCAATAACTTGGATTTCTTGCAGGGTTTAATTGCTTACATCACCTTACACTTTTGCTTAAGGCATAGCATACACATCATAACATCATGCCACAACATTTCCTTAACAATTTCAAGGATTTCAAGGGTTTGTGGTGCAGGTTATGATGAACCAGACGTCTAGCAAGGGGCAAGGGGATTTATTTTCCTCTAGCCAATGCCGTCAAAAGATCAAAACATAACAACTTGAGTCAGGGGCTATGACCCACTCGATATGGTGAGCTTGACTCTCATAAAAGGACTTTCAACAATACAAAGTTCTTCAATCAAAGCCGCAAGTTTCAACTTTTGACATTTTCTTGTTTACCCCGTAAGATCCTTGAAAACATTTACATAACAGGTAATCTCCAATATAGGTCTCTCATGTTCTCGCTGTTTATTTCAGCAATGGCTCTCAAACAAGATAACATAGATCTCTAAACTCAAGACACTCAGTTCATGGAAATGTTCCTAAGCCTATCCAAGGGGCAGAAAGAGTTGAAAGCACTCCTTGCTGGGGACCTGGCCAAGAAAAGTATTTAGGACAATAAGGATGAACGGTTGGAACAACTGCAAGCTGGGGTAGAAGCAATGAGAACCCAAATGCTGGGACAAATGGCTCTTATCCAAGGCTTGGCTCGGGGACAAGAAGAGCTGAGAGCCATTATCAAAAAACTTCATCAAGACGGATACAACCGTATGAAGCAAGAAGTCGAGGCTGGGGACCAAGTCATTGATCAACCTCCAAGAAGACAAGAGTTTGGTTTAGTGAAGAGTGAACCTTTCCAAATTGGTACTACCTCACGGGTCCAATTGTAACACCCCAATTCTACCCCGATAAATTATATAAATAAATCAGAGTTATAAAATTCAATCATGAAAATGAATCGGGACGTCACAAATTCTTCTATAAAAAATTCATTGCATTCATCATGGATATATAACACTTTCAAAAACATCGGATGAACCATCAATCATAACATCTTTTAATTAAATAATTCAACAACTACGCAGCGGAATTCTCAATAACAATTTTATCATCAATACAACAACTTCGAAACATCACAACTTAATAATAATCAACAATCAAAAACAGCAAGCGTTCATCCCCCCAAGTGTTACATATCAGAGCAATGACACCGACTCGAAATATTGAAGGTATACAACCTTCACTCTGGATTACCTGCACATTACCAACATAAGGGCAACATTCAAACAGAAGGGGTGAGATATCTAACAATATAATAAAGCGCATGATAATTAATATATTAAATTAGATCACTAACATCACCATTTCTCATCTCATAATCAACAATAATTACAGTGTATATACACATTCATCAACATCAAAATACACTTCTTTATGCAATCATATAATGCGACTCAATACTATGCAAATGCATGTGGTACCATTGGAGCAGAACTCCCATCTCAAAAATTTGCCAATTAATAGAGGCATCAACAAGGCATAGCCTTCATCTCAAAATTCTCCAATACAAGCCATCTCAACGAGCATAAGCTCCATCTCAAAAAAATGCAATGTATACGACACAACCATGAATGTAATAACAACACCCAAGTTAACAACATCTCAAATTAACAACATCTCAAAAACATCTCAAATTAACATCTCAAAAGCATCTCAAAATAACAACGTCTCAGATTAACAACATCTCAAAAACATCTCAAATTAACATCTCAAAAGCATCTCAAAATAACAACATCTTAGATGCATCTCAACGTCTCGTCATCAACATCTCATCTCATTAAAATAATTCATTAAACATCATTTATTTATTATAAATCGTCAATAAAACATCATGAGTAACTTCTCACTAACAACTCAGCTGTATATTAATACTATAGTACTCCATACTATTATTCTGTAATCTTACATCGTTATTGTCACTAATCCTACTGTTATAATTCAGACAGTAGCCTCAAAGCATCTAATTTGCATCATTCTGCACGAATCCAACGTAACGATCAACACGGGAATTAATTCTAAATCCTAAATTGGCTACTAGGATTACACTTCTTATTCTTCATTTTAATCCTCTAGAATAAAGTTCATCGTGTTAGCTATTCAACGCTTCGAACGACATCTCAAACGACATCCTAAAAATCAAGTTACAACACTTTAAAACTGAATCTGTAAAAAATCAGGCAACATGGGTCGACGCAAAACCCCTTGGATCGACGCGTACTTCTCTAACTGCACAATATGATTCGACGCATCCTCTCATGGATTGACTCATCCTGAGTCCTGCACGCAGCATGTATCGACACATGCATCCCACCGATCGACTTATCCTGAGTCTTGCACCCTTCATGTATCGACGCAAGCTTCTTCGTGTTGACTCATCTTGAGTCTAACATCGCTCATGTATCGACACATCAAGTTTGAGGTCGACACATCCTGACCCTTCCTGCATAATTCCATGATTTCCTCTGCATTTCCACTACGGGATTCATGTTTTAGCCCTACAAACCTTATTTTAATCATGATAAATCACCACCTAACATTATCCTATAATACTACATCGATCAAACAACATCATGACATCATTATTCATCTAAAATTCATCAAATCTTCATCATACATCATCATATACATCCAATTCAAGAACAAAACAACAATCACCTCTAACCCCACATATCAATCATCATGATCCCAATTATAAAGTCAGAACCCCACCCTTACCTTGGATTGAAGGTCGCTCTATAATTTTCCGGTTGAATTCTCGTTCTTCCGTTTTTCCATGTTTTCCAGCAGCTTCACGTTCTCCTTCTCAATCCTTATTCTTCTACTGCTTATTTCTTTCTATTCCTTCTAACAATAATGAAATAACCTATTATTCTATTAACTCCTTATTGGGCTTAAAACCAACACACCCCCTCTCATTACTTCTATTCCTTTAAAAACAAGCCCACGTCAAATAATAATATTATATTTCTAATATTATTTCACCACTTAATAATATTATACCTCTAATATTATTTCTCCACTTAATAAAATAATTAAATCAAATTAATTATAACACATCTTCACAATTATTCCAAAAATAATTCAATTAAATAATTAATTAAATTACGGGCGTTACAACTCACCCCCACTTAGAATATTTTCGTCCTCGAAAATTTACCTCAATCAAATAATTCAGGATAGGAGTCTCGCACCTTGCTCTCCAACTCCCAAGTCATGCTTTCACCAGCAGCTCCTAGCCAAACCACTTTAACTAAGGCAATCTCTTTGCCCCTCAAAGTCTACATTTCACGATCTACGATTCGTACAGACAACGTCTCCACTGTAAGATTATCCCGTACTTGCACATCGTCTATATGAATCACATGAGATGGATCTGAAATATACTTCCGAAGTTGCGACACATGAAACACATCACGCAAATTCGAAAGATTAGGCGGTAAATCCACTCTATAAGCAACATTCCCCACTCTCTCCGAAATCTGATACGGTCCAATGAAACGAGAATTAAGCTTCTTAGACTTCAATGCTCGCCCAACACCAGTCACAGGTGTAGCTCTCAAAAACACATGATCACCAGCTTGAAATTCTAAATCCTTCCTTCGCTTGTCATGATAACTCTTCTGTCTACTTTGTGAAGCTTTCATCTTTTCTCGAATCAACTTCACCTTTTCAGTAGTCTCACGAACAAGTTCAGGTCCAAGTACTACACTTTCTCCAGATTCATGCCAACATAACGGAGTTCTACATCTTCGACCATACAACGCCTCAAAATGTGCCATCCCAATACTGGAATGATAACTGTTATTATAAGTGAACTCTATCAACGGAAGATAAGTATCCCACGAACCTCCCTGCTCGAGAACACATGCCCTCAACAAATCTTCTAACAATTGAATCGTCCGTTCAGTCTGACCATCTGTCTGAGGATGATACGCTGAACTCAACCTCAACTTAGAACCCAACGCTTCTTGCAAACTCTTCCAAAAATCAGAAGTAAATCTTGGATCTCTATCTGACACAATGCACAAAGGAACACCATGCAACTTCACAATCACACTAATATAAATCTCAGCCAACTTCGGCAATGGAAAACTAATGTTAATAGGAATAAAATAAGCTGAATTCGTAAGCCTATCAACAATCACCCAAATCGAATCATGTCCTCTTAAAGTATTAGGCAACCCTATCACAAAGTCCATTGAAATGCTATCCCATTTCCATTCTGGAACGTCCAACGGTTGCATCAATCCTGCAGGCTTCTGATGTTCAACTTTCGACTTCTGACAAGTCAAACATGCATACACAAACCGAGCCACATCACTCTTCATCCCAGGCCACCAAAACAAACCTTTCAAATCTTGATACATCTTTGTAGCTCCTGGATGAATACTCAACTTACTTCTATGGCTCTCTTCAAGTATCACTTTCTTCATATCAGCATCATCAGGAATACAAATCCGGTTACGAAATCTCAACACACCTTGCGCATCTAGCTTAAAATCACTATTCTCAGATTGATCAGTCCCAACCATCAAATCTACCAGTTTCACATCTAACTTTTGAGCTTCTCTGATACTGTCTAAAAATTCATTATTAATCTTCAACATACCCAACATAACACTCTGCGGAGTAACCTCACAAACTAAGCTCATATCTCTGAATTGCTCAACCAATTCCAACTCTTTAATCATCATTGCTGACATATGTAAAGTCTTTCGACTTAACGCATTAGCTACCACATTTGCCTTTCCTGGATGATAATTCAAACTGAAATCATAATCCTTTAACAATTCCAACCATCTTCGTTGCCTCATATTCAACTCCTTCTGATCAAACAAATACTTTAAGCTCTTATGGTCACTAAACACTTCAAATCTAGAACCATAAAGATAATGCCTCCAAATCTTCAACACAAAAACAACCGCAGCAAGCTCTAAATCATGCGTAGGATAGTTCTTCTCATGAGTCCTCAACTTCCTTGACGCATAAGCAACTACCTTACCATTCTGCATGAGCACACTTCCTAAATCCATCTTAGAAGCATCACAATACACCACAAAAGACTCTCCTGGATTAGGCAACGTCAAAATTAGAGTCGACGTCAACCTCTTCTTCAATTCTGCAAAACTTTCTTCGCATTGAACATCCCATACAAATGCTCTACCTTTACAAGTCAACTTAGTCAACGGAAGTGACAACTTAGAAAACCCTTCAATAAACCTTCTATAATAACCAGCTAATCCCAAAAAGCTTCTAATCTCAATAGCCGACTTTGGAGTTTCCCATTGCAACACAGTATCAATCTTCGATGGATCTACAGCAATGCCACTACCTGAAATCACACGAACAAGAAAACTAACCTCTTTCAACCAAAACTCACACTTGGACAGTTTTGCATACAACTTCTTCTCTTTCAAAACTTGCAATACCACTCTCAAGTGTTCAGCATGCTCTTCTTCTGACTTAGAGTAAATCAAAATATCATCAATGAACACCACTACGAACCGATCCAAATAAGTATGAAAGATACGATTCATATATTCCATGAATACTCCCGACGCATTAGTAAAACCGAAAGGCATCATCGAATACTCGTAATGTCTATAACGCGTTCTGAAAGCCGTCTTCTGAATATCTTCATCCTTCACTTTAATCTGATGGTAACCTGACCTCAAATCAATCTTACTAAACACACGAGCATCCATCAATTGATCCATTAAGTAATCTATTCTTGGAAGCGGATACTTGTTCTTAATCGTCACTTTATTCAACTGTCTATAATCAACACAAAGCCTCATACTCCCATCTTTCTTCTTTACTAACAGCACTGGAGCACCCCACGGCGATACACTTGGTCTCACAAACTTCTTATCAAGTAACTCTTCCAATTGCTTCTTCAACTCTGACAATTCAGATGCAGACATTCTGTATGGTGCCATAGACACAGGTCTGGTACCAGGTACAAGATCAATTGCAAATTCAACTTCCCTCTCTGGCGGTACGTTAGAAATCTCATCAGGGAAAACTTCAGGAAATTCACACACCACCTGCAATTCCTCAATTATAGCTTGAGTCTCTACAAATAGCGACGCCATCAACGAGAACATTTGTGCTTCCTCTTGCATCAACTTCCTCAACTGTCTAGCAGACAACAGACTGTCTTCCTCTTCTTCAGGAGTAGAAAACCTCACAGACTTGTCATAACAGTTAATATGAACACAATTATGCTCTAACCAGTTCATACCCAAAATCACATCCAAACCTCTTAACGGTAAACAAACCAAATCAACAACAAAGTCTCTGTCGAAGATCGACAAGGGAAACTTCAAACACACTAAATAAGTAGTCACCGACCCCTTGGCTGGAGTATCGACGACCATTTCTCCATTCAAAGAAGACAACATAAGACCCAATCTTTCAACACAATCAGCAGCAATAAAACAATGTGTAGCACCAGTATCAATAATAGTAATTAAAGGAGTATTATTAATGAAACATGTACCTCTGATAGGTCTGTCCTCAGCAGCTGTCTGATCCTCAACCAAAGCAAACACTTTACCACTTGACTGAGCCCTCTTCGATTTCGAACACTGACTACCAATGTGCCCTTCTTCTCTACAGTTGAAACAAATAACATTCTTGTGTTCACACTCAGATACAACATGTCCGTTCTTACCACAACGGTAACACCTCTTCACTTCAGTAGTGCACACATTACTCTTGTGCCCAGATTTTCCACACTTAAAGCAAACCACACCAGCAGGAGCATCTCCCCCACTAGTCATCTGTCTCTGAGCAACTTTTTTTTTACCCTTACCAGCTGGAGCATCATAAGGCTTACCACGATTCTGTTGGTGCTTACCCATCTTATCACTGATAATCTTGTAATGAGCTTTATTATCCTCTTCATAAATTCTGCAGCTATCAACCAAATCAGCAAAGACACGAATTTCCTGGTATCCAACTTCCTTCTTAATCTCCGGGCGCAACCCATTCTCAAACTTAATACACTTTGAAAATTTAGCATTTTCCTCAGCGTAATGCGGATAAAACTTAGCCAACTCAGCAAACTTGGCAGCATACTCAACAACCGACAAACTTCCTTGCTTCGGCTCAAGGAATTCAATTTCCTTCTTACCACGGACATCTTCAGAAAAGTACTTTCTCAAAAATTCTCTGCGGAACACAGCCCAAGTGACATTCTCACCTGTAGCTTCCAACTTCAGACAAGTCTCTAGCCACCAGTCATCAGCCTCGACTGCTAGCATATGAGTCCCATAACAAACCTTCTGCGCTGGAGTGCAGTCCATCACGCGAAAGATTCTCTCTATCTCTTTCAACCATTCCAATGCTCCATCAGGATCATACTTTCCCTTGAACGTAGGTGGATTCTCTCTCTGGAAAGTCGCCAAGCTACGAGATCCAGCATTCCCGTCAGCATTCGGCTGATTTTCCATCGCATGAGCCATTGCTTCTAGAGCAGCAGCAAGTGCAACATCATTCCTTCCAGCCATCTCAACTTATCACTACAACATAAACAACGTTTAGAACTCAAAATAACAATACTCGATTATTAGACAACTACGACTCGACGACAAGGTCAGACCAATCTTTTGCTCTGATACCAACTTTGTAACACCCCAATTATACCCCGACAAATTATATAAATAAATCAGAGTTATAAAATTCAATCATGCAAATGAATCGGGATGTCACAAATTCTTCTATAAAAAATTCATTGCATTCATCGTGGATATATAACACTTTCAAAAACATCGGATGAACCATCAATCATAACATCTTTTAATTAAATAATTCAACAACTACGCAGTGGAATTCTCAATAACAATTTTATCATCAATACAGCAACTTCGAAACATCACAACTTAATAATAATCAACAATAAAAAACAGCAAGTGTTCATCCCCCCGAGTGTTACATATTAGAGCAATGACACTGACTCGAACTATTGAAGGTATACAGCCTTCACTCTTGATTACCTGCACGTTACCAACATAAGGGCAACATTCAAACATAAGGGGTGAGATATCTAACAATATAATAAAGCGCATGATAATTAATATATTAAATTATATCACTAACATCACCACTTCTCATCTCATAATCAACAATAATTACAGCGTATATACACATTCATCAACATCAAAATACACTTCTTTATGCAATCATATAATGCGACTCAATACTATGCAAATGCATGTGGTACCATTGGAGCAGAACTCCCATCTCAAAAATTTGCCAATTAATAGAGGCATCAACAAGGCATAGCCTTCATCTCAAAATTCTCCAATACAGGCCATCTCAACGAGCATAAGCTCCATCTTAAAAAATGCAATGTATGTGTTGTACCCCAAAATTTGCCCTCCCATATTCTTCAAGAAATTGCCAAGTCAAGCTTCAAAATTCCCCAAGGGTTGCACAGTGCAAAGGTCTCCTATACAGTCAAAATTAGGGTTTGTGTTCTGATCAAGAAAATGAAGTTTCTAAAGGTCCAATCAAGTCTAGTATGCCTACAAATATGGTCAAGCATCCTCATACCAAGTTTCAAGACATTCAGCTCAAAATTGCACAGTCAAAACCCTAAATTGCACTACAGTCAACTGCAGGGGCAAAATGGTCATTTGACAGTCAAAAGTTCAAATTTTTGGTCAACATATCATTTTGAAGCCACAAACATCATTTGATCAATGCTTGATCATGATTCTCAAAGTTTGGCTCAAAAATCATCAAGATGCAAAAGTTTCCTTATTTGGACA
This sequence comes from Vicia faba, assembly GCA_948472305.1. Lineage (NCBI taxonomy): Eukaryota > Viridiplantae > Streptophyta > Magnoliopsida > Fabales > Fabaceae > Vicia > Vicia faba. The sequence goes on from OX451739.1 coordinate 1,273,208,391, forward strand.
GTTGGAAAAGTCAACTGTAAATTGACCAGGGCATAACTTTCACATGGATTATCAGAAAAATCCCATCCAAAGCTCATTTTGAAGAGGAAGACATTTCCTACAACTCATCTTCATACTTCAAGTCCAAGAAATGCTCTCACAAAAAGTTATCAATTTCAACATTATAGGTCATTTTCAAAAGTCAACAAAAAGGGACTTTAAGTCAAAGGACATAACTTGAGATTGGTAAATCAAAATGACATGGGACCAAAGGCATTGGTTAGAGGACTCAAAGACCTTTCCAAAATGTCCAAGAACATGAGCAAAGCTTAAAAATTGAGCAAGTTATGCCTTGTGGAAGTTGGGAAATTTTTGGATATTTTGAAAAGTCAACATTGATTCAAATGACTTAAAATTGCTAATGGGCCCATTTTTCTTCCACAATTCATCATCCCAAGCATGTGCACGACCACTTGGCCCAAAGGGAAGTATTTCTTCATTTTTTATTTATTTATTTGAATTTTTATTTATAATAATTCATTTAAATCAAATTAAATATATGAAAAATACTTAACCTAAAGTTTTAAATCTTTTTGTGCATGTTTTACCCTCAAGATTTCGTGCCTAGCCAGATAAGGAAAGAACCAATGCAATTGGATATGATTGAGAGCAAAAACACATGGAAAAGATTGAAAAAAGATCTTAAAAATCAAATTTCCAAAAACCATGAATGCAATTGATTTGTTCTATTTTTCTTGACCTAATTGATTCAATACATAAGCCTGAACATAAACCTAATCTCAAGGACCACTAAGCTGCGCAGAAGAGCATAAACAAACTTGCATTTTTTTCAAGAAAACTCCAATTCTGAAAACTTGTTTGCAGGACGTTTCAAGCCACAAAACCCCTTCCATTGCATTCCTAGGACGTCAAGCAACGTGCCTGAATCAAGAACACGGTCCCTAAGCCCTTGAAACGCTGTACAGAAGTCCCACTTTTCTTACTTTTTTGCATAATCGTATTTCAAGATTTAGGCATTTTTATTGCATATTGTTAATGGATTCATGCTAATTAAGGTGTTCTGAAGCTAATCGTTTATCTTAATTGTGTTTTCGTATACTATATGCAATTATGCCATTGATGCAGATTAGGGTTCATGAAGCTTGAAATTGGGCGTTTCGTGATATGGAAAAATTGAAACCTCTGAGTATCACCATTAGAACTAGCAGGCTTGGACGATCAGGAATCCATCATCGCGCTCAATTTATGAGCGTCCTAGGCCTATTCGCTATTTTCTGGAAAGTGGCCTAAAAGAACGTTTGCAAAACCGTGGCCATTGTTTTTATATTTTCAGGAACGAAGAAGAAGATAACTAGGTGGCAGGGAGCGATTGGCCTGTTTAAATTTCGCACGCAAAGTCCACTAACACCTTGGTTTTCTTTTATATTGTTTGTTTGCTATTATATGTTAACACGCGTGTGAGTTGATCCAGTGGCAAGCGTTAGTGCTGGTAACAGTTATGACCTGGGTTCGAGCCCCAGGTCTTCAATATTCCCATGTTATTTTTCAATTACAATTCATATGCAGGCTCGGTATTGTGGTTCACCATACACCTTCTCCATCAAGCCATCCACGCGTCCAAGGATATCAAATCAAAGGCTCAGATCTAAGGAACACAAGGCACCCTGGTCAGCGCACATACACATGTCCGGAAAAGTCAACGAAGTCAGGCTTGTTTGGGCCTGAATTGCTTGGGCTATACCTCCATGTTGGGGACTACAACCCCCCTAGGTTTGCTATATTTTTATTTATTAATTCTATTTTCTTTTAATTGTATTTGTTTATTTAATTAATTATTTTCATAAAAAGCATAAAACACAAAAAAAATCAGAAAAGATAAAAAATATAATAAATATTTTATTTTGATATTTTCATAAATAAATTTGCATGTAATTAAATTTAGTTTTAAATTAAGTTTTAATTTTAAATTCTTTTATAAAAAACCTAAAAAATATAGAACTAGGGTTTATTTAATTTTCATCTTTTTTTCTTTTCTTTCATAAATAATTAAATAGTTAAGTATTTATTTTTTATAATTAAATTTTGTATATAAAAATTAGGGTTAATTTTAGGTTAAAAACTTCAATATTTTTCTTAATAAATTAAAAATAATTAGAATTAGGGTTAGCATCTTATTTTAATTTTAATTAACTCTCTCTTTTCATTTAAATCCTAAAATACTAAAAAATACCAAAAAACAAGTTCTTTCTTTTTTTTAATTAATTAACTCCATCATTAATTTAATTTTTTGCAAAAGGGTCCAACGCCCTCGTTCTTAATTTCTTATCAATTCGCATATTTCTTTTATTTCGTTTAAATATTTATGTATCTCTCCCGAAGCCATGTAATTAATTTCTCGCACTTCATTTTTACTTTCTTTACTTTTTCTGTCAAATCGGGTTCAAGAAATTTTGGCGATGTGGACCCACGCCATTTGTAATAGCTTAGAATTTACTTTTCTCGCAACTTTTTTAACTGTTAATCAAAGGCATGAAAGAATGTATGGACAAAGAATAAAAACAAGCGTAGAACACCAATAACATGACAAGATAAATGCAAATGAAAACGACACACAAATCGCACACACCACCCCTAGGGTACGCCTCACTGTTGCCTTGCCTCGAAAGGTGATCGTCGAGTAGAGGATGTCTTAGTAAGTCCTCATGATCCGGGAACCTGGCATGAGGGTAGCTTCTAAGGTGTCTTCCCATTGCTCTGGTGATCACCATGTCCCTTAACTCGAATTGACCCGAACACCTCCAACGGTGGTGCTACCTACCTCTCAATGGTGGGATGGCACTACTTTAAAGGACATTTACACAGACGAATTCCTTAGGGTAGGTAGGTTCTCGTAGATACTTGCTCTAATTTCAAAACAAATCAAAAATACTTTTCACACTGACACCTTTTCAAAAAAGCTTTCGAAAGCAATTTTTCAAACACTCTTGAGGACCGATACAAGAGTCGAACTGGAATTTTCAAAGAAACTTTTTAAAAAACCCACAATTGAAAAGCAAACAAACATTTTGAAAACACAATGAGCAAGTATCTAAGAGCCCATGGATAACCATGGATAGAAAGGGTGCTAACACCTTCCCTTTCTATAATCTACCTCCCGAACTGAGAGCAATCTCTTTAAGGAATTTTTCTGTGCTTTTGTCCTTTCCATTTGGAGAAAATAAAAGACGGTGGCGACTCTTGCTTCCGCGACATTTCGCGAACCAGCGTTAAACAGTCAGTTCCAGATCCACCGATCACAGAACTGGCGACTCTGCTGGGGACTCTTTATAAAGTGAGGTGTACCTTAGGGCTAGTTCATAACTGTGTTTTCAATTGTTTTCCTTGTGTGCTTTAAATTGTGGGTTGCTTGGGAGTTCTATAGATCCTAACCCGGATCTGGGGGATACCTTCTTAGAAAGTAGCAACAAGGCTGTGAGGGAACTGTGCGGGGTATACCGACATGGTTGAAACAGTCTGCTACGTTGATGTGGCACTTTGGTGTGTACCGGTAACCCTTGAGTTCAGTCAAAGAGAGTACGGGGCCTCCGCGTGGTGTCATGAAGCATCAACAGACCTTAGGAACCTTAATTGAACTATCTTGGCCTCTTTAGGGTAGTGAGATAACTGACTTTGGTGCAGTCCGAGGTTGGTTGATACTCGATACTACACTCAATTGAGGGTTGCTTTCCTGGAATATTTCGGTCGCCAGTTCAGTGGCTAAATCGAAACGATGAACAATGAAAGCAGTCCCGTGATATTGGGACCCTTAGAACCCGGTTACTTTGATAGGACAGGTTGAACCCACCAACTTCAAGAGGGTACTACCCAGACCCCATGCTGGCCTTAAACCCTAAGGGCTTGTCTTGTGTGCCTTGTGTGCCTTACATGTTTGTCTTTGTAAATATCTGTGGTATGTTTAATCATAGCATCATGACATCATCCAGCATCATATGCATTGACTGACCATTTCAGGGGTTCGAATTTTCATCTTTGTTCTTGTTTTGTAGGACATGGAAACTGTTCGTAGAAAGACAATTCAAATCAGTCTTGTAAGGGTCCCTCCTCAGCTTAAGGAGCTTATATCCAGGATTCCCGAGAACTCATCATTCAGTGAAAGACATGGAAGCCTCATCAGCTTGGTCAACACCAACATTGAGGAAGATATGATAAAGGTCCTGTTCCAGTTCTTTGGCCCTCTGCATCACTGTTTCACCTTCTTGGATTATCAGTTGGTACCTACATTGGAGGAGTTCTCCCGGCTCCTGAAGATCCCTATCCTTGATCAGCTACCCTTCAACGGTACAGAAAAGGAACCCAAGCTTGAAGAGATTGCTAAAGCCTTGCACCTGCAGTCATCTGACCTCAAGGGACATTGGGAAGTTAGAAGTGGTATCAAAGGGTTCTTAGCCAGGTTTCTGTTTGAAAAAGCCCATGAATGTTGGAACTCCCTTGACTTGCAAGCTTTTGAAGGAGTTGTGGCCCTCCTTGTCTATGGTTTGGTGTTGTTCCCTAACCCAGATCAGCTTATTGATATCAGTGTTGTCCAGATCTTTATGTCTAGGAATCCTATACCTACGTTGCTGGGGGACATCCTTCACTCATGTTACACTCGAACCATGAGAAAAAGAGGTGTCCTTATGTGTTGCACTCCTCTCCTGGGAAGGTGGTTTATTTCGCACCTTCCACAATCAGTCTTGAAGAATGAGCGGGGTTTGAGATGGTCACAGCGGTTGATGACTCTTACACATGCAGATATACATTGGTGCCCTCGGTCCAGAGAAGATGTCACTATCATTGATCGTTGCGGAGAGTACCCTAATGTTCCTTTACTTGGAATCAGAGGAGGTATTACTTACAGTCCATGCCTGGCTTGGAGACAGTTTGGTTATGCTCGGAGGGATGGTCCTCATGACATGTTAATTCCTGACATAGTTTTTGACTTCGACAGCGATACTCAAGGACTTCGCCCGAGATTTATCAGAGCCTGGAGGATGCCCAGTAGGATAGACAGCAAGACACTGGGGCACCGGAACTCCATCCTGTTGGAACCTTACCTCAAGTGGGTACGCGCCCGCTCCCAGAAGTTGGTGATGCCCTATCCTCATATGCTCCCAGTGATCAAAGATCCAGTCTTGGAAGGGGAAGTGTCCTACACTATTCAGCACCCTGATATGCCCACATCCTGGGAAGAGATGCAGAAGAGCTGGATCCAGCTTAAGGAGGAACGAAACTCTCTTGAGACCAGTCTACATGCCAGTGAGAAGAAGGTCTTGGAGCTCACCCGTCTGTTGCATGAGGAGAGGAATCTCAACACTTACATAGCTCCAAAGAGGATGCGTAGCATATTTTGGGATTGATTTGATTTTTGTATTATTTTGCCCCTGAGGCCTTGATGTATTAAACAATGATTTCCTTAATGATAACGTGTGTTCCTTTTTGTCTACAACGAATTTGAACTTTCGAACCCTTGAATGCATTGCATAAACACATCTCATTCATCATGTGCATAACAGGTTTTTCCTCCTTTCAGGTTGCTTACAGTTCTTCGCTGTTTATTTCAGCATCATGAATCCTGACTCGTCATCAACTGAGACATCCATCAAAGCTCTTCAGGCGCAGAATGCGCAATTTCAGGAATTAATCAAGGGTTTGGCCCAAGGCCAAGAAGAACTGAAGGCTATGCTCCTGAAGAAGGAGAAGAAGAAGAAGAGAAGAACTGTTCTGTTCAACTCGGGCCGAAGGTTTGGCAATACTTTGCAGCAAGAAGAGGCTGGTTCTTCTGTTGGCAAGAGTACTCCTCAAGAGGCAAGGGTTCCTAGTCCGGTAGTCTCCGACAACGAGACTGATTTTGATGAAGAGCAGTACTCTCCGGCAGAAGACCGTTACAAGCAACTGGAAGATAGGTTGAATGCCATGGGAATACAACAGGTACCTGGGCTGGATTTCGGAGATCTGGGTTTGTCAACTGGTGTGATTATTCCTCGGAAGTTCAAAGCACCATCTTTCTCTAAGTATGATGGGGCATCTTGTCCCAAGCTACATCTCAGGTCCTATGTTCGAAAAATTCAACCGTACTCTGCGGATAAGAATTTATGGATCCACTTCTTCCAGGAGAGTCTTTCAGGGACTCATCTCGAATGGTTCTATCAGCTGGATGGGACCAAGGTTCGTAACTGGGAGGAGTTGGCTACTGCTTTCTACAAGCAGTATCAATATAATGCCGACCTTGCCCCTACACGTACCCAACTCCAGGGTATGTCGTTAGGTTCAAGCGAAGGTTTTAAGGAGTACGCTCAGAAGTGGAGAGACCTGGCTGGCAGGGTGCAGCCTCCGTTGACTGATCGGGAGTTGGTGGACATGTTCTTGGGGACCCTATCTGGGCCATTTTTCAACCATCTTATCGGGAATTCGTCTACAGGGTTCACTGATTTGATTCTGACTGGAGAAAGAATTGAGGTTGGGTTAAAGTCTGGAAAGATTCCGAAGGGTGCATCGTCTAGTTCTGAGAAGAAACCCTTCAAGAAGGAGGCTAGTACCGTGTATGGTTCCAAGAGATCAGAGAGACCTGAGCGCCGCCAATCTGTCAGTGCGGTAATGATTGCTAAGCCTGCTGCCGCTCCTCGGCCGACCAATCCTCAAAGGGCTGAGAGACCCCGGAGAGAGTTCACCCGGTTGAGCATGACCTTGTCGCAGATCTTACCACAGTTACTCTCAACCAACTTAGTGACCGTCAGAGAAGCGCCGAAGTTCCCAAATACTGCATCTCCTAAGTACAACCCAAATGCTCGTTGTGCTTACCATTCAGATAGCCTGGGGCATTCTACTGACGACTGTTGGGCCTTAAGGAGCAAGCTGCAGGACCTTATTGACGCCAAAGAGGTACAGTTTGATGCATCTGAGAAGCCTAATGTAGTGACAGCTCCCCTGCCTGCTCATGGAGTGAATGCTATTGGGGACGAAGAGGAAGTGGATGAAGCTGAGTTTGATAGCTGGATCTACCCGGCAACCGACAGTGGACTTAACAATTGGAGTGCGAAGGACAACCTATCTGTTTCTCTTGTTACTGAGTAATGAATTCCTATGTTTTTGGTATCTGTAATAAACAATAAATAAACTCTATGGCCCGGTGTCTTACCCGAGGCACCGTGGTTTCATTTATGAGGGCATATAAATTGTCATTTCATATATCATGAATGAAAATCTTGGACGTTTTCTCGCATTGCAAATCTTATGCTCCTTTTCTGTCTTTCTTTCCTTTACATATATTTCAAAACAGCTGTATTTACACACACACTCACTCATACAGGTTTCAATCCACTCTGGATCTCACTGATAACAACTCCGCTACTGCCAGTTATGACTTCGAAAATCTGATCAACTTAGCCGAAGACGAAGGTGAAGATGATTGCGAAGTGCCTGGCGAGCTTGCAAGACTGTTACTTCAGGAAGAGAGGGCAATTCAACCCCATGAGGAGCCAGTGGAAACAATAAACTTGGGTACTGAGGCAGACAGGAAAGAGGTAAAGATTGGTGCCAACCTAGAGCTCAGCGTGAAGCAACGGTTGACTCAAATGCTGCATGACTATATGGAGATCTTTGCCTGGTCCTACGAAGACATGCCCGGGTTGGATACAGATATTGTGGTCCATCATTTGCCAACTAAGGAAGACTGCCCTCCAGTTAAGCAAAAGGTCCGTCGGATGCGTCCAGAGATGTCCGAGAAGATTAAAGCCGAGGTTATGAAACAGTTTGATGTCGGGTTTCTTGCAGTGACCTCTTATCCTCAATGGGTTGCTAATGTGGTGCCGGTACCAAAGAAGTACGGCAAGGTCAGAATGTGTGTCGACTACAGGGATCTGAACAGGGCCAGCCCCAAGGATGACTTCCCCTTACCTCATATTGATGTCCTTGTTGATAATACATCTCAGCACAAGGTATTCTCTTTCATGGATGGCTTTTCAGGTTACAATCAGATCAAGATGGCACCTGAAGACATGGAAAAAACTACCTTTGTTACTCAGTGGGGCACCTTCTGTTACAAGGTCATGCCATTCGGGCTGAAAAACGCTGGGGCAACCTACCAACGTGCCATGGTTGCTTTATTTCATGACATGATCCATCATGAGATAGAAGTGTATGTTGACGACATGATCGCAAGGTCCCAGACTGAGGAAGAGCACCTAGATCATCTGCAGAAGTTGTTTGACCGGTTGAAACTGTACAAGCTGAGATTGAACCCGAACAAGTGCACCTTCGGGGTAAGATCTGGAAAGTTGCTAGGCTTCGTGGTAAGTGATAAGGGTATTCAAGTGGACCCTGCTAAGGTCAAATCTATTCAAGAGATGCCAGTTCCCAGGACAGAGAAGGAAGTCAGAGGCTTTTTAGGACGTCTGAATTACATTGCTCGATTCATCTCGCATCTGACTGCTACCTGTGAGCCAATCTTCAAGCTGCTGAAGAAAGATCAGGTAGTACGTTAGAATGATGAATGTCAGGCTGCTTTTGACAGAATCAAAGAGTATCTCCAAGAACCACCCATCCTTATGCCACCGGTTGAAGGGAGACCTCTGATACTATACCTGACAGTGCTTGACCACTCAATGGGGTGTGTGCTGGGGCAGCATGACGAGTCTGGCCGAAAAGAGCATGCCATTTATTACCTTAGCAAAAAGTTTACCGACTGTGAGACCCGATACTCACTGCTCGAGAAAACTTGCTGCGCTTTGGTATGGGCTGCTCGCCGGCTGAGACAGTATATGCTGACTCACACTACCTTGTTGATCTCAAAGATGGATCCTATAAAGTACATATTCGAAAAGCCTGCTCTGTCGGGGAGGATTGCAAGATGGCAAATGATCTTGACGGAATACGACATTCAGTATACGACCCAGAAAGCCATCAAGGGAAGTGTATTGGCAGACCACTTGGCACATCAAGCTGTAGATGATTATCAGTCAATGAACTTCGAGTTTCCGGATGAAAGCATCATGATTGTGACTGATTATGAAGTACCTGGACCGGATGAAGGACCTGAACCAGGATCCCAATGGTCTATGCACTTTGACGGAGCCTCCAACGCTTTGGGAAATGGTATCGGCGCCATAATCATATCACCTCAAGGTACTCATACTCCGCTCACTGCCCGGCTGTGTTTCAACTGTACCAACAACATGGCAGAGTATGAGGCTTGCATCATGGGTCTTCAAGCTGCGATTGACTTAAGGATCAAGTTTCTGAGTGTCTTCGGAGATTCTGCTCTCGTGATCAATCAGATCAAAGGAGAGTGGGATACGAAACATCCGAACCTTATTCCTTACAGAGAATGTGTGTTGACCTTGATCCCCCACTTCAAAGAGATAACCTTTGAACACTTTCCAAGAGAAGAGAATCAGTTGGCGGACGCGTTAGCTACAATGGCTTCTATGTTCAAGGTCAAATGGGATAATGAGGCTCCCCGGATCATCATCTGGAAACTAGACGAACCGGCATACTGTTGCGATCTCGAGACTGAATTGGTGACTGAGAAGCCTTGGTACCATGAAGTGAAGAGATATCTGGAAGCTCAGGAATACCCTGAAGGTGCCTCTGTCAATGATAAGAAGTTCTTGAGAAGGTTCGCAGCCAAGTTCTTCCTTAGCAACGGCATCTTATACAAGCGAAACCATGATTCAACCTTACTGCGTTGTGTGGATAAGACTGAAGCAGAAAGGATCATGGAAGAGCTACATGAAGGGACCTTTGGTACTCATTCCAGTGGGCACACTATGGCAAAGAAGATCCTACGGGCAGGATACTACTGGTCCACAATGGAAGCTGACTGCTACCAACATTCCAGGACATGCCACAAGTGCCAGATTTACGCAGACAAGGTGCATGTTCCTCCAGTTCCCCTGAATGTTCTGACTGCGCCGTGGCCGTTTGCAATGTGGGGGCATAGACATGATCGGAGAGATTAAACCTACGGCATCTAATGGGCATCGCTTCATCCTGGTGGCGATTGATTATTTTACGAAGTGGGTCGAGGCAGCTTCCTATGCTACGGTAACCAAGACTGTTGTGGCACGGTTCATTCGGCACAACCTGATCTGTCGGTACGGTGTCCCTGAGCGAATTATTACAGACAACGGTACCAATCTGAACAACAAGATGATCGCTGAGCTCTGCGAACAGTTCAAGATACAGCACCACAATTCTTCTCCTTACAGACCGAAGATGAATGGGGCTGTAGAAGCAGCAAATAAGAACATCAAGAAAATCGTGCAGAAGATGACAGAGAATTATAAGGATTGTCACGAGATGTTACCGTTCGCTCTACATGGGTACCGTACCTCAGCTAGGACGTCAACCGGGGCAACTCCTTTCTCTCTGGTTTATGGTATGGAGGCAGTCTTGCCGATCGAAGTGCAAATACCCTCTCTCCAGATAATGAAGGATGCAAATCTGAACGAGGATGATTGGATCCAGACACGACTTGATCAGCTCAAACTCATTGATGAAAAGAGACTTGTTGCTATCTGTCATGGTCAGACGTATCAGAAGCGGATGATCAGGGCATTTAACAAAAAGGTCAAACCACAGGAATATCGAGTTGGGGATCTGGTAATCAAGCGAATCATCCTTCCTCAGAGTGATCCAAGGGGCAAATGGACCCTACATACGAAGGGCCATTTGTAGTTAAGCATGTGTTCTCAGGAGGAGCCGTGATTCTAACCAACATGGACGGTGACGACCTTCCTCACCCCGCCAATGCAGACATAGTAAAAAGATACCGCGCATGAAAAAGACCCGCTAGGCTGACATGCCTGGGCAAAAATTAGGGCTTCCCGTCGAACCAAAAGGGTTCGAGCAAAATGAAGGGATGAAAATGAAAAAATCTGTACACCCGGCAAATCGAAAACCTGAAAAGGCGGCTTGGGCAAAAATGGGTATCCCGGTGGACTGAAAACCCGAAAGGGCGGTCCAGGCAAAAATTAGGGATAAAAGCGTAATACTATGTCTCATTGGATCACTTTGCATCCAGAATCCAGTATCTATATCAAGTTCAGACGGCATCGATCAGTCAGCTTCACCTTCAACCAAGGTCATCAAGTGATGAGACGCTCAGAGTTATAAAGGCAATAGCAGAGTTGAAACCCAGTGGATCATTCATATTTCACAGCTGTTTTACTTTCTTTTGTACAAAATTTGTATAAACTCTTTTGATTCGGCGGCGTCCTCTTACTAGGACGTCAGCCTCTTGTACATAAAACGCCTATTTACAGGCCGTTCAAAAATCAATACAAATATACTTTTCAGTTAAACGTGCCAATTGTTTTTCTTTTTCTGTTTTATTTTGCGAAGAACGTCCAAGGTTCAATTTGTGATATATGCATTGACAATAATTTGCTAACTCATGAATATTTGCATACGAAATAAAGGATTTATTACAGGTAACACTAGAAACAGGGGCAATAAAGAGTTGTCTGAGCAATCTAATTTTTCTATCCTCCAAGGTACCAAGGTAGGTTCAGCTAAAGAACATGACCAGTGCATTTTAAATTCCCCAGAGAGTAAGTCAGCAGTCAGTGCACTCTTCTCCAAGCAAAGTTATCAAACTTAAAGGAAGTTGAGTATCCTCCAGCAGATCTCAACATCCCCCAGCAGCAGCATATATATTCTTAAACAAGCATCCCCGGCAGTCTTGGTCTAAAGATTGTTCCCCGGCGGTATATCAACATTCAAAGGAATCAAAAACTCCCCAGAAGAGTCCAATCCAGTTTCCCTAGGAAAGTTGGAATTTATCTCCCCAAACAGTAAGCTTATCCCCAGTAGATTCTGGAAGCTTATCCCCTCGCAGAGCACGAACGCGTCGGCCGGCTTTATTTAAAGAGTTATTTCCTTAACAGGATATAACTGGGTTATCCTCATCCAAAAGCCACGGAAAGATCGTCGTCGACAAAATCTTCTTATCCCCAGAAAAATCTATCAACACTTCCAACAATAAGGGTATCCCCAGCAAGTTACCATCAACAATTCAGCAAAAGCATCCCTCTCCCCACAGAGTATCACTCCCCAGCATGGTCGCTAGAGTATTTTTCTCCCCGCAGAATCTTCCATTTGCCAAGTTTATTCCTCAACGGAGTCATCTTCTCCTACCGGTATTCTTGCAGTTATCATCCCCAGCGAAAGCGAAAGCTTATTCTTCAATATCAGTCCAGGATATGACTTCCCGGCACCCGTCAAGGATTTACTTTCCTAGACAAAAAAAAACACATTCATAAAACATCACATACATCATTATAGCATGCATATACGCATCATATCATACAAATCTCATTTACGTTGAGAACATCATCGCTTGATCTATATCATGCATGGCATATGACTGACCTTTACCTTTCAGGAAAGATGCAGTTAAATTCTCAATCATATTTCAAGACCTAGACCGGTTCAGTTAATCGACTCCAAATATTTCTTACCCAGGCCGAGGCTTTCTCTAGTCCAGCTAAATCGACTCCCAACAGATTTGTCTGATGAAGACTCAGTAGAAGTTATCAGGTTATGATTTCCTGTGGTCCTCTCCCCGACGGTGCGTGAGATGTAATTCCCTTTTAGGTTATGATTTCCTGTGGTCCTCTCCCCGACGGTGCGTGAGATGTAATTCCCTTTCAGGTTATAATTTCCTTTGCTCCTCTCCCCGACGGTGCGTGAGATGTAATTCCCTTTTAGGTTATAATTTCCTTTGGTCCTCTCCCCGACGGTGCGTGAGATGTAATTCCATTTTAGGTTATAATTTCCTTTGGTCCTCTCCCCGACGGTGCGTGAGATGTAATTCCATTTTAGGTTATAATTTCCTTTGGTCCTCTCCCCGACGGTGCGTGAGATGTAATTCCATTTTAGGTTATAATTTCCTTTGGTCCTCTCCCCGACGGTGCGTGAGATGTAATTCCATATTAGGTTACGATTTCCTTTGGTCCTCTCCCCGACGGTGCGTGAGATGTAATTCCATTTTAGGTTATAATTTCCTTTGGTCCTCTCCCCGACGGTGCGTGAGACGTAATTCCATATTAGGTTACGATTTCCTTTGGTCCTCTCCCCGACGGTGCGTGAGATGTAATTCCATTTTAGGTTATAATTTCCTTTGGTCCTCTCCCCGACGGTGCGTGAGATGTAATTCCATTTTAGGTTATAATTTCCTTTGGTCCTCTCCCCGACGGTGCGTGAGATGTAATTCCCTCTCAGGTTATAATTTCCTTTGGTCCTCTCCCCGACGGCGCGTGAGATGTAATTCCCTTTTAGGTTATAATTTCCTTTGGTCCTCTCCCCGACGGTGCGTGAGATGTAATTCCCTTTCAGATTATAATTTCCTATTGGTTCTCTTCCCGATACTGCGAAGATGGTAATTTCCACCAAGATTTTCTCAACGAGCATTGTTGAAGTTAAAGTCACCCAAGGTTCTCTCACTGTTCGTGCTGAGGTAGTAACCATCCCTGGTTCATTCATCATCTTTTGAAGCTCCAGACCCAACTCCTGTAACCAGTCAGGACACATCTATACCAAGCATCTGAAAACAACTCTTGCAACGTGTCAGGTAATCATTTCCTGTTTTGCAGGTACGCAGGTTCTCGCTAAGGAATCTCTTACGCGATCGACATCCAGATGGCATCTATAAGCCCATCATCCTATCCATCAATCTTTAAATGGCATCCATAAGCCCATTCCCATCATCACTGCTACTATGTGAGCGCAAATTTCTGGGCACTCTAGTGTTCAATCATCTTCTACCCTCGGATTACGAAAGGCACATCAGCCAATCTGCATCCTCAGGTCTAAGAAGATTGAACAGGGGCAACTGTTGTACCCCAAAATTTGCCCTCCCATATTCTTCAAGAAATTGCCAAGTCAAGCTTCAAAATTCCCCAAGGGTTGCACAGTGCAAAGGTCTCCTATACAGTCAAAATTAGGGTTTGTGTTCTGATCAAGAAAATGAAGTTTCTAAAGGTCCAATCAAGTCTCGTATGTCTACAAATATGGTCAAGCATCCTCATACCAAGTTTCAAGACATTCAGCTCAAAATTGCACAGTCAAAACCCTAAATTGCACTACAGTCAACTGCAGGGGCAAAATGGTCATTTGACAGTCAAAAGTTCAAATTTTTGGTCAACATATCATTTTGAAGCCACAAACATCATTTGATCAATGCTTGATCATGATTCTCAAAGTTTGGCTCAAAAATCATCAAGATGCAAAAGTTTCCTTATTTGGACAACTGGAAAAGTCAACTGTAAATTGACCAGGGCATAACTTTCACATGGATTATCAGAAAAATCCCATCCAAAGCTCATTTTGAAGAGGAAGACATTTCCTACAACTCATCTTCATACTTCAAGTCCAAGAAATGCTCTCACAAAAAGTTATCAATTTCAACATTATAGGTCATTTTCAAAAGTCAACAAAAAGGGACTTTAAGTCAAAGGCCATAACTTGAGATTGGTAAATCAAAATGACATGGGACCAAAGGCATTGGTTAGAGGACTCAAAGACCTTTCCAAAATGTCCAAGAACATGAGCAAAGCTTAAAAATTGAGCAAGTTATGCCTTGTGGAAGTTGGGAAATTTTTGGATATTTTGAAAAGTCAACATTGATTCAAATGACCTAAAATTGCTAATGGGCCCATTTTTCTTCCACAATTCATCATCCCAAGCATGTGCACGACCACTTGGCCCAAAGGGAAGTATTTCTTCATTTTTTATTTATTTATTTGAATTTTTATTTATAATAATTCATTTAAATCAAATTAAATATATGAAAAATACTTAACCTAAAGTTTTAAATCTTTTTGTGCATGTTTTACCCTCAAGATTTCGTGCCTAGCCAGATAAGGAAAGAACCAATGCAATTGGATATGATTGAGAGCAAAAACACATGGAAAAGATTGAAAAAAGATCTTAAAAATCAAATTTCCAAAAACCATGAATGCAATTGATTTGTTCTATTTTTCTTGACCTAATTGATTCAATACATAAGCCTGAACATAAACCTAATCTCAAGGACCACTAAGCTGCGCAGAAGAGCATAAACAAACTTGCATTTTTTTCAAGAAAACTCCAATTCTGAAAACTTGTTTGCAGGACGTTTCAAGCCACAAAACCCCTTCCATTGCATTCCTAGGACGTCAAGCAACGTGCCTGAATCAAGAACACGGTCCCTAAGCCCTTGAAACGCTGTACAGAAGTCCCACTTTTCTTACTTTTTTGCATAATCGTATTTCAAGATTTAGGCATTTTTATTGCATATTGTTAATGGATTCATGCTAATTAAGGTGTTCTGAAGCTAACCGTTTATCTTAATTGTGTTTTCGTATACTATATGCAATTATGCCATTGATGCAGATTAGGGTTCATGAAGCTTGAAATTGGGCGTTTCGTGATATGGAAAAATTGAAACCTCTGAGTATCACCATTAGAACTAGCAGGCTTGGATGATCAGGAATCCATCATCGCGCTCAATTTATGAGCGTCCTAGGCCTATTCGCTATTTTCTGGAAAGTGGCCTAAAAGAACGTTTGCAAAACCGTGGCCATTGTTTTTATATTTTCAGGAACGAAGAAGAAGATAACTAGGTGGCAGGGAGCGATTGGCCTGTTTAAATTTCGCACGCAAAGTCCACTAACACCTTGGTTTTCTTTTATATTGTTTGTTTGCTATTATATGTTAACACGCGTGTGAGTTGATCCAGTGGCAAGCGTTAGTGCTGGTAACAGTTATGACCTGGGTTCGAGCCCCAGGTCTTCAATATTCCCATGTTATTTTTCAATTACAATTCATATGCAGGCTCGGTATTGTGGTTCACCATACACCTTCTCCATCAAGCCATCCACGCGTCCAAGGATATCAAATCAAAGGCTCAGATCTAAGGAACACAAGGCACCCTGGTCAGCGCACATACACATGTCCGGAAAAGTCAACAAAGTCAGGCTTGTTTGGGCCTGAATTGCTTGGGCTATACCTCCATGTTGGGGACTACAACCCCCCTAGGTTTGCTATATTTTTATTTATTAATTCTATTTTCTTTTAATTGTATTTGTTTATTTAATTAATTATTTTCATAAAAAGCATAAAACACAAAAAAAAATCAGAAAAGATAAAAAATATAATAAATATTTTATTTTGATATTTTCATAAATAAATTTGCATGTAATTAAATTTAGTTTTAAATTAAGTTTTAATTTTAAATTCTTTTATAAAAAACCTAAAAAATATAGAACTAGGGTTTATTTAATTTTCATCTTTTTTTCTTTTCTTTCATAAATAATTAAATAGTTAAGTATTTATTTTTTATAATTAAATTTTGTATATAAAAATTAGGGTTAATTTTAGGTTAAAAACTTCAATATTTTTCTTAATAAATTAAAAATAATTAGAATTAGGGTTAGCATCTTATTTTAATTTTAATTAACTCTCTCTTTTCATTTAAATCCTAAAATACTAAAAAATACCAAAAAACAAGTTCTTTCTTTTTTTTAATTAATTAACTCCATCATTAATTTAATTTTTTGCAAAAGGGTCCAACGCCCTCGTTCTTAATTTCTTATCAATTCGCATATTTCTTTTATTTCGTTTAAATATTTATGTATCTCTCCCGAAGCCATGTAATTAATTTCTCGCACTTCATTTTTACTTTCTTTACTTTTTCTGTCAAATCGGATTCAAGAAATTTTGGCGATGTGGACCCGCGCCATTTGTAATAGCTTAGAATTTACTTTTCTCGCAACTTTTTTAACTGTTAATCAAAGGCATGAAAGAATGTATGGACAAAGAATAAAAACAAGCGTAGAACACCAATAACATGACAAGATAAATGCAAATGAAAACGACACACAAATCGCACACACCACCCCTAGGGTACGCCTCACTGTTGCCTTGCCTCGAAAGGTGATCGTCGAGTAGAGGATGTCTTAGTAAGTCCTCATGATCCGGGAACCTGGCATGAGGGTAGCTTCTAAGGTGTCTTCCCATTGCTCTGGTGATCACCATGTCCCTTAACTCGAATTGACCCGAACACCTCCAACGGTGGTGCTACCTACCTCTCAATGGTGGGATGGCACTACTTTAAAGGACATTTACACAGACGAATTCCTTAGGGTAGGTAGGTTCTCGTAGATACTTGCTCTAATTTCAAAACAAATCAAAAATACTTTTCACACTGACACCTTTTCAAAAAAGCTTTCGAAAGCAATTTTTCAAACACTCTTGAGGACCGATACAAGAGTCGAACTGGAATTTTCAAAGAAACTTTTTAAAAAACCCACAATTGAAAAGCAAACAAACATTTTGAAAACACAATGAGCAAGTATCTAAGAGCCCATGGATAACCATGGATAGAAAGGGTGCTAACACCTTCCCTTTCTATAATCTACCTCCCGAACTGAGAGCAATCTCTTTAAGGAATTTTTCTGTGCTTTTGTCCTTTCCATTTGGAGAAAATAAAAGACGGTGGCGACTCTTGCTTCCGCGACATTTCGCGAACCAGCGTTAAACAGTCAGTTCCAGATCCACCGATCACAGTATGCGACACAACCATGAATGTAATAACAACACCCAAGTTAACAACACCCCAAATTAACAACATCTCAAATTAACATCTCAAAAGCATCTCAAAATAACAACATCTCATATGCATCTCAACGTCTCGTCATCAACATCTCATATCATCAAAATAATTCATTAAACATCATTTATTTATTATAAATCATCAACAGAACATCATGAGTAACTTCTCACTAACAACTCATCTGTATATTAATACTACAGTACTCCATATTGTTATTCTGTAATCTTACATCATTACTGTCACTAATCCTACTGTTATAATTCAGACACCAGCCTCAAAGCATCTAATTTACATCATTCTGCATGAATCCAACGCAACGATCAACACGGGAATTAATTCTAAATCCTAAATTGGCTACTAGGATTACATTTCTTATTCTTCATTTTAATCCTCTAGAATAAAGTTCATCGTGTTAGCTATTCGACGCTTCGAACGACATCTCAAACGACGTCCTAAAACTCAAGTTACAACACTTAAAAACTGAATCTGTCAAAAATCAGGCAACATGGGTCGAGGCAAAACCCCTTGGATCGACACGTCTTTCTCTAACTGCACAACATGAGTCGACGCATCCTCTCATGGATCGACTCATCCTGAGTCCTGTACGCTGCATGTATCGACACGTGCATCCCACCGATCGACTCATCCTGAGTCTTGCACCCTTCATGTATCGACGCAAGCCTCTTCGTGTCGACTCATCCTGAGTCTAACATTACTCATGTATCGACGCATCAAGTTTGAGGTCAACACATCCTGACCCTTCCTGCATAATTCCATGATTTCCTCTGCATTTCCACTACGGGATTCATGTTTTAGCCCTACAAACCTTATTACAATCATGATAAATCATCACCTACCATTATCCTATAATACTACATCGATCAAACAACATCATGACATCATTATTCATCTAAAATTCATCAAATCTTCATCATACATCATCATATACATCTAATTCAAGAACAAAACAACAATCACCTCTAACCCCACATATCAATCATCATGATCCCAATTATAAAGTCAGAACCCCACCCTTACCTTGGATTTAAGGCCGCTCTATAATTTTCTGGTTGAATTCTTGTTCTGCCGTTTTTCCACTTTTTCCAGCAGCTTCACGTTCTCCTTCTCAATCCTTATTCTTCTGCTGCTTCTTTCTTTCTATTCCTTCTAACAATAATAAAATAACCTATTATTCTATTAACTCCTTATTGGGCTTAAAACCAACACACCCCCTCTCATTACTTTTATTCCTTTAAAAACAAGCCCACATCAAATAATAATATTATACTTCTAATATTATTTCACCACTTAATAATATTATACCTCTAATATTATTTCTCCACTTAATAAAATAATTAAATCCAATTAATTATAACACATCTTTACAATTATTCCAAAAATAATTCAATTAAATAATTAATTAAATTACGGGCGTTACCCCAACAACAACCTCGCCAACAACGACATAGTAATCGGCGTAAGCGGGATTCACTTACTAGGCAATATACCAAACTCAACATACCAATGTCGCAAGTCTTGCAACACATGTTGAAGTTGAATTTGGTCATATTGAAGGATCCTCCTCGGAATCCTAATACTTCCGCTCCTACTTACAATCCTGTTGCAATATGTGCATATCACTCCAACAGTCCAGGGCATGACAATGATGGTTGTTGGACATTGAAATACAAAATTCAAGACCTGATTGATGAAGGAGAATTGGAATTCACAAAAGATGGCCAACTAGAATTCTTCTATCATTCCTCCACGGCCCACCATTTGAAGTGACAAGTTCTGACAAGAAGGCTTTTCGTTCATTAGAATTTTCAATTTGTAACTTTCTTTTGATTGTTCGAACATTTATTCATGTCAAACTTTGTTACTTTATCAATGCATTGCATATATCTGTTTTTAATCAATTAATTCATATTCACTATATTTAAACTGCTTTCCTTTTTCTGATATTCAACTCTTGATTAAAAGCTCTGAGCCTTTAGAGGGAGGATGACTAAAATGATACTACAATCTCTACAGTATGCTTTTGAACAGACTCCGCTAACGATGTACAAGCATTGTTTCAAATCCTAAACAGTGGAGTTATAAGGAAGATAATACCTAGTCAACCCCTTTGAGCCTAAGAAGTAGGAGTTTTTATTTTCACACAAATTAAAACCCTTAATCATAACCTGGGGCAGGGTAGTTTCCTCAGTTAATTCAGATGTGCATTAAATCGCCAACTTTCCCTTCATACATGACAAATAATGTAGAAGATGCTCTCCAAAAGATGGTGATGGTTCCGCATAATCATTAAGGCAGGCAGTCATTACTTCTCACGATAAAAGCCCATTAAGTCAAAACCTATGAAGGAGACTTAAGAAAAAAACTAGGACATCCCACTGACTGTAATCACAAAAGAAACAGTTCAAGAAAAAGACAGGTGTGATACTATGGGAGAACTGACTTTGGTGTTTTTGTGTTTGATCACAAATGTTGCGGTTAGCAAGAGTCGCCACCGACTTTTCTTTTATCCAAAAGGAAATGTGAAAAAGCACAGGAAAGACCTTTGAGATTATTTCTTGAGTTCGGGGGGTAGATTATGAAAATGGAAGGTATTAGCACCCTTTTCATCCATGATTTTTCATGGGCTCTTAGTTACTTGCTAGATCACTTGCTTTTGTTTGAATGTGCTTGTGCAAACTCAAAGCCTAATTTTGGTCATCAGTGCATAAGGAGGTGTCTTGAGCTGATTTAACCCTAGTGCAACCTTGAACCCAAGGAGATCTTTGTGAGAAAATTCTTGATAAGTGAGAGGGAAAATTTTGGGGTACAACAGCTTCCCCTATTCAATCTTCTTAAGACTGAAGAGTTAGATTGGCTAGTTTTGCCATTCGTGACTCGAAGGTGGAAGATGATTGGACACTAGAGTGCCCAGAAATTTGCACTCGGCAATGTGATGGTAGAGGGAATGGGCTTAAAGATGCCATTTGGAGAGGTGATGGAAAATTGTTGGAGATGGGCTTGTAGATGCCATCCAAAGTGATTGTTGAATTGTAATTTGTAAACTGAAAAAATGAGTATCAGAATGACATCCGTATCTGGAGCGTATTTGTATTGTGTCTGGAGGCTGATTTTGAATGAGTATTAGAATGGTGTCCGTGTCGGGAGCGTATCTGTACTGTATCCGTAAGTTGAGAACTGAATGAGTATCAAAATGGAATCCATGTCTGGAGCATATCTGAACTGTATCTGAGAAGTTGAATTTGAAAGAGTATCAGAATGGCATCCGTGGTGAGCGTATCTGAGCTGTATCTGAGAGTTGAATCTGAATGAGTATCAGGATGGCATTCGTGTCTGGAGCGTATCTGAACTGTATCTGGAAGTTAAGAACTAAATGAGTATCAAAATGGCATCCGTGTCTGGAGCGTATCTGAACTGTATCTGAGAAGTTGAATTTGAATGAGTATCAGGATGGCATCCGTGTCTGGAGTGTATCTGAACTGTATCTGAAAACTTTGAACATTGTTAATGGTAGCTGTTGATTAATCTTATCCTGAAAATGGTAAAATGTTAACTATTATATAATGTTATGTTGTATGAAATGCATGGTATAATGCATTCGCGTTATAAATGTTTATGATATATGGATGCGATGTATGCGCATGTGTGATGATTCTGCGGTACTGCTATTGGATTGGGGAAAATAAATCCCTGTCCGTTGCTGAGGATATGGAGTATAAGTCTTCATGTTGTGAAGTTGAAGTGTTGATGAATTTCTCCTTAGAGAAATAAACTCTGTTGTAAGGGAAATGTCGTGTACTGTTTATAAAATCCTGCTTGGGGAATCTGGAGAAATTCGGTGACTTCCACTGGGGTTTGATAGCTGGGAGCTTTGTTCCGCTGGGGATTAAACTGCATACTGCAGGGACTTATGGAAATAACACGGAGAGATTTCCCTACCCCTTAAAGCCAGTCAGTGATTGTCTTTCTATTTTGTTTATTTGTAAACAGTAATTATGTTCAAATACATATGTTCAAAAATGAATCATTTGGACGTTTTTGTAAACAAAACACAAAAGTAAAGAAAATAGATAGTTTTGCACTTTCAAAGGGATATATTTGTATTGACTTTGAGTAAGTATTTCTACAATGAGACAAGCATTCTAGTAAGAGAATGTTGTCGTAAAAAAATGAAAATTTTAATACAAAGAAAAGATAGCTATGTGCAATAATCCCACGGGGGTCCCATTCTGCTATAGCCTTTGTATCTCCGACCATCTTGTCTATTTGTTGCCTCGTCTAAAGATGATTGAATTGATCAGAACCTATGAGTTTGTCAGTTGAAGCCAAAGGTTTTCTGTAAGGTGATCCAACGGGACATAGTCATACGCTTTAATTCCCTAACTTTTTCCTGGACCGCCCTTTCGGGTTTTCAGTCCACCGAGAAACCCTTTTTGCCCAAGTTGCCCTTTCGGGTTTTCAACTTGCCGGGTGTACAGATTTTTTTTGTTTTATCCCTAATTTTTGCCCGAGCCTTTTTGGTTCGCCGGGATGCCCTTGTTTTTCCTAGGTGTGTCAACCTAGCGGGTCTCTTATGCGTAGTATCTTTTGACTATGTCCATGTTCGCAGGGTGCGGTAGGTCATCACCATCCATGGTGGTTAAGATCATTGCGCCACCAGAGAATATGTTTTTGATTACAAATGGTCCTTCATATGTAGGAGTCCATTTTCCCCTGGGATCACCTTGCGGCAGTATGATGCGCTTGATCACCAGATCTCCAACTTGATATACTTGTCGTCTGACCTTTTTGTTGAAAGCCTTGATCATTTGTTTTTGATACATTTGACCATGGCAGACAGCAGTGAGCCTTTTCTCATCAATCAAGTTGAGTTGATCAAGTCGAGTCTGGATCCAATCTTCTTCATTCAGCCCCGCATCCTTCACAATTCTGAGAGAGTGTTGTACCCCAAAATTTTCCCTCCCATATTCTTCAAGAAATTGCCAAGCCAAGCTGCAAAATTCCCCAAGGGTGGCACAGTCCAACTGTCTCCTATACAGTCAAAACTAGGGTTTGTGTTCTGATCAAGAAATTGAAGGTTTCAAAGGCCCAATCAAGTCTCATATGCCTACAAAGATGGTCAAGTATCCTCATATCAAGTTTCAAGGCATTCAGCTCAAGATTGCACAGTCAAAAACCCTAATTGCACTACAGTCAACTGTAGGGGCAAAATGGTCATTTGACAGTCAAAAGTTCAAAATTTTGGTCAACATATCATTTTGAAGCCACAAACATCATTTGATCAATGCTTGATCATGATTCTCAAAATTTGGCTCAGAAATCATCAAAGATGCAAAAGTTACTATATTTGGACAGCTGAAAAAGTCAACTGAAATTGACCAGGGCATAACTTTCACATGGATTATCAGAAAAATTCCATCCAAGGCTCATTTTGAAGAGAAAGACATTTCCTACAACTCATCTTCATACTTCAAGTCCAAGAAATGCTCTCACAAAAAGTTATCAATTTCAACATTATAGGTCATTTTCAAAAGTCAACAAAAAGGGACTTCAAGTCAAAGGCCATAACTTGAGATTGGTAAATCAAAATGACATGGGACCAAAGGCATTGGTTAGAGGACTCAAAGACCTTTCCAAAATGTCCAAGAACATGAGAAAAGCTTAAAAATTGAGCAAGTTATGCCTTGTGGAAGTTGGGAAATTTTTGGATATTTTGAAAAGTCAACTTTGATCCAAATGACCTAAAAATGCTAATGGGCCCATTTTTCTTCCATGATTCATCATTCTAAGCATATGCACGACCACTTGGCCCAAAGGGAAGTATTTTCTAATTTTTTATTTATTTATTTGAATTATTATTTATATTAATTCATTTAAATTATTTAAATATATGGAAAATGTTCAATTCACCCTAACCAATCTTTTTGTACACATTTCAGCGTCAATATTTTGTGCACATCCCAACATGGAAAGATTTGGTTTGATTTAGGCTAATTGACACAAAAATACATGTGAAAAAGATATGGGAAGATCTTATGAAATCAAATTTGCAAAAACCATTAATTCATTGGATTTGCTCTAATTTTGTTGACCTAATAGCCTCCATACAAATACATGAACACAAACCTAATCGTGCTGGACTGAAAGCTGCGCAGAAAACCATTGGACAAAACTTGAAATTCTTGCCAAAAGTTCAAAACTGAAAAGCAGGTTCTAGGTCGATTGAAAGCACCATTCCTTTTCCAATAGCTTCCTCAAGGTTCCCAGAAGCGATTCCAATCCCTAACATCAACTCAAACGCAAAGAATTGGTAAAACGAATTCAAACTGTACTAAGAAAAATCCATGATCGTATTTTGATTTCTAGGCATCCTCATTGCATTTTAATTGTATATTCATGTTCCTTGTGAAGTTTTGAAACTAACCATGTGGTCCAATTGCGTTTTTGCGCTGTATATAAGATTTCACCATGCATGGCTTTTAGGGTTTTCAGCATTTTGAATTGGGGTTTTTGAGATAAGGAAAAATTGAGGTTCCAGGCCACCACCATTGCAATCAGCAGACCTGGATGAAGAGATTACCATAGTCGCGATTAATTTATGAGTTGCGTAGGCCTAATCGCTATTTCTTGGTAGCAAGCCTAAAACCACGCTATGAAAACCGTTGCCTTCGTGTTTTGTTTTACAGGGATGGTGAGGAAGAAGAAGCCGTGTCACACGATGGTTGGTGCGTTTGAAAATTCGCGCGCTGAACCACTAATGCCTTGGTTTTTCTTTTTATTATTTATTTGTTATAATATGTTTGAATGTGCACGTAGCTCAGCTGGCAAGGGATGGTGATTGTAACGTTCAAGACCTGGGTTCGAGCCCCAGGTCTGTATTATGCCCATATTATTTTTCTATTTATCTTCCTATGCAGGCACAACCTTAAGGCACACCATGCATCCTCAATAATCAAACACACACGCGTCCAAGAGATCCAAATCAAAGGCTCAAGATTGATGAGCACGTTACACCCCCGGTCAACGCCCTGCATATGATTCAAAAAAGTCCACAAGGCCATGCTATTGGGCTAGATTGCTAAGGCCAACACCTCACAATTGGGGCCTGAACCCCCCCCCCCTGGTTTGCAATTTCCTATTTTTTTTATATTTTATTTTTCAATTGTTTTCTTATTTTCTTTATTGTTTTAAGTTAAATAATTATTTTTACAATATATAAAAAATGCCTAAAAAATCAGAAAAAAGATAAAAACATGATAAATAATTTTTATTTTAATGTTTTCATGTAAATAAATTTAGTTTAATTAGGTTGCAATTTTAAATTCTTTTAATAACAAAAATACAAAAAAATATGTAGAAATAGGTTTAATTAATTTTGATTCCTTTTAATTTCCTTTTTTTACAATAATAATATTTATTTTATTTATTTTCATAATCAAAAATGCATGTAAATTAACTTAGGTTTAAATTAGTTAAAAATTCAATATTTTTCATAATAAATTTAAAAGCCATTAGAATTAGGGTTTACATTCAATTTTAATTTTGATTAATTCTCTTTTTTCCATTAATTCCTAAAAACACTAAAAATACCAAAAACATTTTCTTTTAAATTTTTAATTTTAATTCCTCATTAATTCTAATTAATTAATTCTTGTAATTTAATATTTTGCAAAAGGGTCCAACGCCCTCGTTTCGACTTAATTGTTTAATTTCGCATATTTATTTTATTTTGCTTAATTATGTATTTCTCCCAAAGCACTGTAACTTAAGCTTCTCGCACTTTTCAATTACTGTATTTACTTTGCTTTATTTATTTTCCGTCAAATCGGGTCCGGTTTAATTTTGGCGATGTGGACCCGCGCCATTTGTAATAGTTTTAGATTTACTTTTCCGCGAATATTTTAATTGTTAACAAAAAAGCATGGAAGAATGAATGACTATAATAAAATCAAGCGTAGATCACTTTAACATGACAAGACAAATACAAATGAAAACGACACACAATTCGCACACACCACCCCTAGGGTACGCCTCACTGTTGCCTTGCCTCGAAAGGTGATCGTCGAGTAGAGGATGTCTTAGTAAGTCCTCATGATCCGGGAACCTGGCATGAGGGTAGCTTCTAAGGTGTCTTCCCATTGCTCTGGTGATCACCATGTCCCTACAAACTCGAATTGACCCGAACACCTCCAACGGTGGTGCTACCTACCTCTCAATGGTGGGATGGCACTACTTTAAAGGACATTTACACAGACGAATTCCTTAGGGTAGGTAGGTTCTCATGGATACTTGCTCTCTTCAAAAACAAAACAAATCAAAATCTTTTCACACCGACACTTTTCAAAAGCTTTCAAAGCAATTTTTCAAACACTCTGACACAAGAGTCGATCTGAAACTTTCAAAGAAACTTTTTAAAACCCACAATTGAAAAGCAAACAAAACATTTTTGAAAACACAATGAGCAAGTATCTAAGAGCCCATGGATAACCATGGATAGAAAGGGTGCTAACACCTTCCCTTTCTATAACCTACCTCCCGAACCGAGAGCAATCTCTTATAAGGAATTTTTCTGTGCTTTTGTCCTTTCCATTTGGAGAAAATAAAAGACGGTGGCGACTCTTGCTTCCGCGACATTTCGCGAACCAGCGTTAAACAGTCAGTTCCAGATCCACCGATCACAGAACTGGCGACTCTGCTGGGGACTTAAACTTAAAGTGAGGTGTACCTTAGGGTTAGTTCATAACTGTGTTTTCAATTGTATTGACTTGTCTGCTTTAAATTTGTGGGTTGCATGGGAGTTACATAGATCCTAACCCGGATCTGGGGATACCCTGTTTAGGTAGCATAAGCTGTGAGGGACCTGTCCGGCGTAGACCGACACGGGTGAAACAGTGGCTACGTTGGTGTGGCACCTTGGTCTGTACCGATATCCCTTGTGTTGCAACGAGGAGAATATGGGTCTTCTGAGGAGTCATTAAGCACCAACAACCTTAGAACCTTAAATGACACAACTTGGCCATTAGAACAGTAGCAGTATGCTACGCCCATTGAGGCTAAACTCTCGTGATGGTTCTGGCCGCAAGAAAAGATTGTGATGCTGGAGTTATGACCGATTGAGGGTAGTCAATGATATTGGGATCCTCTAAGAACCCGGTTACTTTGATAGGACAGGTATGAACCCACCAACTTCAAGAGGGTAATACCCATACCTCATGCTGGCCTTAAACTCTAAGGGCTTCTCTTGTGTGACTTGTGTGCCTTCGTACTTGACTACTTGCATGCTTGTTATCTATCTGACACATGAACTACTTGCAGGTTTTGTTTATAGTCCTTAATTGGGACTCATAACAGGGTGTACTAACTACTTGCAGGTTCTGTTTATAGTCCTTAATTGGGACTCATGACAGGTTTTACTTGAGTTTCTTGCAGGTTTTGGTTTGCACTCCTTAATTGGGACTCATAAAAGGGTTACTTACATTACCTCCATGCATAGCATAACATCATACCATTGCATACATCTTAACCCATTTCAAGGATCTCAAGGGCTTGTGATGCAGGTCATGATAAATCAAACATCTAGCAAGGGGCAAAGAGGATTTATTTTCCTCTAGCTAAGGTTGTCAGGGGCTATGACCCACTGGATATGGTGAGCCTTTGACCCTTGAAGAAGGGCTCTCTACAACAGGAAGTTCCTTCAATCAAGTTGCCAGTTTCCAACTCTAACAAGTTTCTCTGTTTACCCTGCGAGGTCCTTGAAATCATTGCATGCATGTCATACATCTCATTGTATTGCAGGTGTCCCTTTGACAGGTTGCTTACCCTTCTTCGCTGTTTATTTCAGCCGATCGTCATGAATCCTGAATCATCAGCTGAGCAGTCCATCAAGGCCCTCCAGGCTCAGAACGCCCAGTTCCAAGGGTTGATCATGAATTTGACCCAGGGGCAACAAGATCTGAAGGCTCTGCTCTTGAAGAAAGAAAAGAAGAAGAGGAGGACTGTTTTGTTCAGCCCTAGACGCAGATCTGGGAATGCACCGCAGATTGAAACTGAGAGGACAACTCCATCCGTGAGGGAAAGCAGTCACCATGAGAGAGAGGTGCCTAGTCCAGTGGTCTCCGACAACGAGACAGATTTCAACGACGAACAGTACCCTCCGGCTGAGGACAAGTACAAGCAGTTGGACGACCGTTTGAATGCTATGGAGATCCAACAGGTACCTGGGCTGGATTTTGGAGATCTGGGTTTGTCAACTGGTGTGATTATTCCTCGGAAGTTCAAAGCACCATCCTTTACTAAGTATGACGGGGCGTCTTGCCCCAAGCTGCATCTAAGGTCCTATGTTCGGAAAATTCAACCATATACGGTGGACAAGAATTTGTGGATCCATTTCTTCCAGGAGAGTCTTTCAGGGACTCATCTCGAATGGTTCTATCAGCTGGATGGGACCAAGGTTCGTAACTGGGAGGAGTTGGCTACTGCTTTCTACAAGCAGTATCAATATAATGCCGACCTTGCTCCTACGCGTACCCAACTCCAGGGTATGTCGTTAGGATCAAGTGAAGGTTTTAAAGAATATGCGCAGAAATGGAGGGATCTTGCTGGAAGGGTACAACCACCTCTGACTGATCGGGAACTTGTCGATATGTTCTTAGGGACCCTGTCTGGTCCGTTCTATAACCACCTAATTGGGAATTCGTCTGCTGGATTCACAGATCTTATCTTGACTGGAGAGCGAATAGAAGCTGGTATCCGGTCTGGGAAAATTCAAGAGGCTGCACCTTCTGATAAAAAACCTCATCATGGAAAGAAAGAATCCAATGTTGTGCACGGTAAAAAGAGCCGTCATGAGGTAGGGGCAATCCAGATCTCCAATCCTGGACCTGCTCAACAAGGACAGGGGCAGCAGCGCAAGGAGAAACGACAGTACACCAAACTTAACATGTCGCTGGATCAAGCACTACAACAAATGTTGAAGGCAGGGCTGATCACCTTAAGGGCTCCTCTTCGGAATCCGAACACTTCTGCTCCCAACTATCATCCCAATGATAGGTGCGCATATCATTCTGATAGCCCGGGGCATACTACGGACAATTGCTGGCCTCTCAAGAACAAAATTCAAGACATGATCGACGCCGGGGAGATTCAGTTTGAAGTGCCTGAGACTCCGAACATAATCACCGCTCCGTTACCCAATCGTTGAAGACCTTTTGTTTATTTGAATTTCTGAGTTGTGTTTTCTTTGCTTATACAAACAATTAATGTCATAGCAAACTCTTTTATTCTATTAATGCATCGCATACGTCTGTTTTGGAAATTAATACAATTGTTTTCATTATATTCAAAATTCTTTTCATATTTTTTCTGATGATCAACTCTTGGTTAATAATTCTGAGCCTCTTGAGGGAGGATGACGAAAACAATACCGCTATCCTTACAGTATGCTTTTGAACAGACCCCGCTGATGAGGTACAGGCATTGTTTCAAATCCTAAACACCGGAGTTATAAGGAAGATAATCCCTCGTCAACCCATCTGAGCCAAAGAAGTAGGAGTTTTATTTTCGAAAATTGAAACCCTTAATCATAACCTGGGGCAGGGTAGTCTCTCAGTTGATCCAAGTGCATAACGAATGGCACCAAAGAGGTCCTTACAAAACAACAAAAGACAGTGATGGTTCCGAATAATCAATAAAGAAGGGCAGTCATTACCAATATCAAAAAAAAGCCCATTAAGTCAAAACCTGAAAAAGGAGACTTACAAAACTAGGGCATCCCGCTGACTGTAATCACAAAAGAACAGTTCAGGCAAAAAAATAGGGATAAAATCAAGGAAAAAAAGAGGTTCTACAAACCCTCAGCAAAAAGAGATGATTGCCTATTCAAATAAACGTTCAGTATCTGAACCATCACCAGAATATCAAAGCAAAGACTCAAACAAGGTCTAACGTATGATCAACTGATTTTGGGTTTGGAGAACATCACGAAGAGCGGGTGGGTACAAATAATTTGAGCCTTTATCCTTTGTTTCTTAAACCGTGAACCAGGCCACGTTATAACCCTTAAAAGTCCTAGCTGAAGCATGGGTTAATTCGAAAGCATACTGTTACGAAAGGTATCCTGACTCCTTAAGGCCTACGGTAAATACGAGTTGACATCACGTTTTACAAACATTCACTTGTTTTATAAAAAAGAATGCATTTTCAAAATCTTCGAGACAGACATAAGCTTTGCATTTTTAACATAACTTTGTTTGCATATGACTTTTTGTTTGAACAACATAGAAATTCGCATGACGAAAGTCTAATGAACAAGAGTATCTCCAATCAAGGGGCATGGCATGACTATTGTCCATCATCTGGGGCAGTTAGGTCAAGATTCGGAGAATCTCTCAAAAAGGCCAAAAAGCCTGGGGCAAATCTCTGCCCGAGTCACTTGGGGCACTCCAACAACGAATCTTGCATGATCAGACACCTTCTGGTAATATGGCAACACAAGCAGCCAGGGGCACCTACCTGCATTCTAAGAGCATGAACATAGTCGAAAAAATACTACGCAAAATCAAAGACCCGCTAGGTTGACACACCTAGGCAAAAATAAGGGCTTCCCGGCGAACCAAAAGGGTTCGGGCAAAATGAGGGATGAAATGAAAAAATCTGTACACCCGGCAAGTCGAAAACCTGAAAAGGCGGCTTGAGCAAAAATGGGTATCCCGGTGGACCGAAAACCCGAAAGGGCGGTCCAGGCAAAAGTTAGGGATTAAAGCGTACGAATATGTCCTGCCATCCATCTACCAGAAGAAGGTTTGTCCCTCAACAATTATCAGCATCCCACAGGTGCCTCCCCCATAGAAACAGGGGCAATAATGGGTGGTCTAAGCAATCTGATTGTTCTGTCCTCCAAGGTATCAAGGTAGGTTCCGTTGAAGAACATAACCAATACAGTTCAATACTTCCCCAGGAGAGTCCAATCCAGATTCCCCAGGAAAGTTGGAGTTTATCTCCCCAAGCAATAAGTTTACCCCCAGTAGATTCTGGAAGCTTACCCTCCTCACAGAGCACGAACGCGTCGTCCGGCTTTATTCATAGAGTTATTTCCTTAACAGGATATAACTGGGTTATCCTCAGCCAAAAGCCACGGAAAGATCGTCGTCAACAGAGTCTTCTTATCTCCAGCGAAGTCCATTCATACTTCCGGCACAACAAAGACATCCTCAACAGTTACTATCAACACTCAGCAAGGCATCCCTCTGCCCACAGAGTTTTGCCTCTCAGCATGGTCACTAGAATATCTTTTCTCCTCGCAGAATCCGTCATTTGCCAAGTTTATTCCCCAACAGAGTTATCTTCTCCTACCGGTATACTTGCAACTATCATCCCCAGCGGAAGCAAAAGCTATTCTTCAACATCAGCCCGAGAGTGACTTCCCGGCACCCGTCAAGGATTTACTTTCCTAGACAAAAAATACATTCATAAACATCACATCTTCATACGTTATAGCATGCATATGCATCATACTACACGAATCTCATTAATTTTGAAGACATACAGTTCATGCATCATGATTTTGCATACAATTATGTTTTGTCTTTTCAGGAAAAAGATCAATACAAAGATGATTACTATCAACTAACGCAATTCTTTCTAGATATAGTTTCAGATATGATCCAGATATGGTGACGTTCTGACGCTGCTTCCAGAATTCCTTCTAGATATAGTTTCAGATATGACCCAGAGATGGTGACGTTCTGATACTGCTTCCAGAGTTCCTTCTAGATATAGTTTAAGATATGACCCAGATATGGTGACGTTCTGACGCTGCTTCCAGAATTCCTTCTAGATATAGTTTCAGATATGACCCAGATATGGTGACGTTCTGACGCTGCTTCCAGAATTCCTTCTAGATATAGTTTCAGATATGACCCAGAGATGGTGACGTTCTGACGCTGCTTCCAGAATTCCTTCTAGATATAGTTTCATATATGATCCAGATATGGTGACGTTCTGACGCTGCTTCCAGAATTCCTTCTAGATATAGTTTCAGATATGATCCAGATATGGTGGCGTTCTGACGCTGCTTCCAGAATTCCTTCTAGATATAGTTTCAGATGTAAACCAGATATGGTGACGTTCTGATGCTGCTTCCAGATTTCCTTCTAGATATAGTTTCAGATATGACCCAGAGATGGTGACGTTCTAATACTGCTTCCAGATTTCCTTCTAGATATAGTTTCAGATATGACCCAGAGATGGTGACGTTCTGATACTGCTTCCAGATTTCCTTCTAGATATAGTTTCAGATATGATCCAGAGATGGTGACGTTCTGATGATGCTTCCAGATTTCCTTCTAGATATAGTTTCAGATATGACCCAGAGATGGTGACGTTCTGATACTGCTTCCAGATTTCCTTCCAGATATAGTTCCAGATGTAAACCAGATATGGTGACGTTCTGATGCTGCTTCCAGATTTCCTTCTAGATATAGTTTCAGATATGACCCAGAGATGGTGACATTCTGATACTGCTTCCAGATATCCTTCTAGATATAGTTCCAGATGTAAACCAGATATGGTGACGTTCTGATACTGCTTCCAGATTTCCTTCCAGATATAGTTCCAGATGTAAACCAGATATGGTGACGTTCTGATGCTGCTTCCAGATTTCCTTCCAGATATAGTCCAGATATAAACCAGATATGGCAACGTTCTGACACTTATTCCAGTTGAAGACATTTCAAGACCTAGACCGGTTCAGTTAATCGACCCTAAGATTTTCTGTTGTTATCCCGTCCAAGGCCTTCTCTAGTCCAGCTAAATCAACTCCCAACAGATTTTTCTGATAAAGACTCAGCAGAAGTTATGGTCCCCTCTCCGACGGTGAGTGAGGTGGTAATTCCTTTTTCAGATGTTTCCCTCTCCGACGGTGAGTGTGAGGTGATAGTCTCTTATGGTACCCTCTCCAACGGCGAGTGAGGTGGTAATTCCTTTTTCAAGATGTTTCCCTCTCCGACGGTGAGTGTGAGGTGATAGTCTCTTATGGTCCCCTCTCCAACGGCGAGTGAGGTGATAATTCCTTTTCTTATGATTCCCTCTCCAACGGCGAGTGAGGTGACAATTCCCTTTCAAATTATAATTGCCTATGGTTCTCTTCCCGATGCTGCAAAGATGGTAATTCACACCCAAGATTTTCTCAACGAGCGTTGTTGAAGTTAAAGTCACCCAAGGTTCTCTTACCATTCATGCTAAGGCAATAACCATACCTGGTTCATTCATCATCTTTTGAAGCTCCAGACTCAGTTCCTGTAACCAGTCAGGACACATCTATACCAAGCATCTGAAAATCAGCTCCTGCAACGTGTCAGGTACTCATTTTTTTTCTTTTGCAGGTACGCTAGTTCTCGCTAAGGAACCTCTTACGCGATCAACATCCAGATGGAATCTATAAGCCCATCGTCCTATCCAGCAACCTCTAAATGGCATCTATAAGCCCATTCCCCCACCACACTGCCACTATGCGAGCGCAAATTTCTGGGCACTCTAGTGTCCAATCATCTTCTACCCTCGGATTACGAAAGGCACGTCAGCCAATCTGCATCCTCAGGTCTAAGAAGATTGAACAGGGGCAACTGTTGTACCCCAAAATTTGCCCTCCCATATTCTTCAAGAAATTGCCAAGCCAAGCTGCAAAATTCCCCAAGGGTGGCACAGTCCAACTGTCTCCTATACAGTCAAAACTAGGGTTTGTGTTCTGATCAAGAAATTGAAGGTTTCAAAGGCCCAATCAAGTCTCATATGCCTACAAAGATGGTAAAGTATCCTCATATCAAGTTTCAAGGCATTCAGCTCAAGATTGCACAGTCAAAAACCCTAATTGCACTACAGTCAACTGTAGGGGCAAAATGGTCATTTGACAGTCAAAAGTTCAAAATTTTGGTCAACATATCATTTTGAAGCCACAAACATCATTTGATCAATGCTTGATCATGATTCTCAAAATTTGGCTCAGAAATCATCAAAGATGCAAAAGTTACTATATTTGGACAGCTGAAAAAGTCAACTGAAATTGACCAGGGCATAACTTTCACATGGATTATCAGAAAAATTCCATCCAAGGCTCATTTTGAAGAGAAAGACATTTCCTACAACTCATCTTCATACTTCAAGTCCAAGAAATGCTCTCACAAAAAGTTATCAATTTCAACATTATAGGTCATTTTCAAAAGTCAACAAAAAGGGACTTCAAGTCAAAGGCCATAACTTGAGATTGGTAAATCCAAATGACATGGGACCAAAGGCATTGGTTAGAGGACTCAAAGACCTTTCCAAAATGTCCAAGAACATGAGAAAAGCTTAAAAATTGAGCAAGTTATGCCTTGTGGAAGTTGGGAAATTTTTGGATATTTTGAAAAGTCAACTTTGATCCAAATGACCTAAAAATGCTAATGGGCCCATTTTTCTTCCATGATTCATCATTCTAAGCATATGCACGACCACTTGGCCCAAAGGGAAGTATTTTCTCATTTTTTATTTATTTATTTGAATTATTATTTATATTAATTCATTTAAATTATTTAAATATATGGAAAATGTTCAATTCACCCTAACCAATCTTTTTATACACATTTCAGCCTCAATATTTTGTGCACATCCCAACATGGAAAGATTTGGTTTGATTT
Source organism: Vicia faba (assembly GCA_948472305.1). NCBI lineage: Eukaryota > Viridiplantae > Streptophyta > Magnoliopsida > Fabales > Fabaceae > Vicia > Vicia faba. The sequence goes on from OX451739.1 coordinate 1,273,242,711, forward strand.
AGGCTAATTGACACAAAAATACATGTGAAAAAGATATGGGAAGATCTTATGAAATCAAATTTGCAAAAACCATTAATTCATTGGATTTGCTCTAATTTTGTTGACCTAATAGCCTCCATACAAATACATGAACACAAACCTAATCGTGCTGGACTGAAAGCTGCGCAGAAAACCATTGGACAAAACTTGAAATTCTTGCCAAAAGTTCAAAACTGAAAAGCAGGTTCTAGGTCGATTGAAAGCACCATTCCTTTTCCAATAGCTTCCTCAAGGTTCCCAGAAGCGATTCCAATCCCTAACATCAACTCAAACGCAAAGAATTGGTAAAACAAATTCAAACTGTACTAAGAAAAATCCATGATCGTATTTTGATTTCTAGGCATCCTCATTGCATTTTAATTGTATATTCATGTTCCTTGTGAAGTTTTGAAACTAACCATGTGGTCCAATTGCGTTTTTGCGATGTATATAAGATTTCACCATGCGTGGCTTTTAGGGTTTTCAGCATTTTGAATTGGGGTTTTTGAGATAAGGAAAAATTGAGGTTCCAGGCCACCACCATTGCAATCAGCAGACCTGGATGAAGAGATTACCATAGTCGCGATTAATTTATGAGTTGCGTAGGCCTAATCGCTATTTCTTGGTAGCAAGCCTAAAACCACGCTATGAAAACCGTTGCCTTCGTGTTTTGTTTTACAGGGATGGTGAGGAAGAAGAAGGCGTGTCACACGATGGTTGGTGCGTTTGAAAATTCGCGCGCTGAACCACTAATGCCTTGGTTTTTCTTTTTATTATTTATTTGTTATAATATGTTTGAATGTGCACGTAGCTCAGCTGGCAAGGGATGGTGATTGTAACGTTCAAGACCTGGGTTCGAGCCCCAGGTCTGTATTATGCCCATATTATTTTTCTATTTATCTTCCTATGCAGGCACAACCTTAAGGCACACCATGCATCCTCAATAATCAAACACACACGCGTCCAAGAGATCCAAATCAAAGGCTCAAGATTGATGAGCACGTTACACCCCCGGTCAACGCCCTGCATATGATTCAAAAAAGTCCACAAGGCCATGCTATTGGGCTAGATTGCTAAGGCCAACACCTCACAATTGGGGCCTGAACCCCCCCCCCCCCTGGTTTGCAATTTCCTATTTTTTTTATATTTTATTTTTCAATTGTTTTCTTATTTTCTTTATTGTTTTAAGTTAAATAATTATTTTTACAATATATAAAAAATGCCTAAAAAATCAGAAAAAAGATAAAAACATGATAAATAATTTTTATTTTAATGTTTTCATGTAAATAAATTTAGTTTAATTAGGTTGCAATTTTAAATTCTTTTAATAACAAAAATACAAAAAAATATGTAGAAATAGGTTTAATTAATTTTGATTCCTTTTAATTTCCTTTTTTTACAATAATAATATTTATTTTATTTATTTTCATAATCAAAAATGCATGTAAATTAACTTAGGTTTAAATTAGTTAAAAATTCAATATTTTTCATAATAAATTTAAAAGCCATTAGAATTAGGGTTTACATTCAATTTTAATTTTGATTAATTCTCTTTTTTCCATTAATTCCTAAAAACACTAAAAATACCAAAAACATTTTCTTTTAAATTTTTAATTTTAATTCCTCATTAATTCTAATTAATTAATTCTTGTAATTTAATATTTTGCAAAAGGGTCCAACGCCCTCGTTTCGACTTAATTGTTTAATTTCGCATATTTATTTTATTTTGCTTAATTATGTATTTCTCCCAAAGCACTGTAACTTAAGCTTCTCGCACTTTTCAATTACTGTATTTACTTTGCTTTATTTATTTTCCGTCAAATCGGGTCCGGTTTAATTTTGGCGATGTGGACCCGCGCCATTTGTAATAGTTTTAGATTTACTTTTCCGCGAATATTTTAATTGTTAACAAAAAAGCATGGAAGAATGAATGACTATAATAAAATCAAGCGTAGATCACTTTAACATGACAAGACAAATACAAATGAAAACGACACACAATTCGCACACACCACCCCTAGGGTACGCCTCACTGTTGCCTTGCCTCGAAAGGTGATCGTCGAGTAGAGGATGTCTTAGTAAGTCCTCATGATCCGGGAACCTGGCATGAGGGTAGCTTCTAAGGTGTCTTCCCATTGCTCTGGTGATCACCATGTCCCTACAAACTCGAATTGACCCGAACACCTCCAACGGTGGTGCTACCTACCTCTCAATGGTGGGATGACACTACTTTAAAGGACATTTACATAGACGAATTCCTTAGGGTAGGTAGGTTCTCATGGATACTTGCTCTCTTCAAAAACAAAACAAATCAAAATCTTTTCACACCGACACTTTTCAAAAGCTTTCAAAGCAATTTTTCAAACACTCTGACACAAGAGTCGATCTGAAACTTTCAAAGAAACTTTTTAAAACCCACAATTGAAAAGCAAACAAAACATTTTTGAAAACACAATGAGCAAGTATCTAAGAGCCCATGGATAACCATGGATAGAAAGGGTGCTAACACCTTCCCTTTCTATAACCTACCTCCCGAACCGAGAGCAATCTCTTATAAGGAATTTTTCTGTGCTTTTGTCCTTTCCATTTGGAGAAAATAAAAGACGGTGGCGACTCTTGCTTCCGCGACATTTCGCGAACCAGCGTTAAACAGTCAGTTCCAGATCCACCGATCACAGAGAGGATCTGGACCTCAATAGGAAAGACAACCTCCATGCCGTATACTAGAGAATAGGGTGTTGCCCCGGTTGATGTGCGAGTTGGGGTACGATATCCGTGGAGAGAGAATGGTAGCATCTCATGCCAGTCTTTGTATGTGACTGTCATTTTCTGTATGATCTTTTTTATATTCTTATTTGCAGCTTCGACATCACCATTCATCTTTGGCTGATAAGGGAAAGAATTGTGATGCTGGATCTTGAATTGCTCGCACAGGGCGCTGATCATAGTATTGTTCAGGTTTGTACCATTGTCTGTAATGATCCTTTATGGGATACCGTAATGACAAATGAGGTTCTGCTTGACGAACCGGGCGACAACATTCTTGGTGACGGAAGCGAAGAAGGCTGCCTCCACCCATTTTGTAAAATAGTCAATGGCCACTAGGATGAAGTAGTGTCCATTAGAGGTTGTTGGCTTGATTTCCCCAATCATATCGATGCCCCACATAGCAAAGGTCCAAGGAGCCGTCAAGACATTCAGAGGAACCGGAGGTACGTGCACCTTTTTAGCATAGATCTGACACTTATGGCAAGTTCGAGAGTGTTGATAGCAATCTGCTTCCATGGTAGACCAGTAATAGCCTGCCCGTAGGATTTTCTTTTCCATCGTATGCCCACTGGAATAGGTGCCAAAAATGCCTTCATGTAATTCAGCCATGATCCTTTCAGCTTCAACCTTGTCTATGCACCGAAGTAACACAGAGTCATGGTTGCGTTTGTAAAGAATGCCATTACTAAAGAAGAATTTAGCAGAGAATCTCCTTAAGAACTTCTTATCATTTACTGAAGCTCCTTTTGGATATTCTTGAGCCTCGAGATACCTCTTGACTTCGTGAAACCAAGGATGCTCCACTACTTCTTCAGTATTAATCTCGTGACAGTGTGATGGTTCATCCCTTCGTTCAATGGTGATCTGGGGAGCCTCATTATCACATTTAAGCTTAAACATAGATGACATTGTGGCTAGTGCGTCGGCTAGCTGATTTTCTTCTCACGAGAATTGCTCGAAGGTAATCTTCTCAAAATGTGGGAGCAACGTCAAAATATGTTCTTTGTAAGGGATAAGGTTAGGGTGTTTGGTATCCCACTCCCCTTTGATCTGGCTAATAACCAAAGCTAAATATCTGAATACATTCAAAGATTTGATCCCCAAGTCTATGGCAACTTTGAGACCAAAGATGCATGCTTCGTATTCTGCCATGTTGTTTGTACAATTGAATCAGAGTCTTGCCGTAAAGGGAGTATGACACCCTTCAAGAGATATGAGTACAGCACCAATACCATTTCCGAGTGCGTTAGATGCCCCATAAAAAACCAAGGTCCATCGGGATCCTTGTTTAGGTCCGTCATATGGTCTGAATTCTTCATAGTTGTTTACCATCATGATGTCTTCATCTGGAAATTCTAACTTCATGGACTGGTAGTCTTCTACAGCTTGGTGAGCAAGGTGATCAGCTAGTACACTTCCCTTTATTGCTTTCTGGGTAGTATATTATATGTCATATTCCGTCAGGATTATCTGCCATCTCGCTATTCTCCCAGAGAGAGAAGGCTTCTCGAAGATGTATTTTATTGGATCCATTTTAGATATCAACAGGGTAGTATGAGTCAGAATGTACTGTCTTAGCCGGCGAGCAGCCCATGCCAGAGCGCAGCAAGTTTTCTCGAGCAGTGAATATCTTGTTTTAGAGTCGGTAAACTTTTTGCTCAGGTAATAAATAGCATTCTCTTTCCAGCCAGACTCGTCATGCTGCCCCAACACACACCCCATTGAATTTTCTAAAACATTTAGATATATGATCAATGGTCTTCCCTCGACTGGTGGCATTAAAATAGGAGGCTCTTGCAGGTATTCTTTGATCTTATTGAAAGAAGTTTGGCATTCATCATTCCATTTGACTACTTGATCTTTCTTCAGTAATTTGAAGATTGGTTCACAAGTAGCTGTCAGGTGAGAAATGAATCTGGTAATGTAGTTTAAGTGTCCCAAAAATCCTCTGACTTCCTTCTCAGTACGAGGAGCAGGCATCTCTTGTATTTCTTTTACCTTGGCAGTATCTACTTCAATACCCTTGTTGGTAACGACAAAGCCTAGAAGTTTACCAGACCTTGCTCCAAACGTGCATTTATTTGGGTTCAACCTCAGCTTGTACTTCTTTAGCCTCTCAAACAGTTTCTATAAATGATCAAGATGCTCTTCTTTTGTTTGAGATCTAGCTATCATGTCATCCACATAGTCCTCTATTTCGTGATGTATCATGTCGTGAAATAGAGCTGCCATGGCACGATGATAGGTTGCCTTTGCATTCTTCAGTCCGAATGGCATAACCTTATAGCAGAATTTGCCCCACTGTATGACAAAGGTTATCTTCTCCATGTCCTCAGGCGCCATTTTGATTTGGTTGTAGCCTGAGAAATCATCCATGAAGGAAAACACTTTGTGCTTTACCATATTGTCAACTAGGATGTCAATGTGAGGAAGTGGAAAATCATCCTTAAGGCTTGCCCTATTCAAATCCCGATAGTCCACGCACATTCGTACCTTGCCGTCTTTTTTGGGCACGGGAACAATATTGGCAACCCATTGTGAATAGGAGGTGACGGCCAAGAATCCAGCGTTGAATTGTTTCATGACTTCTGCTTTAATCTTCTCTGGCATATCTGGTTGCATTCGACGGACCTTTTGTTTTACTGGTGGACAATCCTTTTTTGTAGGAAAATGATGTACCACAATATCTGCATTAAGTCATGGCATGTCTTCATACGACCAAGCAAAGACCTCAACATACTCGTGTAGCAACTGAATCATCCGCTCCTTGACATTGGGTTCCAGGTTGGCACCTACTTTGACCTCTCTTTTGTATTCTTCGGTACCTAGGTTGATGGTGTCCACGGATTCCTCGTGAGACTGAATGGTTCTCTCTTCTTGCAGTACTAATATGGAAAGTTCCCCTGGTACTTCACAATCTTCCTCACCTTCGTCTTCAGCTTGGTAGATTAGATTTTCATAGTCACAGAAGACCATAGCAAATCCGTTATCCATGGGATCCCGAATGGATGTAGACCTGCATTGTGAGTGTGAGTGTGTGTAAGGGTATAACTATCTTTGAAATAAGAATGCAAAGAGAAAAACAATAAGCGCAAATTTTGTATGCAAAACATCCATGATTCATTGATGTCGTATGGAAATGAGATAATAACCCTTACAAATGGACCATTGTGCCTCGGGTAAGACACAAGGTTTTAAGAGTCTGAATTGTTTTAATGTTACAGATCTAACAAAATGTAAAGACAAATTACTGTGGGATAAAAGTGATCGGGACAAAATCTCTAGCATCCCAATTGATGAGCCCTCCACTGACAGTTGGGAAGATCCAATCCTCCAGGTTGCAACCATCTTCATCATCCTTTACCGCGTTGACTTCACGGTTGTTGATCTCAGGGGTGGTCCTCCAGCACGAGCGCGATGTACAGCCTTCTAAGCACTTGAAGTGAAACCTAGGCCAAACTTTTCAGATTTGTATGGGATATCTGGGAGTTATCCCCAAATAGTGCACCCACCTTCTTCTATCACTGCCTTGGCATCCTTCAAAGATGACATCCTGAGTGGAGGCCTTGTGATCTTGGGATCCTGAGATACAGCCTTCGCTACTGCCACGTCTTGCGGGACTTCTTCAAATTGTTGGAATGGAGTTTCAATAAATTCACCATCTAATTCCACATATCTGAAGGAATTGAGATGGCTGATCATATACTCTTCTTCTCCATGAACGGTGATGATCTTCCATTGAATCGGATATTTCAGCATTTGGTGTAACATAGAAGTAACAGCGCCAGCATTGTGGATCCATGGTTAGCCTAGCAAGCAAGAGTATGAGGGGCGGATGTCCATTACATAAAAAGTTGAATCAAATGTTTGGGTTCCAACCTTTATGGGGATATCCACTTCCCCATGCACCATCCTTTTCGAGCCGTCAAAAGCCCTTACTACTATGTTGCTTGGCTTTAATGTCAATCCCTCACAGTCAAGCCTATCAAGAGCTTTTTTAGGCAATACATTCAGAGATGAGCCATTGTCCACCAAAACATGAGCCAGGGTTGTGCCACCACATTCAACTGAGACATGCAAAGCCTCATTATGCTTCCTTCCTCTTGGCGTTAAATCAGCATCCGAAAAACCTAGACCATTATCTACAGTCAAGCTGGCTACACAGTCCTGAAACTGATCGGCAGATGTCTCTTGGGGTACATGCGCAATTTTCAAGAATTTTACCAAGGCTTTTGCATGCGCCTCGGAACATAGTAGTAAAGCCAACATGGAAATTTTAGATGGATTTTCCCCCAGTTGTTCAACTACATCATAGTCGCATCTTTTTATGATCTTTAGAATCTTGTCCATCTCTTTCTGGGAGGTCTCAGGGATAGTCAGTGATTGTTCCTTCGTTCGGACAGGCTCAATCAGGATACTTTTACCTCGAGTTTAGGTAAAATCGGCAGCAGGAATGTCAGTAGGAGTGATAGCAGGGATTGCAACATCTTTGTCAATTGGAGTATTAGTGGAGATGATTGTAGGACTGGGAACAGCCTTTGGAGGAGCGACAACGACAAGAATGATTACGGGTCCAGAAACTGCTTTTGGGGGAGCAATTTTTGGAGAGAATATCCTTCCGCTTCGGGTAATCTTGCTAGTCCCGGCAATGTTACTGATATTGGAGTCATCCTTCTCGGAACTTGAATCTTCGGCAACTGGCCAATCTTGCTTGATACCGTGGTAGTAGACATCCCCTCCATAATTCCATGGTACGGTTTTGTCTCAAATACGGGACTGGTCTAGGCATTGTAATTATCAAAGGAGCTACTTTTGGAACTGATGTAATTCTAACGGGTCTTTTGGTGGAGACCCTGGAAGAATTGTCGAAAATGGTCACGATGGAAACATTATTATAAGAAACAGGTGGAACAAAAGTATTTTCGAACAAAATTTCCTTGTTATATATTAGGCACTGAACTCCTGCTTTCAACAAAGGACAACTAGTTAGTGAGGACAAACAGAAATGATAGCTTTCATCACAACCCGGGAAAATACTGGCATTCAATAAGTTTCTTTTAATAGTCAAGAGTGGGGTCATAAGTTCATCAACTGAAGTAACAAACATATCTTCCTCGATAGCATAGGAATTATGGCCATGTTTGGGCATAGGGGCATAAATGACATTGGGCTTTTCCGGTGCATCGAATTCAATCGCTTTGGCTTCAAGGAGGTCTTGTACTTTGTTCTTTAAAGCCCAACAATTGTTAGTTTCATGGCCGGGACTCTCAGAATGGTATGCGCAACGGGTATTAGGATGATAGTGAGGAGATGTTGCGTTAGGGTTCTTTGGAGCTTCTTTCAAAGTCACCAGGTTGGATCTTCGCAATTGTGGTAATACTTGAGATAAGGTCATGTTAATTTTGGTGAATTGTCTGACTGGTCTTTCCATCCTTGGTGGGTTATTTCTTTGCTGATCAAGCGCAGGTTTAGGAATCATAACAAGCCCCACCATTGGACGGTGTTCGACCCTACCTTGATTTCTCTGAGGATAAATAGCAACCATTTCCTTCTTTCCGATGAATGGTTTCCTTACAGCAGCAGAGGATGTATCTTTTTGAATCTTTCCATTTTTTATTCCAGCTTCTATCCTTTATCCGGTCAATATTAGTTCAGTAAGACCTACCGATGAACTCCCATTTAGGTGATTGAAGAAGGGACCAGACAAGGTGCCCAAAAACATGTCTACTAATTCTCTTTCAGATAGAGGAGGTTGAACTCTTCCGGCCAAATCTCTCCATTTTTGCGCATAGTCCTTGAAGCCTTCATTTTAAACCATGGCCATACTCTGGAGTTGAGTATGGGTAGGTGCAAGATCAGTATTGTATTGATATTGTTTGTAAAAGGATGCAGCAAGATCTTCCCAGTTATGAACATTGGCTCTTTCTAACTGATAAAACCAATCAAGTTGAGTTCCAGACAGACTGTCTTGGAAGAAGTGTACCCATAAATCTTTGTCAGCGGTATGGGGATGGATTTTCCTTACATAGGACTGGAGATGCATTTTAGGGCATGAAACTCCGTCATATTTGGCGAATACAGCTGCTTTGAATTTTGGAGGAATGACAATCCCCGAAACTAAACCCAGTTCCTCAAAGTCCAAGCCAGACACTTTTTAGATTTCTATTGCACTCAACCGCTCTTCGAGACGTTTATACTTGTCATCAGCTGGAGGGTATTGTTCCTCAAAATAGTCTTCTTCCTCCTTTTCCTCTTCTGATTCTGATGGGACAACTGTTTCCTTGCCTTTCCCATCTTGATTGTCTCTCTCACCGGATGTCATTGCAAAGTCTAGGGTCCTTCTTGTCTGCCCATGAAATCTTATTCCCATGTTTAGGACTCCAGTTACCTTCTTTGTCTTATTTTTCTTTTCCTCATCCAACAAAGTCTTCAATTCTTCTTGTCCTTTAGCCAGAGTTAAGAACAACTGTTAAAACTGTGCATTCTGAGCTTGGAGATCCTTCACCATTTGCTCGAGATCCATCTTACTGAAATAAACAGTAGAGAGTTGAGGAGACTTGTTGCAAGAAACCTTCTTATGTTATGATGAATGGTAAATTCATATGCAATGATTTCTAGGATTTTAAGATTCAAATTTTTTTTAGACAAAGAGGAAACACACGTTATATTAAAGCTTTTGAGTACATCAATGCCTTCTTGGGAAAAATGATACAAAAACTCTAAGATAAAAAGGTAGTCCGCGTCCTCTTTGGTGCAATGTAGGCATTCAGAGTCTACTCCTCATGAAGCATCCTAGTGAGTTCCAAAACCTTCTTCTCTCTTGCATAGAATTGGGCTTCCAAAGTATCTCGCTCTCCCTTGAGTTGTATCCAATATCTTTGTAGGTCTTCAAGAGAGGTGGGCATGTCAGGATGGAGGAGAGTGTATGGAACATCTCCTTCTATGATAGGCTCAATGATTACCGGGAGAATGGAGGGATAAGGCATCATAAGACTCTGAGCACGAGTTCGTACCCATTTGAGGTAAGGCTCATGAGGGATGGAATTTTTATGCCCCAAAGTCTTGCTATCTACCTTGTTTAACATCTTCCAAGCTCGGATAAATCTCTGGTGAAGACCTTGATCGTCGTTGTCATAGTCAAATACCAAACCTTGAATCAGCATCTCGTGTGGGCCATCCCTTCAGGCGTAACTAAACTGTCTTAAGGCTAAGCAGGGGTTGTAGGTGATACCTCCCCTAATGCTAAGTAAAGGGACATTAGGAAATTATCCACAACGGTCGATAATAGTAACATTCTCTATGGATCGGGAGCACCAATGAATGTCTGAATGTTTGAGTGTCATCAACCTTTGTGACCACCTTGAACCTTGCTCGTTCTTTAGTACAGATTGGGGAAGATGTGAAATAAACCATCTTGCCAAGAGAGGAGTGCAACACATAAGAACACCTTTTCCTCAATGTGAGAGTGTGAAAAGAGTGTAGGATATTGTGATACGGTGGGAGAACTGACTTGAGGTTTTGCGTTTGTTTTCGCACTTGTTCGGTTTAGCAAGAGTCGCCATCGACTTTTTATTTTATTCTAAGGAAAGGTAAAAAAGCACAGGAAAAGACCTTTGAGATGTTTTTGTGGGTTCGGGGGGTAGATTATGAAAAGGGAAGGTGCTAGCACCCTTTTCATCCATGGTTATCCATGGGCTCTTAGTTACTTGGTTTAGATCACTTGCCTTTGCTTTTCAATTGCTTGAAATGGTGCTTTGTGTGTGTGGTTTTGAAAATGTTTTGAAAAAGATGCCTTGTCTAGGCAACCTTTGTAATGACTCTCGTTTGAGTATATACAAAGGTGTGTGTCTTTTTAAAAAGATAATTTCAATGTTTTTGAAAGTTGTTTTGAAGTTGTGTTGTGATGTGTGTTTGAAAAATGGCAAGGATGTTTTGCAAGATTTTTGATCAAGTAACTAAGAGTTGTCTACCCTATTTTACTCAAAGATTTTCTTATGTTTTAACCCTTTTAACAGTGTTGTTTCACCATTGTGTTTGATGAACAACCTTGTGTTAGGATGTTTAAACGGGACAGGCGCGGGTCATCGTGTACAATTATTGAAGGCAACTTGTGAGACGCTCTAGCAATTTTGTAAGGGACGAGATCGTTTTATCGAAGGCAACACCGAGGGTCATCGAGGGACTACGATATTTGTTTATCGAAGGGACATTTGCTAGAGTGCCACATACTCGAGGGACATGATTGCATTTTTCGAGGCAACAAGTGGAATTACCCTAAGGGTGCATGTGTGAATAGTGTGTTTGATTTGCATGCATTTTGACTTGATTAGGGGTTTCCTACTTGTTGGTTTTATCTTTCCATACACACCTATTTACTAGCATTTGTATAAAGCAATAAAAATGTAGCAAATAAATATCCTACACTATTATAACCATATTGAAGTGCAGAAGAATATAAAGGAAAAAAATAAGATAAAAAGAAGAAAAAATGAGCTCCTTCGATTTGGGCAGGAGCAGCCTTCGATTTTCATTTCTAGGCTTCCTTCGATTGGGAGTTCGCACCAGTGAGGTCATGGCCTTCGATTGGGCTTTGGCAGTCAGTGTATGGCGAAGCCTTCTGGTTCTGCCTTATTGTCTTTTTTGACTGGAGGTCGAAAGCAGTGAGGGAATGCCTTTCGACTGGCCATGGTTTGCCTCCTGGTTATCTCTTTCGTTCGACCTGGAGAAAGAGGGTAGAAGCCAGAAGCTTCATTTCCTATTTCTTGTTTCCTGTTTCTTTCATTTAAAGCATTAAATGGCAACATGGCCCGAGGCCATGCTATTATTTGTCTTGTAAACAGTTTAATAGTTAAAGCTAGTTCAGGTAAACAGAAAGCAAAACGAAAGGGTTAACTCTAAAAAAACATGTTAAAAGGGTGGAATGTTCAAGGATTATTTACATGTTATGCCATGAAATGAAATGTTCAAGGGTAAGGGTGACTTACCTTTATGGAGGCCTTGAATGGGTGTGGGACCTTGAGTGGAGGCCCGGGGTTCTGGATTTGAAAGAGGGGGCCAACAACTGTGCTTGGAATGCTGGATTCGAAGGAAGGAAAGAAACAAGTCTTATGTTTCTTTCCAAACTGAATTCGAAGGATACTGAAGAGTACTTGTTCTTCAGAATCGAAGGAAGTAAGTATGTGATTCTGGGTTTGTTCTCACAAGTGTTGAAGGGACTTGAGAGATTTGTTGTGTTTGAGAAAATTTGGGAGATTCGTTCCTCTGGTCCAAAGATCCTCCTTAAACATGTGTTGGAGCCTCTTATTTATAGGCAAAGTTGGCTAAAGCTTTTGGAGGGAAAACAAAATAATTTGAAAAATTTGAGTAAACTGCTCTTTGTAGCCTTCGAGGGACAGTGGTTGTATGCTGTTTTGGTGCAAGAATGGGGCAGTGTTTCAAGACTGTTGTGCAGCAGTTTTGGCCAGTGTACCATGCCTGAACTTGGCAGCAAGCATCTTTGAATATTTCATCCTTTCATTTTGACCCTCCTTCGACCAGATTCTTCTTCTAACATATTGTTTGACTTTCCTCCAACAAGTGTCCTTCGAACAAATCACCTTTGTGCATCATTTGAAGGGGCCATCAACCATGTGCTGAAGTTTGTCAGGGATGGAAATGCAACACACTAAATGTTGTCCAGTCGAAGCTAGTACAAACGTAGTCAATGCTTTGTCGAAGCCTTGTGGTCGAAACAAGCTAATGCCCAGTCGAAGCTTGTATCAAAGAAAACATATTGCCAAAACGAAAGCTCATGCTCGAAGGAAGCATATTGCCCAATCGAAGCTTGGGTTGAAACAATCATAAAGGGAGTCATTGCCTTGTAGTGTGAGGGAAGTTCCTGGCTTTTGAATCGAATGGTGTTTCTAAACTTGCACTCGAAGGAGGCTTTAAGTTCAACATGAAGGACATATCCAAGTTGCATTCGAAGGATGTTTCCAATCCAAACGAAGGATGTACCTAAACTTGCACTTAAAGGAGGCTTTAAGTTCAAAATGAAGGACATGCCCAAGTTGCATTCGAAGGAGGCTCTTGCTCAAAACGAAGGATGTAATCCAAGCTGCATTCGAAGGAGGCTCTTGCTCAAAACGAAGGATGTAATCTAAGAGTCATTCGAAGGAGGCTCTTGCTCAAAACTAAGGATGTAATCCAAGTTGCATTGGAAGGAGGCCAAGAGTCAATCGAAGGGTGCTGAATCGAAGGAGACCTGTTTTCCTCCAAATTTGTCAAAATATTATTTTTATCTGTTTTCTCCCTTTTTGACAGTTTCCTTTTAATTTTGGTACTGGAAAATTCCAAAGTACTTGTGCAAGCTTGAACCTTGAGAATCCTTGTGAGAAAGGCCTTGAAGAATGAGAGGGCGAATTTTGGGGTACAATAGCTGCCCCTGTTCAATCTTCTTGAACTTGAAGAGTTAGATTGGCAAGTTTGCCTTTCGCGACTCGAAGGTAAAAGAGGATTGGACACTAGAGTGCCCGTAAATTTGCGCTCGTCAAAATATAGTTGAGGAAATGGGCTTAAAGATGCCATTTGGAGATGGTGGAATCTTGCTGGAGATGGGCTTAAAGATGCCATCCAAGAATGTTTGTTGAATTGCAATGTTTGTAGGTCAGAAGAATGAGCATCAAAATGGTATCCGTGTCTGGAATGCATTTGAACTGTATCTGGAGACTGAGTCTATATGAGCCAAAGAATGGCGTCCGTGTCTGGAGCATAACTGGGCTATAACTGTATTTGATTCTTTGAATGAATATCAGAATGACTGCCGTGTCTGGAGTGTATCTGTATTCTGAATGGGTGACAAAGAAAAATCTGTGTATGGAGCAACTGTGTGTTGAGGATAAGTTCTGAATGAGTGACAGAATGGCAACCGTGTCTGGAGCGTATCTGGACCGTATCTGAAGTTGAGATCTGTATGAGTAGCAGAATGACTTCTGTGTCTGGAGTGTATCTGAAACTGTAACTGGGATTTGAATAAGTGACAGAATGACTTCCGTGGCGACTGCACTGAGGGAATCAAACTGTTGATGTAAGGGTCAGAATGGTATCCGTGTCTGGAATGCATTTGAACTTGAGTTTTGATAATTGAATCTGAATGAGAGATAGAATGGCTGCCATGTCTGGAGCGTATCTAGTCAGTATTGGATTGCCGAAGTTTGAATGAATAGTAGAATGACCGCCGTGTTTGGGGTGTATCTGTACTGTATTTTGACTTGAAATTCTGAATGAGTAATAGAATGACCGCCGTGTTTGGGGTGTATCCATATTGTATCTGACTTGAAATTCTGAATGAGTAATAGAATGACCGCCGTGTTTGGGGTGTATCCATATTGTTTTTAAATAATTGTTAATGATAGCCTTTCGATCTCATCCTTAAAAGGATAAAATGTTAGCTAAACACAGTTATGTTGCATGATATGTATGATGCAATGAATTGTGTTTCATCAATGTTTATGATATATGAATGTAATGATTATGCATGTAAGCTGAGTAGCCGTCTTGTTGAGGAAGATAAAATCCGGATAGCTGGAGATAATGGATTCTTTGACTGCTGCTGGGGAAAGTGAATCCTTGACTGCTGCAGGGGATGGAAAATCCTTTGATCGTTGAAAATGAGAAGTCCTGGGACTGCTGTTGGGGAATCAGGAGTTTGGGTTATATGCCAATCTACTGGGGGATTCCTGTTTTGAGGAGATCTTCACTGGGGAATATCTGAATACCCTGTGAGGAACTGAGAATGAGAGTCTTCGTTCTGCTTGGGGAATAAGAATTCTGTGGGAAATAGACACACTGTTGAAAGTAGCTATCCTGTTGGAGAGTAAAATTCAGGATTCTGGAAAAAGCTTATTCCTGTCTGGAAGAAGTTCAGATTTAGGTTGTATGCCGCTTTAAGAATGAGAAACTTCATTATGTCGGGAATATCAGGAAGTTGAATTGTATGTTGAGAAGCAGGAAGGTATCTGCATTTGGAGCATCTCTGGGATGAGGATAAATTCTAAATGAGTGATAGAATGGCAACCGTGTCTGGAGCGTATCTGGACTGTATCTGAAGTTGAGATATGTATGAGTAGTAGAATGACTTCCGTGTCTGGAGTGTATCTGAAACTGTAACTTGGATTTGAATGAGTGACAGAATGGAAACTGTGTCTGGAGCGTATCTGGACTGTATCTGGAGTTTGAGATCTGTATGAGTAGCAGAATGACTTCCGTGTCTTGGAGTGTATCTGAAACTGTAACTGGGATCTGAATGAATGACAGAATGACAATCGTGTCTGGAGCATATTTGGACTGTATCTGAAGTTGAGATCTGTATGAGTAGCAGAATGACTTCCGTGTCTGGAGTGTATCTGAAACTGTAACTGGGATCTGAATGAGTGACAGAATGGCAACCGTGTTTGGAGCGTATCTGGAGTGTATCTGAAGTTGAGATCTGTATGAGTAGCAGAATGACTTCCGTGTCTGGAGTGTATCTGAAACTGTAACTGGGATCTGAATGAGTGACAGAATGGCAACCATGTCTGGAGCGTATCTGGATTGTATCTGAAGTTGAGATCTGTATGAGTAGCAGAATGACTTCCGTGTCTGGAGTGTATCTAAAACTGTAACTGGGATCTGAATGAGTAACAGAATGGCAACCGTGTCTGGAGCGTATCTTGAATGTATCTGAAGTTGAGATTTGTATGAGTAGCAGAATGACTTCCGTGTCTGGAGTGTATCTGAAACTGTAACTGGGATCTGAATGAGTGACAAAATGGAAACCGTGTCTGGAGCATATCTGGACTGTATCTGAAGTTGAGATCTGTATGAGTAGCAGAATGACTTCCGTGTCTTGGAGTGTATCTGAAACTGTAACTGGGATCTGAATGAGTGACAGAATGACAACCGTGTCTGGAGCATATCTGGATTGTATCTGAAGTTGAGATCTGTATGAGTAGCAGAATGACTTCCGTGTCTGGAGTGTATCTGAAACTGTAACTGGGATCTGAATGAGTGACAGAATGGCAACCGTGTTTGGAGCGTATCTGGATTGTATCTGAAGTTGAGATCTGTATGAGTAGCAGAATGACTTTCGTGTCTGGAGTGTATCTGAAACTGTAACTGGGATCTGAATGAATGACAGAATGGAAACCGTGTCTGGAGCGTATCTGGACTGTATCTGAAGTTGAGATCTGTATGAGTAGCAGAATGACTTCCGTGTCTGGAGTGTATCTAAAACTGTAACTGGGATCTGAATGAGTAACATAATGGCAACCGTGTCTGGAGCGTATCTGAAATGTATCTGAAGTTGAGATTTGTATGAGTAGCAGAATGACTTCCGTGTCTGGAGTGTATCTGAAACTGTAATTGGGATCTGAATGAGTGACAAAATGGAAACCGTGTCTGGAGCATATCTGGAATGTATCTGAAGTTGAGATCTGTATGAGTAGCAGAATGACTTCCATGTCTTGGAGTGTATCTGAAACTGTAACTTGGATTTGAATGAGTGACAGAATGGCAACCGTGTCTGGAGCGTATCTGGACTGTATCTGGAGTTTGAGATCTGTATGAGTAGCAGAATGACTTTCGTGTCTTGGAGTGTATCTGAAACTGTAACTAGGATCTGAATGAGTGACAGAATGGCAACCGTGTCTGGAGCATATATGGACTGTATCTGAAGTTGAGATCTGTATGAGTAGCAGAATGACTTCCGTGTCTGGAGTGTATCTGAAACTGTAACTGGGATCTGAATGAGTGACAGAATGGCAACCGTGTTTGGAGCGTATCTGGACTGTATCTGAAGTTGAGACCTGTATGAGTAGCATAATGACTTCCGTGTCTGGAGTGTATCTGAAACTGTAACTGGGATCTGAATGAGTGACAGAATGGCAACCGTGTCTGGAGCGTATCTGGACTGTATCTAAAGTTGAGATCTGTATGAGTAGCAGAATGACTTCCGTGTCTGGAGTGTATCTGAAACTGTAACTGGGATCTGAATGAGTGACAGAATGGCAACCGTGTCTGGAGCGTATCTGGACTGTATCTGAAGTTGAGATCTGTATGAGTAGCAGAATGACTTCCGTGTCTGGAGTGTATCTGAAACTGTAACTGGGATCTGAATGAGTGACAGAATGGCAACCGTGTCTGGAGCATATCTGGACTGTATCGGAAGTTGAGATCTGTATGAGTAGCATAATGACTTCCGTGTCTTGGAGTGTATCTGAAACTGTAACTGGGATCTGAATGAGTGACAGAATGGCAACCATGTCTGGAGCATATCTGGAATGTATCTAAATTTGAGAAGGAACCGGTGTAGGGTTGCTTCATGATGAGTCCGTGTAAAACTGCATCTGGAATTGAGAAGGAACCGGTGTAGGGTTGCCTCATGATGAGTCAGTGTAAAACTACATCTGAATTTGAGAAGGAACCGGTGTAGGGTTGCCTCATGTTGAGTCCGTGTAAAACTACATCTGGAATTGAGAGATTTCTTAAAATCTTGACTGGACTGCCCCAGGTTTAATGGACTTTGAAAGATTTGTTAAAATCTTGACTGGACTGCCCCAGATTTGTTAGACAATACCAGACCAAGTCTCTTTTTGTTGACGGGAGATTTTTGCAACGGGAGTATCATCCCACTTGAAGTGATCTTACTCACTGAGAGAGCTTTCGTTCTTCCGAACATTCACTGTATGAATTTCTTCGCTGTTTAAACAAGTAAACCATATGCAAACAACGATATTCAAATAATGCAAAGTTTATGCTTGTCTCGAAGTTTTAAAAAATGCATTTTTTAGCAGTTTTTATAAGACAAATTCAACACAAGATTTAGGGCAAAGCCTTACAGGAGTCAGGATACCTTTTGTAACAGTATGCTTTCGAACTAACCCATGCTTCAATTAGGACTTTTGAAGGGTTGTAACTTGGCTTAGTTCATGGTTTAAGAAACAAAGGATAAAGGCTCAAAGTATATTTGTTCTCACCCGCTCTTCGTGATGTTCTTCAATCCTAGACTCAGTTAATTTGCGCGTCGAACTCTATTCGAGTTTGGAACGACATTTTGGTTGATGGTTCACCAGTTGAATTTATTGGAAGGCAGTCATTATTTTTTGCAACATTTTTTATGTTATTGAGGCTTTATAATGACCTCTTTCTTTTGATTTGTTATCCCTAACTTTTGCTTGACTGTTCCTGTTTTTCGAGATTACAGTCAGCGGGATGCCCCAGCTTCCTTAAGCCTCCTTTATAGGTTTTGGCTCGGTGGGTTTTTCTCTTTTGAGAAATTGACTGCCTATGAGATAAGGAACCACCACTGTCTTTTGATTCCCAGGGAATGTTTTTGATGTCATTCGTTGTATTATGAACTGAGAGTTTGCGACTTCAATGCGCATCCTTTTTTTTTTGAATTAACTGAGAGACTACCCTTCCCCAGGTTTAATCAAAGGTTTTAATTTGTGTTTAAAACATAAAACTTCTACTTCTTTGGCTCGAAGGGGGTTGACTAGGGATTATCTTCCTTATAACTCCAGTGTTTAGGATTTGAAAGAAACGCCTGTACATCGTCAGCAAGGTTTGTTCAAAAGCATACTGTATGAGATTATGGTATTGTTTCGTCATCCTCCCTCTAAAGGCTTGTAGATTTTTATCAAGAGTTAAATATCATAAAGAAAGCATAAGAATAGTGAAAACGAATGGATGAATTCAAGACAAACATATGCAATGCATTAATGAAACAGAGTTTGACATCAACAGATAATTGTTTGAATACAAAAGAAATTACAACTTGAAAATTCAAATGGAAAAAAAGTCTCCCAGTTCGAGCTTTGTCATTTCAGGTGGAGAACCCCTAGCGGAAGATTTTCATCTCACCATCCAGCATGAATTCCAACACTCCTTCGTCGATCAAGTCTTGGATCTTGTTTCTCAAAGCCCAACAGTCATCGGTGTCATGCCCAGGGCTATGGGAGTGGTATACACAAAATGCATCGGGGTGATAGCTAGGAGTAGAGGTATTGGGCTTCCGAATAGGGTCCCTTAAAGCAAGCAGATTAACCTCTGTGATCGGTGGAAATAGAACTGACTGTTTTTGAAATGCTGGTTCGCGAAATGTCGCGGTAAGCAAGAGTCGCCACCGTCTTTTATTTTCTCCAACAAGGAAAGGACAAAAGCACAGCAAAATTCCTTTTCGAGATGTTTCTCGGTTCGGGAGGTAGATTATAGAAATAGAAGGTGTTAGCACCCTTTCTATCCGTGGTTATCCACGAGCTCTTAGGTACTTGCTCACTATGTTTTCAAAAATGTTTGCTTTTCTTGTGTATGTGGGTTTTGAAAAAAAGTTTAGTTTGAAAACTTCTAGGTAACTCTTGTATCAGTCCTCAAGAGTGTATGAAGTGTTTTGAAAACTTTTGTCAGAAAAGTGTAAGTGCGAAAAGTTGTTTTTGTTTTTTTGAAAGAGCAAGTACCCAGGAGAAATCTACCTACTCAAAAGAAATTAAGCTGTGTAAATGTCCTTTAGACAGTACTATCCCACTATTGAGAAGTAGGTAGCACCGTCGTTGGAGTTATTCAGGTCAATTCGATTATAGGGACATATGTGGTCACCAAAGCAATAGTAGGACGCCTTAGCGGTAACCCTAATGTCCTAGATCCTTTTTTATCCGAGGCAACCGTTTCGAGGCAACTTGGATCTTTAGACAGGAGGGCGACCTCTAAAACACCCTATACTCAATGACCACGTCGAGGCAACCAAATGAGGCGTACCCTAGGAGTGGCATGTGCGAGTGTGTCAGGTTTCAGTTAAGATTATCTTTGCACAAGTATTATGGTGAGCTACAAGTTGGTTTTACTTTTCAGGCAAGTTTTGTCATGCATAGTTAACAGTTAATAATTGTGCGGAAAGTAAATCTACGCTATTACAAGGCGTTGGGTATTTACATCGCCAAAAACATAACCCTTGAAAAATAAATGCGAGAAAATAAAGAAAGCGATAAAAGGTCCTAGTTATCTATTACACCCTCGGAACAGATACATAAATATGATCAAAATAATAATCAAGAATAAACATGCGCGAAACGAAATTGCATCGGGAAAGTCCTTAGGGTATTGACCCTTT
This sequence comes from Vicia faba, assembly GCA_948472305.1. Classification (NCBI taxonomy): domain Eukaryota; kingdom Viridiplantae; phylum Streptophyta; class Magnoliopsida; order Fabales; family Fabaceae; genus Vicia; species Vicia faba. Next base: position 1,273,262,620 of record OX451739.1, read on the forward strand.
TTGAGAAAAGAATGGAATTTTGGTCCTTTTTTGCATTTAATTAAATATTAAACCTAAAACTAATTAATTAATTAATTAAAAGAAAAAGTATTTTTTATGTTTTTTATGTTTTAATGAAAATAAAATAAAAGAAATTAAGTCAAAAGTTAGTAAAAACCCTAATTCTAATTTATTTTATTTATTGCAAAAAATAGTCAAATTTAACCTAATTAACTAAATTAATTTGTTAGAATTTATTTACAAAAATAATAAACTAATAGTGAAATTAATTTAAATAATAATAATAAAAAAAATATTGTTTTCTGAATTTATTATGAAAATAATTAATTATGTTAATTAATAATAATAATGATAATAAATAAAATAGTTAAAAGGAAAAATATAAAATAAAAAATAATAAACCAGGGGGGTGTGCTGGCCCATTAGGAGGTGAGTTCTAGAATTTATGGCCCATTAAGCTCTTCAGCCACGTTGACTTTGCTGATCCCCCGGAGCATGTGTTGACTAGGAGTACCATGATCACCATCTCCTGACCATTGGATCCAAGCTTGTGGCCACTTGGCGCCTGGATGTTTGAGCGTATGGTGGACACCTTGTTGGAAGACTGCATATGAACATGTTAAGAAAAATATCAAACAATTATTTTGGGGGACCTGGGATTTGAACCCAGGTCCCAATGACTCCACGCCAGCACGTCCTCCACTACACCAACTTGCACGCTTTGTTAATATAATAAGAAGCAAACAATATATTAATAATCCAAACAATATGCTGTAAAAAGAAAAAACGCGCGCTTCTTTTTTGAATGGACCAACCACATATCACCGCCTCATCATCGTCTTCGCTGAAACTGTAAAAAGCAAGGTTAGATAGCAGGGGTTTTTAACCCCCACAAACTGTATCGACCAAAAATAGCGAATAGCCCTATGCTGAATATAAATATGTCGCGATGGTCCCTGCGTGTTCGTCTGAGTCTCCTGAATTCAACCATATGCATTATGAACCCTAATTATTCCTGTACTGTAAAGCCCCAATTCGAAGGCTTATGAACCCTAGAATTTGAACATGGCAACTTGTGATTTTGTACACTATAATCCAATTAAACTATGCCATTAGTTTCCTGTGAGTTCTAGCAACACAAAACAAACAAGAAATCATGTTAATGATGCATGAATCATGAGTTTCGATTATGAAAAAAGTATGCAAACCGTGGGTCTGTTCTTGAGGATTCCTGTAGTTTTAAGGCTTGGTTTTGATTGCAAAACGTCCCTGAGAGTTCCAGCAACGTATTAGAATCCACCAATTGCTTTGAATCGTGCTAGAATGCAGAAAACAGTTTTTGACTTTTCTTGGATTTTTTTGAATGTGGTTATGGCTTTCTTGCAGCAAAATCACGTCTGCATGATTAGGGCTAGGTTGTGTATTTATAGAGGACTGCATTTAGGTTAAATCCTTGAGCAAAGATCCATTGAATAATGATTTGAATATTTGATTGAAAATCAAATATTTTTGGATCTTTTTGATTGAAGAAACTTGCTAAATTTGGAGATTCTTGTCCCTTTGATTTGCGCACGAATTTTCCAGCATATATTGACCACTTTTGCTTCACAAAAAGATTGAAAAATCAAATCTTTGTATTTTCCTACAATTTAAATTAATTAAATGAATTAAAATTTATTAAAAATCAAAATAATTAATAAAAATAAGAAAAATAAGTTCAAATAAGCTTGATGGGTCGTGCATAGATCATGGATAAAGTTTCAAGAAGAAATTTGAGGCCCATTAGCAAAAACAAAGTGTTTTGAGCAAAGTTGACTTTTGCAAATTCATAAAAATTTTCCAACTTCTCCAATGCATATCTTGCTCAATTTTGATCATATGAACATGTTCTTGAACATTTTGGAAAGGTCTTGAAGTCCTCTAACCAATGCCTTTGGTCCCATGTCATTTGGATTTACCAATCTCAAGTTATGGTTTTTGACTTAAAGTGCATTTTTGTTGACTTTTGAAATTGACCTATAATGTCAAAATTGATAACTTTTTATGAGAGCATTTCTTGGACTTGGAGTGTGAAGATGAGTTGTATGAAATGTCATCCCCTTCAAAATGAGAATTGGATGGGATTTTTCTGATGAACCATGAAAAAGTTATGCCTTGGTCAAGATACAGTTGACTTTTCTACTGTCCAAAAATAGTAACTTTTGCATCTTTGAGGATTTTTGAACCATGCCTGAGGAATCATGATCAATACTTGATCAAATGATGAGCTCAAAATAAGATATTGACCAAAAATTCTGACTTTTGACTGCAAAATGACCATTTTGCCCCTGCAGTTGACTGTGGGTCAAATGAAGCTTTTGACTGTGCAAATTGGCACTGTGAATCTTGAAACTTGACATGTAGGTGCTTGAGCATGTATATGGACCCTTGAGACTTGATTGAACCATTGAGAAGCTCAAATTTCTTGAAAGAACCAAAACCCTAATTTTGACTGGCTTAGGAGGTATTTGGACTGTGCAATCCTTGAGTAGACTTGAGCAATTTGAAGATGATTCTTGACAAATCTTGAGGAATATGGGAGGGAAAATTTTGGGGTACAACAGTTGCCCCTGTTCAATCTTCTTAAACCTGAGGATGTAGATTGGCTTGCGTGCCTTTCGTGATCCGAAGGTGGAAGATGATTGAACACTAAAGTGCCCAGAAATTTGCACTCGCATGGTGTAGTATCAGCAATGTGATGTCGGGAATGGGCTTACAGATGCCATTTGGAGAGATGATGGATAGAAGGATGGGCTTATAGACGCCATATGGAGATTGTTGGTAGAGGGATGATGGGCTTATAGATGCCATCTGGAAGTGATTGCTGAATTGTTCGAGCTGGTCGAGTAGATAGTTGTCCTGTCTAGTTTTAGGTATTAATCTACAATCTCTTTAACATAGATAACTTTCCTGTCTGGTTTCAGGTATAGATCTACAATCAACCATCCATAGATATTTCCTGGCTAGATACAGGTGTTGATCCGGAACTCAAAAGGTTGATGGGTGGTCTCTATTGACAGGTTATCTCAGAAAAATCTTTAGGAATCGATTTAACTGAACCAGTGGAGGTTTTGTCTTCTTTGACGAGTTGTCTCTTTTGAAGGGTTGTCTTTATTGACGGGCTGTCTTCATTGACGTGTTGTCTTCATTGACGGGTTGTCTTTATTGACGGGTTGTCTTCATTGACAGGTTGTCTTCATTGACGGGCTGTCTTCATTGACAGGTTGTCTTTATTGACGGGTTGTCTTCATGGACGGGTTGTCTTTATTGGCAGGTTGTCTTCATGGACGGGTTGTCTTTATTGGCGGGTTGTCTTTATTGACGGGTTGTCTTCATTGACAGGTTGTCTTCATTGACGGATCGTCTTTTTCGACAGGTTGTCTTCATTGACGGGTTGTCTTCATTGACGGGTTGTCTTCATTGACGGGTTGTCTTCATTGACGGGTTGTCTTTATTGACGGGCTGTCTTCCTTGACAGGTTGTCTTCATTGACGGGTCGTCTTTTTCGACAGGTTGTCTTCATTGACGGGTTGTCTTCATTGACGGGTTGTCTTCATTGATGGGTTGTCTCCATTGACGGGTTGTCTTTATTGACAGGTTGTCTTCATTGACGGGTTGTCTTTATTGACGTGTTGTCTTCATTACCAGGTTGTCTTCATTGACGGGTTGTCTTCATTGACAGGTTGTCTTTTTTCACTGAATTTAGAGTTTAACTGCATCTTTCCTGAAAGGTAAAGGTCAGTCATATGCAATGCATGATATGGATCGAGCAATGATGTTCTTAACATAAATGAGATTGTATGATATGATGCGTATATGCATGTATCATGATGTATGACAATGTGATGTTTATGAATGTATCTTTGTATGGGAAAATAAATCCTTGACGAATGTCGGGAAGTTCGTTGAATCCTGGGCTGATGTTGAAGAGTAGAGTCCTTCGTTTCCGTTGGGGATGATGAACAAAGATGATTGCAAGAATAAACCGGTAGGAGAAGAGGACTCTGTTGGGGGAATAAACCTGGCGACGAGATTACTCTGCGGGGAATTACTCTGTGGGAAGAGATGCTTCGCTGAGATTTTAACGATAACTCCGCTGGGGATTCTGTTGATAAACTCTGTTGGGGATTTTGATGAACTCTGCTGGGGGATAGAAATAACTTCGTTGAGGACGATCTTTCCGTTGCAATTTGCTGAGGATAACCCAGTTAGACTCTGAAGGGGAATAACCTTCTAAATAAGGCTGGGGAGACGCATGTATGCTCTGCAGGGGACAAGCTTCCGGAATCTACTGGGGAGATGGTTTAACTCTCCTGGGGAAACTTTTGGACTGTACTGGGGAAATGGCTCCACTAGGGAACAATCTTATATTTTGTCGAGGAATTTTAAGATCTTCTGGGGATACCCAACTTCCTTAAGGTTGACAGTAGACTAACTCTGCTCGGGGAGAGTATTGCTGATTTGTTGGGGATACTGTGCCTTTTTAGGGCTGCTGGGAGACCAACCCTGTTGGGGGAGAGTATTGTCGAATCTTGTCTTACTTTGTGGGGAGCGAAGGTATTTTGGTCATATTCTTCAGCTGAATTTACCTTGGTACCTTGTGGACAGAGCAGCTTGCACAGTTCAGATAATTCTTATTGCCCCGGCTTCTGCGGGAGAAGAAGGCATGTGGATGTGCTTGATGACTGCCGATTGACAAATCTTCTTCTGATAGGAAAGTGACGAGATGACGGGACATAGTCGTACGCTTTGATCCCTAATTTTTGCCTGGACCGCCCTTTCGGGTTTTCAGTCCATCGGGATACCCTTTTTTGCCCAAGCCGCCTTTTCAGGTTTTTGACTTGCCGGGTGTACAGATTTTTCCATTTTTATCCCTAATTTTTGCCTGAACCTTTTTGGTTCGCCGGGAAGCCCTTATTTTTGCCTAGGCCAGTCTACCTAGGGGGTCTTTGATTATGCGTAGTATTTTTTCGACTATGTCCATGCTCTCAGGATGTAGGGAGTTGCCACTGTCATTAGTATTGTGTTGCCATACCACCAGAAGATGTTTGGTCGCGCAAGATTCGCTGCTGGAATTCATGTCCAATGCCCCAAGTGACTCAGGCGGAGATTTGCCCCTGGCTGTTTGGCATTTTGAGAGATTCTCTAAATCTTGACTTGACTGCCCCAGATGATAGACAATGATCATGCCATGCCCCTTGATTGGAAGTACTTTTGTTCACCAGATATTCTTCGTGCGAACTTCTATGTTGTTTGAACAAATAGTCATATGCAAACAATGTTATTTAAAAAATGCAAAGCTTATGTCTGTTTCGAAGTTTTTGAAAATGCAGTTTTCAATAAAACAAATGAATTTTTGTAAAATGTGATGTCAACTCAGGATTTTACAGCAAGCCTTAAGGAGTCAGGATACCTTTTGTAACAGTATGCTTTCGAACTAACCCATGCTTCAGCTAGGACTTTTTATGGGTTATAACGTGGCCTGGTTCACGGTTTAAGAAACAAAGGATAAAGGCTCAAATTTTATTTGTACCCACCCGCTCTTCGTGATGTTCTTCAATCCTAAACTTAGCTAATCGCGCGTTAGATCTTGTTTGAGTCTTTGCTCTGATATTCCGGTGATGGTTCGGATACTGATAGTTTATTTTGAATAGGCAGTCATTTCTTTTTTGTTGAGGGTTTGTAGGACCTCTTTCTTTTTGATTTTATTATCCCTATCTTTTGCCTGAACTGTTTCTTTTTGTATTTACAGTCAGCGGGATGCCCCAGTTTTGTAAGTCTCCCTCATAGGTTTTGACTTATCGGGCTTTTGTTTTTGAAAGATAACGACTGCCTGTCTTTATGATTATTCGGAACCATCACTGTCTTTTTGTCTCGGAAGGACTTCTTTGATACCGTTATTTGTGCACCGGGATCAACTGAGAGAACTACCCTGCCCCAGGTTATGATTAAGGGTTTTAATTTTTTTGAAAAGAAAAACTCCAACTTCTTTGGCTCAAAGGGGTTGACGAGGGATTATCTTCCTTATAAATCCACTGTTTAGGATTTGAAACAATGCCTGTACCTCATCAGCGGGGTCTGTTCAAAAGCATACTGTAAGGATTGTGGTATCGTTTTCGTCATTCTCCCTCAAAAGGCTTAGAATTTTTAATCGAGAGTTGAACATCACAAAAAATGAAAGCAATTTAAATATAGTGAATACGCATGGATTGATTTAAAACAGACATATGTAATGCATTAATGAAATAAAAGAGCTTGACATGATAATTGTTTGAATAAGGAAAGAAAAATACAACTTCAGAATTCAAATGAACAAAAGTCTCTCGATCCTAGCCATGTTTTGGCAAGGGAGCAGTGATAACATTGGGAGTCTCGGGCGCTTCGAACTCGACCTCCTTTGCATCGATTAGGTCCTGAACCTTGTTCCTCAAAGTCCAACAATCATCTGTAGCATGCCCCGGGCTGTCAGAATGATAAGCGCAGCAGACGTTGGGGTTATACCTTGAAGGTGTAGTGTTCGGATTCTTAGGAGGGTCCCTTAGAGTTACCAAATTGGTCTTCAGCAACTGTGGCAATATCTGGGACAAGGTCATGCTGAGGGGAGTGAATTTCCTTCTAGGTCTCTCTTCCCTTTGTTGGTTGCGATGTTGAGGAGCACTGGCCGGTTTTGAAATAACTACCGCGTTGACAGCTTGGCGGTGTTCGGACCTATTCTGCCTTCTTGATCCATAGACAGCACTAGATTCTTTCTTGAATGGTGTGATACGGTGGGAGAACTGACTATGGTTTTGCGTTTGTTTTCGCAAATGTTTCGGTTGAGCAAGAGTCGCCACCGACTTTTTATTTTATCCTAAGGAAAGGTTTAAAAAGCACAGCAAAAAACCTTTGAGATTTTTCTTGGGTTCGTGGAGTAGATTATAGAAAGGGAAGGTATTAGCACCCTTTCTATCCATGGTTATCCATGGGCTCTTAGGTACTTGCTTAGATCAACTTGCCTTGGTTTTCAATTGTTTGAAATGATGCTTTGTGTGTGGGTTTGAAAAATGTTTTGAAAAGAGGCCAATGTGGTGGCAACCTTTGTAATGATCCATGTTGGGATGTATACAAAGGTGTATGTCTTTTGAAAAGTTTTCCATGTTTTTGAAAGTTGTTTTGAAAGTGTTGTGATGTATGGTTTTGAAAAATAGGCAAGTGTTTTTGTTTTGCAAGTTGGCAAGTAACCAAGAGCTATCTATCCTAAATTTCTCAAAGATCTTTGCTATGTTTTTAACCCTTTTAACAATTTTGTTCCACCATTGTATTTGGTGGACAATCTTGTGTTAGGATGTGAAAGGGACGGGCGCGGGTCGTCGTTTAGACCATAATTGCAATAGTGCTAAGTATCCTTGGGCAATTTTTTCTTTGAAAGGGACTTTGATCATTTTAGGCAACTTTCGAAAGCGTCATCGAGGGACTATGATCATTTGATTTTTGCTTTGCCCAAAAAGACCTAACATGCAATATGGCCTAATTTTGAAAGGCAACAAGTGGATGTAACCCTAGGGGTGTTAGTGTGCGAGTGTGTTTTATTGCATACAAGAGTTTTTTCTTTGAATTAGGTTTTTCTATTTCATTGATTTTATCTTGCCATACATGTCCTAATTACTAGTAATAAGAAGCGGAAATATAAAATCCTACGCTATTACAACAATTAGGGGAGGGGGATACACATTTGTACATGGGGGGTTCAACGAGAAAAATAGACAAAAAAGAAAATAGCAAAAAACAAGATATATAGAGAGAGAGAGAGAGGGCTCGCGCGCTGCTGGGAGGTCATCAGAAGTTCTGACTCAGATTCGCTGCCAGATGATCAACCTCTTGGTTAAACTGTGTGAGTCAGAACTTCTGACTCTGGCACCTGCAAAACAGAACCTTGTTAGTGGGGAAATAAGAAGTTCTGATTCCCCTGCGCTGCAAGACAGAAGTTTGTTAGTGGAGAAACCAGAAGTTCTGATTCTGCTAAAAAGGCAATAACTCTCAGAGGTTCTGATATCATTGACAGCAAAACAGGCTTCAGATGTGCTAACGTCAAAGTCAGCACTTGGCTTTTCCCTGTACTAGTCAGAACATCTGCAATTCTGTTGTTACTCTACAAAACAGGAAACATATTTGGAACAGATCCAGCAAATACCAAAAATGTTTCAGAGGTCAGAATCACCAAGGTCACAGGCAAGTCCTATACTGGCTCAGAACGTTCTGAGGTATGAAAATCCTCAGAACATAAACAGCAATAACATGATATTTACATTATGTTTATTTGAGTATGCACAGCTGATGATGCTTAACAGCGTGATGAGGGTCAGCAGGTGCTTACCTGACTTGTTGGAAAAGTTGGTGGGTGGAGTTTAGCTTTTGGCTCTGGTAGTGTTCTGGACAGATTTTTTTTGAAAGGGCTGGTAAAGGAGTATACGTATGTAGGGTCAGAAGTTTGGAAAGGGTGTTTTTGGTTTACAGAAAAAAACTGGATATTTGATGAAGTTTGAAGGTGAGAAACTCAATGTTATGAAACAAAACTGGAGATTTTGACAGAGTTTCAGAACGCTATGTTGCTAAGAGTTCTGTTTCTCACTTAGCAATTTCTGTTTCTTTTCTTGAACGCCTTTTGCAGTGGTGAAGACTCTCTATTTATAGGCAAAGTTCTTGTGGATGCCTTGAACATTAAAGCGCCAACAGAGTTTGAATTTGTTCTTTGACAGAAATTCCTGGGAAGTTGTGATAACAGCTAGCTTTCAGCCTAGGCTGCAGCAGCAGGCGTAGATTGGGGAGAAGTGACCTCTGAAGTGGGCGGTGGCGTGTAGACCCATGCCAGAATCTTCACAAAAGCGTTTTCCAAGCCACACGTGAATGTTCAGGAGTGGTTGGAAGCATTAATGGGCATTAAATGGTGATAAGACCTATCAACATCAATATTCTGGTAATGGAAACCAACGTTGAATCAGCAGCGTAGACCATGCTCTGGCCTTGGCTTCCTGTAAGCTCTGGAGATTCTCCTGGTTTTCTGGTACGTTCCTTGGATTTACTTCTGGACCTCCTGGGCTTAGATATTCTGTATCAGTGTAACACCCATTCTTCTGACCTTTTCATCTTCTGAATTCAGCATGTTCTGAAGGAGCCTTCATATTTCCCTGCTTCTCTTGCATTCCTTTAGCAAATTCTGACTGAGCTTGTGTAACTGCTGAAGGGGCATGTTCTGTTTGAGGCTTACATACTGAACCACGTTTACAACTTCTGATTGAACTGATGTAGCTGCTGAAAAGCCAACTTCTGACCACGCTGAGCCAAGCTTGCAACTTCTGACCGTTTTTATCTGGAATGGGTCCAGAAGTTCTGAAGCGCTGATTTTTTTTCTTAAACACTCATTTTAGAGAAACGTTCTAAGTACTTAGAATTTGATTTTTCTCAAGATAAAAGCGTTGTTTTTGGAGTTCGTGAGATCATCTTGTTCTTGTAAGTGGCTTGCTTGGGCAAAAGGATAACTCAGGACTTGGATTTGTTTCAGAGGGACCTTGAAAATCCAAGATGGTTTCCTGAAGAAAGGGAGGGCAAATTTTGGGGTACAACAAATGGCTTCTTCTCAGTGTTCGAGGAGTCACCCTTTTGTATCTTCCCAGACTTGATACCAGCTTCTATTCTCTCACCCGTCAAGATAAGGTATGTAAACCCTGCAGAAGAATTCCCAATCAGATGGTTGAAGAACGGACCAGACAGGGTCCCCAAGAACATATCCACAAGCTCACAGTCAGTTAAAGGTGGTTGCACCCTTCCGGCGAGGTCTCTCCATTTTTGAGCATACTCTTTAAATCCTTCACCCGTCCCCATTGACATACCCTGGAGTTGGGTACGCGTAGGAGCGAAGTCGGAATTATACTGATACTGCTTATAGAACGTAGTAGCCAAATCTTCCCAGTTACGAATACTGGCTCCATCCAGCTGATAGAACCACTCGAGTTGAGTCCCTGAAAGACTGTCCTGGAAGAAATGGATCCATAAATTCTTGTCGGCTGTATAAGGTTGGATCTTCCTTACATACGATCGGGGGTGAAGCTTAGGACAGGAAGCTCTGTCGTACTTTGCAAAAGCAGGCGCCTTGAACTTATGGGGAATCACCACCCCAGAGGATAAGCCTAAGTCTCCAAAGTCCAACCCGGGCACATGCTGAATCTCCATAGCACTTAAACGGTCCTCTAGCTGTTTGTACCTGTCCTCAGCAGGAGGGTACTGTTCATCATTATAATCTGTCTCGTTGTCAGAGACCGCAGAACTAGGAACCCTTCTCTCTTGTGGACTATCTTTGCCTACAGATGAGGTAGTCAGCTCAACCTCATTCTGTAATCCATTCCCAGATCTGCGTCTAGTGTTGAACAAAACAGTCATCTTCTTCTTCTTCTTCCTCTCTTTCAGAATCAGAGTTTTCAAGTCCTGTTGACCCTGGGCTAGGCTCATAACCAACTCCTGGAACTGGGCATTCTGGGCCTGGAGGGCCTTGATAGCTTGCTCAGCGGAAGGTTCAGTGGACATGATGATTTCTGAAATAAACAGCGAAGAAGATAAGTGACCTGTAAAAGGGTACCTGTAATACAATGATATGTATGATATGCATGCAATGTTTTCAAGGATCTCGCGGGGTAAACCAAGAAACTTGTTAGAATTTGAATTTGGGTAGCTTGATTGAAGGAACTTCATGTTGTTGAGAGTCCTTCTTCAAGAGTCAAAGCTCACCATATCGAGTGGGTCATCGCCCCTGACTGAGGTTATCATGTTTTGATCTCCGACAACCTTGGCTAGAGGAAAATAAATCCCCTTTGCCCTTTGCTAGACAGTTGGTTCATCATGACCTGCATCACAAACCCTTGAGATCCTTGAAGTGGTTAAGGAAATGCTATGGTATGATGTTATGATGCGTATGATGTTATGTACGTGGATGCAAAGGTGCGAGGTGTAAGTAAGCCCTGTAATAAGTCCAGATTAAGGACCGTAACCAAAACCTGCAAGGAACTCATGTTGTCAGATAACAAGAATGTGCAAGTAGTTCAGATTTGAAGGCACACAAGTCACACAAAAGAGCCCTTAGATTTCAGGCCGGCATGAAGTTTAGGTACTACCCTCTTTCAGTTTCAGTTGGTTAAGACCTGTCCTAGAAAATAGTAACCGGGTTCTAGAGGATCTCAATATCACTGACTACCCTCAATCGGTCATAACTCCAGCTTCGCAACCTTTTCTTACGGCCGGAACCATCGCGAGAGTTTAGCCTCAATGAGTGTAGCATACTGCTACTGTTCTATGGCCAAGTTGGGTTAATTTAAGGTTCTAAGGTCAGTTTGTGCTTAATGACTCCTCAGAAGACCCATATTCTCCTCGTTCCAACACAAGGGATATCGGTACAGACCAAGGTGTCACACCAACGTAGCTACTGCTTCACCCGTGTCGGTCTATGCCGGACAGGTCCCTCACAGTTTATTGCTACCTAAAGGGTATTCCCCAGATCCGGGTTAGGATCTATGAAACTCTAATACAAGCCCACAAAATTAAAGCAAACAAAGCATGCAATTGAAAACATAGAATGATCTAATCCTAAGGTACACCTCACTTATAAATCTCCCCAGCAGAGTCGCCAGTTCTGTGATCGGTGGAAATAGAACTGGCTGTTTTTGAAATGTTGGTTCGCGAAATGTCGCGGTAAGAAAGAGTCGCCACCGTCTTTTATTTTCTCCAACAAGGAAAGGACAAAAGCACAGCAAAATTCCTTTTCGAGATGTTTCTCGGTTCGGGAGGTAGATTATAGAAAGGGAAGGTGTTAGCACCCTTTCTATCCGTGGTTATCCACGGGCTCTTAGGTACTTGCTCACTATGTTTTCAAAAATGTTTTCTTTTCTTGTGTATGTGGGTTTTGAAAAAAAGTTTAGTTTGAAAACTTCTAGGTAACTCTTATATCAGTCCTCAAGAGTGTATGAAGTGTTTTGAAAACTTTTGTTAGAAAAGTGTAAGTGCGAAAAGTTGTTTTTGTTTTTTTGAAAGAGCAAGTACCCAGGAGAAATCTACCTACTCAAAAGAAATTAAGTTGTGTAAATGTCCTTTAGACAGTACTATCCCACTATTGAGAAGTAGGTAGCACCGTCGTTGGAGTTATTCGGGTCAATTCGATTATAGGGACATGTGTGGTCACCAAAGCAATAGTAGGACGCCTTAGCGGTAACCCTAATGTCCTAGATCCTTTTTTATCCGAGGCAACCGTTTCCAGGTAACTTGGATCTTTAGACAGGAGGGCGACCTCTAAAACACCCTATACTCAATGACCACGTCGAGGCAACCAAATGAGGCGTACCCTAGGAGTGGCATGTGCGAGTGTGTCAGGTTTCAGTTAAGATTATCTTTGCACAAGTATTATGGTGAGCTACGAGTTAGTTTTACTTTTCAGGCAAGTTTTGTCATGCATAGTTAACAGTTAATAATTGTGCGGAAAGTAAATTGCGGAAAGTAAATCTACGCTATTACAAGGCGTCGGGTATTTACATCGCCAAAAACATAACCCTTGAAAAATAAATGCGAGAAAATAAAGAAAGCGATAAAAGGTCCTAGTTATCTATTACACCCTCGGAACAGATACATAAATATGATCAAAATAATAATCAAGAATAAACATGTCCGAAACGAAATTGCATCAGGAAAGTCCTTAGGGTATTGACCCTTTTTGAGAAAAGAATGGAATTTTGGTCCTTTTTTGCATTTAATTAAATATTAAACCTAAAACTAATTAATTAATTAATTAAAAGAAAAAGTATTTTTTATGTTTTTTATGTTTTAATGAAAATAAAATAAAAGAAATTAAGTCAAAAGTTAGTAAAAACCCTAATTCTAATTTATTTTATTTATTGCAAAAATTAGTCAAATTTAACCTAATTAACTAAATTAATTTGTTAGAATTTATTTACAAAAATAATAAACTAATAGTGAAATTAATTTAAATAATAATAATAAAAAAAATATTGTTTTCTGAATTTATTATGAAAATAATTAATTATGTTAATTAATAATAATAATGATAATAAATAAAATAGTTAAAAGGAAAAATATAAAAGAAAAAATAATAAACCAGGGGGGGTGCTAGCCCATTAGGAGGTGAGTTCTAGAATTTCTGGTCCATTAAGCTCTTCAGCCACGTTGACTTTGTTGATTCCCCAGAGCATGTGTTGACTGGGAGTACCATGATCACCATCTCCTGACCATTGGATCCAAGCTTGTGGCCACTTGGCGTCTAGATGTTTGAGCGTATGGTGGACACCTTGTTGGAAGACTGCATATGAACATGTTAAGAAAAATATCAAATAATTATTTTGGGGGACCTGGGATTCGAACCCAGGTCCCAATGACTCCACGCCAGCACGTCCTCCACTACACCAACTTGCACGCTTTGTTAATATAATAAGAAGCAAACAATATATTAATAATCCAAACAATATGCTGTAAAAAGAAAAAACGCGCGCTTCTTTTTTGAATGGACCAACCACATATCACCACCTCATCATCGTCTTCGCTGAAACTGTAAAAAGCAAGGTTAGATAGCGGGGGTTTTTAACCCCCACAAACTGTATCGACCAAAAATAGCGAATAGCCCTATGCTGAATATAAATATGTCGCGATGGTCCCTGCGTGTTCGTCTGAGTCTCCTGAATTCAACCATATGCATTATGAACCCTAATTATTCCTGTACTGTAAAGCCCCAATTCGAAGGCTTATGAACCCTAGAATTTGAACATGGCAACTTGTGATTTTGTACACTATAATCCAATTAAACTATGCCATTAGTTTCCTGTGAGTTCTAGCAACACAAAACAAACAAGAAATCATGTTAATGATGCATGAATCATGAGTTTTGATTATGAAAAAAGTATGCAAACCGTGGGTCTGTTCTTGAGGATTCCTGTAGTTTTAAGGCTTGGTTTTGATTGTAAAACGTCCCTGAGAGTTCCAGCAACGTATTAGAATCCACCAATTGCTTTGAATCGTGCTAGAATGCAGAAAACAGTTTTTGACTTTTCTTGGATTTTTTTGAATGTGGTTATGGCTTTCTTGCAGCAAAATCACGTCTGCATGATTAGGGCTAGGTTGTGTATTTATAGAGGACTGCATTTAGGTTAAATCCTTGAGCAAAGATCCATTGAATAATGATTTGAATATTTGATTGAAAATCAAATATTTTTGGATCTTTTTGATTGAAGAAACTTGCTAAATTTGGAGATTCTTGTCCCTTTGATTTGCACACGAATTTTCCAGCATATATTGACCACTTTTTCTTCACAAAAAGATTGAAAAATCAAATCTTTGTATTTTCCTACAATTTAAATTAATTAAATGAATTAAAATTGATTAAAAATCCAAATAATTAATAAAAATAAGAAAAATAAGTTCAAATAAGCTTGATGGGTCGTGCATAGATCATGGATAAAGTTTCAAGAAGAAATTTGAGGCCCATTAGCAAAAACAAAGTGTTTTGAGCAAAGTTGACTTTTGCAAATTCATAAAAATTTCCCAACTTCTCCAATGCATATCTTGCTCAATTTTGATCATATGAACATGTTCTTGAACATTTTGGAAAGGTCTTGAAGTCCTCTAACCAATGCCTTTTGTCCCATGTCATTTGGATTTACCAATCTCAAGTTATGGTTTTTGACTTAAAGTGCATTTTTGTTGACTTTTGAAATTGACCTATAATGTCAAAATTGATAACTTTTTATGAGAGCATTTCTTGGACTTGGAGTGTGAAGATGAGTTATATGAAATGTCATCCCCTTCAAAATGAGCATTGGATAGGATTTTTCTGATGAACCATGAAAAAGTTATGCCTTGGTCAAGATACAGTTGACTTTTCTACTGTCCAAAAATAGTAACTTTTGCATCTTTGAGGATTTTTGAACCATGCCTGAGGAATCATGATCAATACTTGATCAAATGATGAGCTCAAAATAAGATATTGACCAAAAATTCTGACTTTTGACTGCAAAATGACCATTTTGCCCCTGCAGTTGACTGTGGGTCAAATGAAGCTTTTGACTGTGCAAATTGGCACTGTGAATCTTGAAACTTGACATGTAGGTGCTTGAGCATGTATATGGACCCTTGAGACTTGATTGAACCATTGAGAACCTCAAATTTCTTGAAAGAACCAAAACCCTAATTTTGACTGGCTTATGAGGTATTTGGACTGTGCAATCCTTGAGTAGACTTGAGCAATTTGAAGATGATTCTTGACAAATCTTGAGGAATATGGGAGGGCAAATTTTGGGGTACAACAACCTCCAACAAGCATTTCAGTATTAGAGATGATGGTATGTCAGTCTCATAGAAATGTCTTCCAGACGTATTTTTCTTATGCCGATTACCCTGTCGATGCTGGCGAGGTTGTTGCTGGACCTGTGACCCTGAAGCAAGTTGGGGAGCCTTTCCCTTGTCTTCTTGTCTCAAAGGAGGTTGAATGATGACTTGGTCTTCAACCTTAGTTGTTTTCCCCACTTGGTTATCTCGAAGCAGTTTGTTGACGAGAACCCTAAGCTCCTCTTGTCTTTGAGCCAAGTCTTGAATGAGAGCCATCTGGCCCACCAGTTGTCCCATCATCTGGATCTTCATTGTTGCCATCTCAATCTGCAGTTCCTCCAACTGATCATTCCTGACACTGCTTGAATTCCCAAGGACCATGCCCCTTGTGAGGAGAGCTTTCACTTCTTCTTGCCCCTGGGACAGGTTCAAGAACATTTCTTAAAGTTGAGCATTTTGATCCTGGATATCTTTGACAGTCCTCTCTAGAGCCATCTCTACTGAAATAAACAGTAGGAGAATAAGGAAACCTGAAAAGGAAAACCTGTTATGATACAATGCATGATATGTGGATGCATGTCTTCAAGAATCTCTCGGGGTAAACACAAGAAAATGTTAGAGATTGAACTTTGATCAACATCTTGGATTGGAGAACTTTGTATCGGTGGATGTCTTTCCACGAGAATCAAGCTCACCATGTCGAGTGGGTCATAGCCCCTGATTCAAGTTGTTACACTTGATCTTTGACGACGTTTGTTTAGAGGGGAACCCTCTTGCCCTCTGGTAGACGTCTGGTTCAACGTGATCCTGCATCAAAAGACCTTCGAGATCCTTGAAATGGTTATGGTAAAAAAATGATATGGTATGATGTTATGTACATGTATGCAGAAGTAAGCAAGTGTATATACATGTAATCATATTCACACAAAGCAGACAAGTCCTTAGGTTTAGGCTTGCATGGGGTTTGTAGGTAAGTACCCTCTTGAAGTTAGTTGGCTCAAACCTGTCCTAAAATAGAAATCGGGTTCTAAGGAGCTCAATATCACTGGATTATTTTCTATGTTCATTGTTTTGGTTTAGCCACTTAACTGGCGACCAAAATATTCCAAGAAAACAATCCTCAATGAGTGTAGTATCGAGTATCTACCAACTTCGGACTGCACCAAAGTCGGTCATCTCACTACCCCTAAAAAAGGCCAAGATGGTCAAGTAAGGTTCTAAGAGTTCGTTAATGCTTCATGACATCACTCAGCGGCCCCGTATTCTCTTTGATTAACTCAAAGGCTACTGGTACCCACAAATATGTCACACTAACGTAGCTACTGTTTCAACCATGTCGGTATACCCCGCACAGTTCCCTCACAGTTTATTGCTACTTACCTAAAAAGGTGCCCCCAAATCCGGTTGTAGGATTTACAACAAACCCAAACAAGGAACCCAAAAAGTAAAGCAATCAAAGCAATCAAAGTAAGCATGTATAGGTGATCTAAAACCCTAAGGTAACCCCACTTTTAGAAATGTCCCCAGCAGAGTTGCCAGTTCTGTGATACGGTGGGAGAACTGACTTGAGGTTTTGCGTTTGTTTTCGCACTTGTTCGGTTTAGCAAGAGTCGCCACCGACTTTTTATTTTATCCTAAGTAAAGGTCAAAAAGCACAGGAAAAGACCTTTGAGATGTTTTTGTGGGTTCGGGGGGTAGATTATGAAAAGGGAAGGTGCTAGCACCCTTTTCATCCATGGTTATCCATGGGATCTTAGTTACTTGGTTTAGATCACTTGCATTTGCTTTTCAATTGCTTGAAATGGTGCTTTGTGTGTGTGGTTTTGAAAATGTTTTGAAAAAGATGCCTTGTCTAGGAAACCTTTGTAATGACTCTTGTTTGAGTATATACAAAGGTGTGTGTCTTTTTGAAAAGATAATTCAATGTTTTTGAAAGTTGTTTTGAAGTTGTGTTGTGATGTGTGTTTGAAAAATGGCAAGGATGTTTTGCAAGATTTTTGATCAAGTAACTAAGAGTTGTCTACCCTATTTTACTCAAAGATTTTCTTATGTTTTAACCCTTTTAACAGTGTTGTTTCACCATTGTGTTTGATGAACAACCTTGTGTTAGGATGTTTAAACGGGACAGGCGCGGGTCATCGTGTACAATTATTGAAGGCAACTTGTGAGACGCTCTAGCAATTTTGTAAGGGACGAGATCGTTTATCGAAGGCAACACCGAGGGTCATCGAGGGACTACGATCTTTGTTTATCGAAGGGACGTTTGCTAGAGTGCCACATACTCGAGGGACATGATTGCATTTTTCGAGTCAACAAGTGGAATTACCCTAAGGGTGCATGTGTGAATAGTGTGTTTGATTTGCATGAATTTTGTCTTGATTAGGGGTTTCCTACTTGTTGGTTTTATCTTTCCATACACACCTATTTACTAGCATTTGTATAAAGCAATAAAAATGTAGCAAATAAATATCCTACACTATTACAACCATATTGAAGTGCGGAAGAATATAAAGGAAATAAATAAGATAAAAAGAAGAAAAAATGAGCTCCTTCGATTTGGGCAGGAGCAGCCTTCGATTTTCATTTCTAGGCTTCCTTCGATTGGGAGTTCGCACCAGTGAGGTCATGGCCTTCGATTGGGCTTTGGCAGTCAGTGTATGGCGAAGCCTTCTGGTTCTGCCTTGTTGTCTTTTTCAACTGGAGGTCGAAAGCAGTGAGGGAATGCCTTTCGACTGGCCATGGTTTGCCTCCTGGTTATCTCTTTCATTCGACCTGGAGAAAGAGGGTAGAATCCAGAAGCTTCGTTTCCTATTTCCTGTTTCCTGTTTCTTTCATTTAAAGCATTAAATGGCAACATGGCCTGAGGCCATGCTATTATTTGTCTTGTAAACAGTTTAATAGTTAAAGCTAGTTCAGGTAAACAGAAAGCAAAACAAAAGGGTTAACTCTAAAAAAACATGTTAAAAGGGTGGAAACGAAAGGAACAATGGTATATACATGCTTGAAACGAACGAAAAGATTATTTACATGTTATGCCATGAAATGAAATGTTCAAGGGTAAGGGTGACTTACCTTGATGGAGGCCTTGAATGGGTGTGGGACCTTGAGTGGAGGCCCGGGGTTCTGGATTTGAAAGAGGGGGCCAACAACTGTGCTTGGAATGCTGGATTCGAAGGAAGGAAAGAAACAAGTCTTATGTTTCTTTCCAAATTGAATTCGAAGGATACTGAAGAGTACTTGTTCTTCAGAATCAAAGGAAGTAAGTATGTGATTCTGGGTTTGTTCTCACAAGTGTTGAAGGGACTTGAGAGATTTGTTGTGTTTGATAAAATTTAGGAGATTCATTCCTCTGGTCCAAAGATCCTCCTTAAACATGTGTTGGAGGCTCTTATTTATAGGCAAAGTTGGCTGAAGCTTTTGGAGGGAAAACAAAATAATTTGAACAATTTGAGTAAACTGCTCTTTGTAGCCTTTGAGGGACAGTGGTTGTATGCTGTTTTGGTGCAAGAATGGGGCAGTGTTTCAAGACTGCTGTGCAGCAGTTTTGGCCAGTGTACCATGCCTGAACTTGGCAGCAAGCATCTTTGAATATTTCATCCTTTCATTTTGACCCTCCTTCGACCAAATTCTTCTTCCAACATATTGTTTGACTTTCCTCCAACAAGTGTCCTTCGAACAAATCACCTTTGTGCATCATTTGAAGGGGCCATCAACCATGTGCTGAAGTTTGTCAGGGATGGAAATGCAACACACTAAATGTTGTCCAGTCGAAGCTAGTACAAACGTAGTCAATGCTTTGTTGAAGCCTTGTGGTCGAAACAAGCTAATGCCCAGTCGAAGCTTGTATCGAAGAAAACATATTGCCAAATCGAAAGCTGATGCTTGGAGGAAGCATATTGCCCAATCGAAGCTTGGGTCGAAACAAACATAAAGGGAGTCATTGCCTTTTAGTGTGAGGGAAGTTCCTGGCTTCTGAATCGAAGGATGTTTCTAAACTTGCACTCGAAGGAGGCTTTAAGTTCAATATGAAGGACATATCCAAGTTGCATTCGAAGGACGTTTCCAATCCAAATGAATGATGTACCTAAACTTGCACTTAAAGGAGGCTTTAAGTTCAAAATGAAGGACATGTCCAAGTTGCATTCGAAGGAGGCTCTTGCTCAAAACGAAGGATGTAATCCAAGCTGCATTCGAAGGAGGCTCTTGCTCAAAACGAAGGATGTAATCTAAGTTACATTCGAAGGAGGCTCTTGCTCAAAATGAAGGATGTAATCCAAGTTGCATTCAAAGGAGGCCAAGAGTCAATCGAAGGGTGCTGAATTGAAGGAGACCTGTTTTCCTCCAAATTTGTCAAAATATTAATTTTATCTGTTTTCTCCCTTTTTGACAGTTTCCTTTTAATTTTGGTACTGGAAAATTTCAAAGTACTTGTGCAAGCTTGAACCTTGAGAATCCTTGTAAGAAAGGCCTTGAAGAATGAGAGGGAAAATTTTGGGGTACAACAGATATCCCCTAGCAATGTAGGCACCGGGTTGCGGGATATGAATATTTTGACGAAATTCATATCTATGAGTTGGTCAGGATTTGGAAAAAAAATCATCCCATAGACGAGGAGAGCCACAATTTCCTCAAAGGCTTACAGGTCGAAAGAATTCCAACAGTTTTGGGCTTTCTCAAACAAGAACTTTGCTAGGAAACCTTTGACACCACTCCTTGTTTCCCAATGAGTTGTGACATCAGATGAGTGTAAGTGTAGAGCTTGAGCAATCTCTTCTGGCTTTGGGTCTCTTTCCGTACCATTGAAAGGTAGTTGATTGAGGATGGGAATCTCCAAGAGTCAAGAGAATTCTTCCAAAGTAGGCACAAGTTGATAGTCAGGAAATGTGAAGCAATGGTGTAAAGGATCAAAGAACTGAAAGAGCACCTTCATCATGTCCTCATCTGTGTTAAAGGTGACCAAGTTAAGTAGGCGACGGTGTCTCTCGGTGAACGGAGAGTTTTCTAGAATCCTTGAAGCTAGCTCCTTAAGTTATGGAGGGATCCTTACAAGGTTGACTTGAATAGTTTTCCTACGAAGAGAATCCATATCCTACAAAACAAGAACAAAGATGAATCCCAAAAATCCTTGAATTGGTTAGTGAATGAATATGATGTTATGATGTCCATGATGTTATGTACAAGTATGTATATACAAACAAAGAAAACAAATCCTTAGTTTTAGGCTTGCATGGAGTTTTATAGGTAAGTACCCTCTTGAAGTTTAGTTGGCTCAACCTGTCCTAGTAATAGTAACTGGGTTCTAAGGAGCTCAATATCACTGGTTTGTATCCTTGGTCATTGTTTCAGCACAAGCCTCTTTAATGGAGACCGAAATATCCCAAAAAAGTCAAACCTCAATGAGTGTAGTATCGAGTATCTACCAACTTCGGACTGCACCAAAGTCGGTCATCTCACTACATCCTAAAGGCCAAGTTGGTCAAGTAAAGGTTCTAGAAGTTCATTAGTGCTTTATGACATCACTCAGCGGCCCCGTATTCTCTTTGATTAACTCAAAGGCTACCGGTACCCACAAATATGTCGCACTAACATAGCTATTGCTTAGACCATGTCGGTATACCCCATATAGTTTCCACAATGTATTGCTACTTACCTATACTGTATCCCAAATATGGGTAGAGGATTCAAACCCAAACAAAGAACCATAATGTAAAGCATACAAATCAGACAATGAAAGCAATTAAATATGATCTAACCCTAAGGTAACCCTACTTTTAGAATTTCCCCAGCAGAGTCGCCAGTTCTGTGATACGGTGGGAGAACTGACTCGGGTGTTTTTGCGTTTGATCGTAAATGTTATGGTTAGAAAGAGTCGCCACTGACTTTTCTTTTATCCAAAAGGAAAGGTGAAAAAGCACAGGAAAGACCTTTGAGATTATTTCTTGAGTTCGGGGGGTAGATTATGAAAAGGGAAGGTATTAGCACCCTTTTCATCCATGGTTTTCCATGGGCTCTTAGTTACTTGCTAGATCACTTGCTTTTGTTTGAATGTGCTTGTGGTGTGGGTTTTGAAAGTATTTTGAAAATGTAACTTCGTAATGATTCTCGTTTCTATAAGAACGCATACAAAAGTGTTTGTTTCGAAAATGATTCAAAAAAGTGTTTGTGAGATATGTTTTTGAAAGTAACTTTGAAAAGGTGTCTTTGTAATGATTCTCGTCTCTATAAGAACGCATACAAAATGTTGTATTTTGAAAATGTTTTAAAGTGAAAGTGTTGGTGTACATAATGTTTTTGTTGTGAGCAAGCAAGCAACTAGGAGTGAATCTACCTACTCAAAAGGTCAGATGTTATTTTCCTCCTCCTTTAGATGTTGCTATCTTACCATTATTTTGGTAAGAAGCCTCGTCGTTGGATGTGAAGGGACGGGCGTGTGACGTTTTTGTATAGTCATAGAAGGCAACCTATGGATGTTTTAGCAATGTCTTTTAGGGACTAAATCATTTATCGAAGGCAACATCAAGGGTCATTGAGGGACTACGATCTTTTATCGAGGGTCTTTGCTAAAACACCCACGTTCGAGGGACATGACTATTTTTCCGATAGGCAACAAGTGAGATTACCTTAAGGTGTGCATATGTGCAAAGTGTGTTTGATTGCATGCATTTTGTCTTGAGGTCTTAATATTCCTCAACGGAGTATAAAGACATTCCCCAGCAAGCATAAGATCATCCCCAGCGAAGTTCTTTCCTTTCCCCAAGCAGGAGTTCAATCCTCAACAGATTCAGTGTCACCAGCAACAGTAATCCATCCCTAGCGGAGTTCATCAGCGGAATCCCCAGCGGAGTTTATCATTAAAATCTTCAGCAGAACATCTCTTCCCCATAGAGTATTTCCCCTCAGAGTAATCTCTTCATCAGTTTATTCCCCAATGGAGTTCTTTTCTCCTGCAGGTTTATTCTCACAATCATCTTCGTCCACCATCCCTGGCGGAAGCGAAGCATTCAACTCTTTACTCCAACAGCAATCCGGGATTTATTTTCCCCAGCTAGAGATCATCACAAAAACATCGCATATCCATACATCATGACATATGCATGAGCATCATACAACACAATCTCATTTATTTTGAGAACATCATAGTTTGATCCATATCATGCATTGCATAAGACTGACCTTTACCTTTCAGGAAAGATACAATCAAAATTCAAGTTATGAAGCTCGGGTACGACCGGATAGTATCATGATTTCTACAGCATATTGTGAAGCCCGGATCATGACCGGATAACAATATTAGACTACCGCGAAGCCTGGATTACGACCAGATAGTGATATCTCTCAAAAGTAAGCTGTGAAGCCCGGAGAACGACCGGATAATAGTTTATTCCCCGGTGAGCCATGAAGCCCGGATTACGACCGGATAGCAGCTCAGTAAGCACCATGAAGCCTGGATTACGACCAGATAGTGGTATATCATAAACATAAGCCGTGAAGCCTGGATTACGACCAGATAATGGTAGAAGATGTTGTGAAGACTGGATTACGACCAGATAACAACCAAGAGTACTACGAAGCCTGGATTACGACCAGATAGTGGTATATCATAAACACAAGCCGTGAAGCCCGGATCACGACCGGATAACAGCTCAGCAAGTTATTGTGAAGCCTGGATTACGACCAGAAAGCAATACAAGACCATGAAGCCTGGATTATGACTAGATAATGGTAGAAGATGTTGTGAAGACTGGATTACGACCAGATAGCAACCAAGAGTACTACGAAGCCTGGATTCCGACCAGATAGTGGTATGATACATCGTGAAGCCTGGATTACGACCAGATAGCGTTAAGGGACACTGTGAAGCTTGGATTACGACCGAATAACAGTTTACCCAGCCAGTTACTATGAAGCCCGGATTCAACCGGATATTAGTAAAACCAACCGTCAAAGAGGATACCGGATGCGACCGGATAACCACTTGATTTGTTCTGAAGCCTGGATTTTGACCAGATAAGAAATGAGGTATTGTGAAGATTGGATTCGACCAGATAGCAGTACGTGACACCATGAAGCCTGGATTCGACCAGATAATGGTATAACACATTGTGAAGCCTGGATTACGACCAGATAGCGGTACAAGACACTGTGAAGCTTGGATTTCGACCAAATAGCAGTTTACATGGACAGTTACTAAGAAGCCCAGAGTCGGCCGTATATTAGTGTGCCCTAAATTCAAGTTGAAGCCCGTATGCGACCGGATAACCACTTGATTTGTTCTGAAGCCTGGATTTCGACCAGATAAGAAGTGAGAAATTTCAAAGCCTGGATTACGACCGGATAGCAAGTTTAATCTCATCTCCCCAGTAAGTCACTGTAAAGCCTGGATTACGACCAAATAGCAGTCAGTCTTATCACTATGAAGCATGGGTTACGACCAGATAGTAGTTCACTCTCACCTCTTTAACAGAGATGATTCCTCAATAAGAATAACGGACGACCGAAGCTCCTAAAATTCAACAAAGATGATTCCCCAGTAGAATAACGGATGACCGAAGTTCCTAAAGTTTTATTTCTCCTAAGACAAAGAACAACATTCCTCAGCGGAATCTCCCTCAACAACAGGTATACAAGCTCTCACTAAGGAATCTCTTACGCGATCGACACTCCTTCGGATGGCATCTTTAAGCCCATCATCAATCTCCAAATGGCATCTGTAATCCCATTCCCGACATCACAAGACAAATACTACTTCATGCGAGTGCAAATTTCTGGGCACTCTAGTGTTCAATCACCTTCCACCTTCGGATCACGAAAGGCCCGAACGCCAATCTATATCCTCAGGTTTAAGAAGATTTAACAGGGGCAACTATTGCACCCCAAAATTTTCCCTCCCATATTTCTCAAGATAGGTCAAGAATCATCTCCAAGTTGTTCAAGGTGGCTCAAGAATTGGACAATCAAATCATCTCCTAAGGCAGTCAATTCAAAATTAGGGTTTTGTGTTGCATCAAGGTCCTTACATCCAAATGGCCTCAAATTCTCCCCAATGTCCTAATATGTTCTCAAGTTCATCCATGTCAAATTTCAAGCCTTGCAGAGAAAGTTTGGTCAGTCAATTGCTTAAGAGGTCCAAAAATCGACTTTGCTAGGGCAAAAGTCAACTGTGACCTATGGACAGTCAAACCTCAAGATTTTTTGTCAACATTCTCATTTTGAAGGATAATTCATCATTTTATCAAGGGTTGATCATGATTCATCAAGGATTGCTCAAAATTCATCAAGATTCAAAAGTTGCTAAATTAGGGTTTTGCAGGAAAAGTCAACTCAACTTTGACCAAGCATATATTTCTCATTCTTTATGAGAAATGACCCATCAAAAGCTCATTTTGAAGAGGATGCAATTTCCTACAATCCATCTTCACACCCCAAGATCAAGAAATGCTCTCACAAAAAGTTACAAATTTGGACATTATAGGTCATTTTTGAAAGTCAACAAAAACACCTTTTTTGCCAAAGCTTATAACTTGAGCATGGAATATCAAAATGAGATGAGACAAAAAATGTTGGTTATAGGACATCTCAAGGTTTCTAAAAAGTCCAAGAACACTTCCAAAAGTTCATAATTGAAGAAGTTGTGCATTGTTGAAGTTGGGCATTTCTCCAAAATTGCCAAAAGTCAACTATCCTCAAAACTCCAATTCTTGACAAAAGGGCCCACTTTTTCCCACTTGATTTGGTCTTGTCACACCACACACGTGTCCCATCTTCAATTTCATGGCCATTCATTTATTTTTCTATTTTATTTAATTTTTATTGAATTAATTCATTTTAAATCAATATTAATTCAAATAAAATCCAAAATTTGATGGAATGATATCTTTTTTATCATTTCAGCTTTCAATTACCAAGATATACCTAAGCAAATTCGTATCAAGCATTGTTGTGCACAAAAAATCAGATTTGGTGCAATTTTGGAAACTTGTTAATGGAAGATCATATCAGATCTCCAACCTTCAATACTCATGGATTCAAGGCCCAAAGATTAACCTAATTCATTCCCTTATACACACACAAGTTGTACACATCAGGAACACGCCCTAAGAACTGCAGAAACGGCCAGACAAACTTTGAAAAAAACCTTGAAAAAGTGGAGATCGAATTCTTGTTTGGAGGTCAATTTAACCCAAAATCTCAACGTGGTGTTCTTGCTTGCAATCCCCTGAAGCTATAGCAATCAGAACCAAGCCTTCTCCCTCCCTACAACATGCTGTAAGTACCCACGAACATGGCCCTGCACATGGAATCTTGAATCGTTTTTTTTTTGCATCTTTTTGCCAATTTTCTTGTACCATCATGCTTAACGTTTAAATTCCAACATTTCTGCATTATTCAATTTGATTTTCGTAGCCTGTAAGGCCCTACCCGAAACTAGGATTTGGGTTTCTTGTTTTTAGGTGTTTTGATTTCAGGGAAAATTGAAACAAGCCATGGCCATGGATGGATTCAGGAGAACGAGGCGAGCAAGATGATGGTTTTAGTTTGCATTTTTGTGACCTAGAATCCATTATAGGATGATGCCACGAATTTTGTTGCAGATTCAAATCCGCGGGAAAATATATCAGGACCATCGGAGAAGACGACTAGGTGTCCTCTCCTGATTGGCCAATTTTGAAAATTCGCGCTTGTTTTATTTTTTATTCAGGCATAATTGTTTGTTATACATATAATACTCCTTGCTTATTCTATTAACCAAAAGAACACACAGCTCAGTTGGTGGAGGCGCTAGTGGATTGTCCCTTGGGAACTGGGTTCGAATCCCAGGTCCCCCAAAACTTTGTTACATTTTATTTTCAGGCAATTCTATGCAGCATCATAAGCGTGGTCCACCCTATTCCTCCAGATCTCAAACGCCAAGTGGCCTGCAAATCAAATCAATCCTGCACTCTAGTCAAATGCACCATGGGGAATTGGAAAAGTCAGCCCAGGCCAGCGCCTGTTGGGCCTTGAAAATACTACCTTCACACTCAAATCAGGCCCAGCACCCCCCATATTTGGTTATTTCTTTTCATATTTCATTTTTTTATTTAATTGTTTTTATTAATTATTATTATTATACTAACCAATTTATTTTGCCTAATAAAATCAGAAAACAAAAAAATATAATATTTTTATTTATTAAAACTAATTTCATTATTTTATTTTTTGTAAATAAATATTAACATAATTTATTTAGTTTTAAATAGGTGTAACATTTAACATTTTTGCAATAAATTAAAATCAATTTAGAATATTAGGTTTTTTAATAGTTTTAAATCAATTTTATTTTTATTTCCTTAAATACAAAAAATCCAAAAAAATATATTTTTTATTTAATTAACTAATTAACTTAGATTTAATTTCCATTTAATTCAAAATAACAAAAATC
The DNA here is from genome assembly GCA_948472305.1 of Vicia faba. Classification (NCBI taxonomy): domain Eukaryota; kingdom Viridiplantae; phylum Streptophyta; class Magnoliopsida; order Fabales; family Fabaceae; genus Vicia; species Vicia faba. Next base: position 1,273,289,429 of record OX451739.1, read on the forward strand.
TTCTCTTTAAATAAAAAAGGGGTCAAAACCCTAAAAATGCGCCGATCTAATTTTCTTGCACGCGTCTTATTTTTATCCAATATTGTAATTGCTTCCAGTATGTAATAGTTTCAACAGGACTTTTAATTATTTATCGCTTTTATTTACTTTCCGCAATTTAAATTAAAGGGTTTGTCTTTGGCGATGTAAATACCCGACGCCTTGTAATAGTTTAGATTTACTTCCCGCAATTTAATTTCCGCACTATATTAACTGTTAGATGTTTGATAACTAGGCAATGCATGACAAGATCAATCTTTAACCTAAAATCAACATAGCTCACCCATAACATGTACAGATAACATTAACCGAAATAACACACTTGCACATGCCACTATTAGGGTACACCTCACTTGGTTGCCTCGAACGTGGTCATTGAGTATAAGAAGTTTTAGAGGTCGCCCTCTTGTCCAAAGATCATAGTTTCCTCGAAACGGTTGCCTCGAAAAAATGATCTAGGATATTAGGGTTACCGCTAAGGCGTCCTAACATTGCTTTAGTGACCACACGTCCCTTAATCGAATTGACCCGAAAACTCCAACGACGATGCTACCTACTCCTCAATAGTGGGATGGCATTGTCTAAAGGACATTAGCACAGTTTAATTCCTTTTCGAGCAGGTAGATGGTTCTTAAGTACTTGCTCCTTTTAAAACAAAACAAAAATTTTCGCACTTACACTCTCTTCAAAATAAAAACTCTTTTCAAACCCACAAACACAAAGAAAAGCAAACTTTTGAAAACACCACGAGTAAGAACCTAAGAGCCCGTGGATAACCACGGATAGAAAGGGTGCTAACACCTTCCCTTTCTATAATCTACCTCCCGAACCCGAGAAATATCTCGAAAAGGAAATTTTCTGTGCTTTTGTCCTTTCCTTGTTGGATAAAATAAAAGACGGTGGCGACTCTTGCTTACCGTGACATTTTGCGAAAACAAACGCAAACGCGAACCAACATTCCAAAACAGTCAGTTCTCTTTCCCACCGATCACACTACGCTATTACAATCATTGGGGGGATGGGGTGTACATATTTACAAATGGGGATTGCAAATGAAATTAAGTCCTAAGTTACTATTACAACCATATTGGATGGATAAGGATGTACAGGAAATGTAAAATGGACTTGTTTTGTTTAAGTAAAGAAATAAGTTTTATTTAAGAAAATATTTTGATCTTTTTATGTTAAAAGAAATAAAATAAAGCATGTAAAACATAAAATGTTTTTGGTGTTTTTGATTAGTGAAAATAAAAGTGATAGCAAAAATAGTAAGGAAAAGGAAATAGAATCAGCGCATTGCTGAACTAAGAGAGATCAGATGTTTTGACTCTGGTGTGCTGCAAAAACAAAAATCACATTAGTAGAAATAGGTAAAGTCAGAAGTTCTGGGTCCGCTGGGAATAAAGAAGATTTCAGAAGTTATGATGCCATTGACAGAGCTTAGTTTCCCTCTTCATGCTAGTCAGAACATCTGCAACTTAGTCATTTCTCAACAGAAGATGCGCATATCACAGTTATGGCAGGTTTCATAATGTTTCAGAAACAAGAGATATTAGAACTATAAATCAGAGGCAAGCATGAATTTGCTAATTCTAATTTCCTTAAGAAGTTCTGAACAAATTACTCCCTACTTAGGCATACAAATACGTGAAACCTCAGAATACGTACAGCATCAGAAACATGATGTCTACATTGTATTTTTGAACATCCAAATCTGATAATACCTAAGTAATATGATGAGAGTCAGCAGAAACTTACCTTGCAGCTAGAAAACACTCTGTGAACTAGAGTCTGGTTCTGAACTCTGATGATGTTCTAAATAGCTTCTTCACGTACTCAGCAGGATGGGAGCTTTCAACTTGGGCAATGAATGATTAGATAAATTATGGAACATCCAAGGGGTAAAGTTCTGACTTCTTGAAGTGGATGTGGTGGAGAGTATGTTACAGTCTAAACACAAAAGTTAGGATATCTTCTAATATGTGAATCAGAAACTGTATGGACGGTTTTGGTCAAGAAACACTTGAGAAAAAGGGAGTTTGAATGCAAGAAATCAAAAGTTAACAGGTTTGGTATTTTATGTTTGCCGTTTTGGATTCTTGGAATTTTAGCAGGGGTTCAAGGCTTTTTCTTTCTCAATTTTTTGACCCTTTTATAGTTGCCAATGGCTTTCAATTTATAGGCAAAGATCTTGTAGCTTGGAGAGTACAACTATCACATGCTAGGGTGCTGCCTTGTTCTTGAAGAAAGATCAAATAGGTATGGTGGTCAGCAGCTTTAGCAGCGCCTAAGCTGGATTTGTAAGCAGGAATTAAGTAAAGGTAACCTCAAAAGCAAAAGCAACGTATGGGCCCAGCACATTTTTGTACAAAAGTTTGCTTTTCCAAGACAGTAAAGGTACTCCTATGCCACACGTGGGGAAATCTTTTGGATAAAGACTCAAAAGTGGTTGTGAGCATTAAATGATGATGATATTTATCAAACCAGAAATCCTGCAATGTGAGATTTTGCATCATTGCTTAATTCTGGGTCAGAGGTTCAGCTTCAGCGTAATTTAGAATAAACATCTAACTTCTGATCTTTGTATCTCCTTGCTCCAGCATGTTCTGAAGGAGTTCTCAGACTTTCCAGGAAGCTTGCAACACGCTTTGTAAACCTTCTTTAAATTACCCTTTGTAGCGGTAGAAATGTTCAAAGACTAAGCCATTGGATTGACTAGACTTTATACAAATCAAAATAAAAATCGCCACCGCGCTTTATTGTTTCCAAAGGAATGGGAAAAGAGCGAATAACCCAAAAAGAGGGGGGAATATCCAAGGTAATGGGGTTGGTTATGCAAAGGGAAGGTATTAGCACCCTAAACATCTACGTTACTCCGTAGGAGCCTCTTTGTAAAATCTGTATTTTTTGGCTATAAAAAACTGTTATATATAAATGGATGGTGGAGGTGAGAAAAGAAATATGTTTTTTTTATAATTTTTGCACCCGCCGCGGTTGCGAACCTTTAGTGCCTACGTACCACCTTTTGTGCAATAGGGGATCAGGGTACACGTAGTTCCTCTTTTAAAACATTAAAACACAAATGTGTTGGTTAATTTTATAAGATAAAACATCATCGTCATTGTTCGTATGGAAAACAGACCTACTACCCACAATCATGAGAAAGGAGAATTTGCATCATCTCAAAGTGGAGGATATGGCTTGGATTTCAAAATCAACAATGGATCACTCAACACCCAAGTGGAAAATATCTCTCTTCACTACATATTATAAAAGTATAGTTGTTTGCATCACTACAAGGATTGACAAGAGTTTAATCTTTTAAGAAAAGTTTTAAAGGTACAAAGCCAAAGTGGCAAAATTATTTGAAATGAGATTGATTGACTTTTAGTCTTCTCACAAAAAGATGTCAAGGTATTATTAATTTGATTGGAGTTTATTTATGAAAATGTTTTGAAAACACATGGACCTAAGTCCAAGTTTATTATGAAAATAGTTCAAGTTTCAAAACAAGAAAAGTTTTCAAAAGGAGGGAGAAGATTTTGAAATTAAAGAAGATGGGAGGAGGAGAAGAAGAGACTATCCTAAAGCATAAGGTAAAAGCTAAGGATAAGAATCATCTAACCAACAAAAAGCCAATACTTGACATTATGAGCCAAGATAGAATTCTAATTCTTTAGATTGAAACCAAGCAAGCCAAGATACTAAGCCTCTTGAGAGAACTAAACTTCAAGTGTATTAAGTCTTCACAAAAATTGGGCAGAGTAACGGTTGTATATGGGTGAATTCCAGATTACAAACAGAGAATGTAATCACAAAAACCTGCACACAAAAACAAACAAGCAACCCAATGTCTTGAGGTAAACCTCAAGAACACCAGACAAAATAATCAGATAAGATCACAAGGTCTCTAAGATAGTCCAAGGTTTCTAATCCTAAGTCCAAGAAAAAGGTCCCATGCTCCATAATGCCAAGGATAGTAACCAAATAGTCCAAGTACCATTAAAAATTTTTAGGGTTTATTTTGATTATTAAGTATCTTAGGAAAGGAAAAGAAAAGCTCAAGTGAGCAAAGTAAAAATGGCAAAAAAATAAATGCTCAAATGAGCAAAGATGAAAATGGCATGAAATGTAAATGCTAAAAGTAAATAGTACATAAAGCATAAAAAAGAATAAAAGCATAAGGTAAAACAAGTCAATAATTAGTGGTTAGTTGGATGACCATATTGAAACTCGCATTTGGAACTCATTAGAGGATTGGTAGAGGCAAATCCTCCACACAACAAGTTGCATTTTCTTTTTGTCAAGTATATCATCCATTTGGAATTCTCATAAGTACCATTTAATGATCAACGATGTTTAAGTGATTCGCGTTGACCAAAGGTGTTATAGATCCATTAGAGGATTGGTAGAACCAAAGCCTCCACACAATGAATCTCAAGGTTATTGGATCAAAGAGATCAAATTAACATACTTGGGCTTGCAAACATAAGTTTGGGCCACGAATGATCATTTATTCGAATCGGGACAAAATTTAACGCTATGTTAAGCAATCGTAAGTGGACTTATATAGAAGTCGCACCTATTTTGAGGCCGGTCAATAGAAATCTATGCACCATTTGTTTTGAGACATGATATAGAGATCATGCTCCAACAACATCTAGTGCAATAAGAAGGGATGAGATGAAGAGGGACGGGAAAAATATACAAACCACATTTGAATTAAATTTTAATCAAACTATTATTAAAATTATTCATTCATTTTTATGGAGTTAAACTCAACACCATGGATCCAATGATATTAATAAAGTTCATGATCCAAAATCTAACCCAAGATCAGCCAGAAAATAGTCACAAAATAATATCACATTTAATATACACAAAAAAGGATTTTTAAAATGTTTTAAAAATAGAAAATGATGAGAAAAATATCAACTATGTTCAAATTAATCAAGAAATAAAAAGTAAGACCATAGAAAAATCAGAAAAAGGCTCAAATAATTTTACAAATTTTTTGGTAATTTTTCAAAGTCAGAAACTATTTTTTAAAATTAAAATAAATGGGTAAAATAAACAAAAAGTGGTAAAAAATAGTAAAGTCAAAAACAAAAATAAAACAAGGTCACCAATATTTGTCACAATATCATTGGATCATTCCATAATTTTTTCAGAATTTTAAAATGTATAAAAATATTTTTAAACATTTAAAACAAATCAAATAAGTGTAAAATTTATTTTAAAAAATACCAAAACATAAAATTAAATTGTGAAAAAATAAAAATCAGAAAGAGAATAATCAAAAATATTTTTCATAATTTTTTCAGATTTTTTGGACTAAAAATGAATTTTCTATGATTTTTTGAAATTTAAAACAATTAAAATATAAAAATCAGAAAAAGAAAATAAAAGTAAAATATGTGGACCATTGGATGAGAGTCAAAACGCGTTAGTAATCAAATCCAAGGGATCTGGCGCGCTGTGCATATCATGGTCATTAGTGAATAATGTACAGAATCATTAATTAAATCATATTTGAAAAATACAGATGGCGCGCCTTCATTGGTTGGAAGATGACACGTTGATCATCTTCAACATCCAGCCATCATGAATTGTAGGTCTCTCAAACTGTAAAATCAGAAGCTCATACCTATGCCATTCGCTTCGTCTCTTCAAGACGAAGACAACCACACCCTCGCGCCAAATTTATATAAATTGTAGCTCAAGCAATTTGGAAGGAAAGTTTTGAAAAGGGATTTGAAATTTCATGGTCAAAACGTGTTTCCAGTAAAAGGTAAGTGTTGCGACTAGAACCAAGGTAATGAGAGCAAGACAATGATATCAGAGTTTTGAAGAATTTATGAAGGAATATACCTACTGAAGTTGAGTTGCAGAGCTCTGAAACTGGACTTCTATGGAGCAATATAGGGCACGATTCTTGAATGTAATTATGTGGTTAGTTTCAAGGAAGATCAAGGAAGGTGAATTGATGGAAAAATTGGATTGAAAAAGGCTCGATAATGGATTTTGAAGTTACAGAAAATTGAGTTATGGAGCAAGTTTGGCAGGGTGATTCTGGCTATCTAAGCTTGGGAAATTGAATGGGATAGTTCATGTATTTATAGGAGAAGCGAATGGGATCAAAAGGAAGAGTGAATGATTCATTTTGGATGGAATTCGTGCAAACCTGATGCACGAGTGAAGTGTGATCCAAACTTCATCAAAACTCATCCAAATCTTGCGTTTTGATGCACTAATCAACTTGGGAAAGTTGGCTAATCGTGTTTAGACCCAAAACGCGTGTTAATTTGAGGTTTAGTGGTTGTAACATGAAATTCAAATTCTGACTTGCAAGGAAACTTCAATTCCAAGTTACCATTTTTGAAACTATGGCATTCTCAGCTCAAGGGGTCTCAAGGCATGATTCTTGATGCTTTGGAAAGATGAGGTTACAAACTTTGCAATGAAAAAAGAATGGAGTTAAATGGATGCTTGAGCTGAAAGTTGCATTTAGTCAAAGTTGAAGAAAAAGGGTTGACTTTCCATACTTAGAAATATTTCAAATTCTTCTTCAAAAATGACCTATAATCTTTTGCATCCAAACATGGCCTTCCACTTGGAATTTTCTCTTGACAAAAAAAGATGGAATGAAGTAGAACTCTTAAATGACATTTTGAAACTTGAACCACTCAAAATCTCCAAAAATTCAGCAAGCTATGACTTGTTGAAGTTGGCCAAAAATCATGAAATGACCTATAATCTTTTGCATATTTAAGGCAACTTCCATCCATTTTCCCACTTTGCACATAAAAGAAGGCATAAAGTTCACATCTTCAAGATAATTATGGAAAAAGAATGTACTCAAGGTGATGAAAATTGACCAAGTTATGATCATTTGAAGTTACTTATGTAAAATTGTGGATTCATCTGGATGACTTGTAATCTTTCTTCTTCACCAAGTTTCTTCCACATGAAAACTCTTTGGAATTTTTGAAGTGATTTGTTGATAACCCTTTGAAGAGAAGTATGTCTTTGGAATCACTCAAAACTACCAAAAGGTGAGCAAGATATGCTCCTTTGAAGTTCAAAACCCTAGCTTCTAGATCAAGAGAATGACTTGAGGAACTTTGACAAGTTTGAACAAACTTCTTGTACCAATATTCTTGTTTTTGTGAATAGAAGTTGTTGAGGATGATGATGAAGACTCATAGCCACCAAAACCACTTCCATATCTTGAATTTTGAGAGAAATATACTCTTGTGACCAATAGGAACAAGGCCTTGTCCAAACATGACAACTTCTCCAATCAAACCCTTTTACTTCTGAGTCAAATCTAATAACCTTGAAATGTGATGAACCAAAGCAACCTTGCCATGCCAATTCTACCAAAACCAACCCAATAGTGAGGTTTAAACTTCTCAAGCTATATTGACTAGGACATGGAAATAAACTCATGAACCCATGGAGTAAATTGTTAAATTTCATTGCCCTTACCTACATGGATAACAAGCAAGACAGGCCAATATTGTATTTTATTAGTTAAATGAAGAAAACAAAACAATATTCATGATCACAAAAGGAACATAAGTCAAGGGGCTTGGTAATCCCTAAAAAGGAGAAAAACTCAAAGTATGGAGGGGAACCAAGAATCCTAGTGTGATCTTGTTGTGAGTGAATCAACATGGTATGATGAAGGGATCTTAAGGGGGGAAATTGGGGTACAACAACTACCCTTATTTAAGTTTTTCTATTCGGAGATACGAAGATTAAAAATCTTTGTGTCGACGTGATCAAAGATACTTAAATATAAAACAAACCTTATTTTTGGCCCTAAGATACCATGCAAATGCTTATGATCATGAATGCATATGAACAGGTCCAAAGAGACGCAAAAATAGCACTGGGGATGTAACAATAATAAAGAAAAAAAGGAGCACCTCCCACCAGGAAATTAAATCACTTGTGGACCCAGAGAACTGAATATGAGAGGATGGTAGGATGGTCAAAGGACACACCAACTTCTACTGAAGGCGAAGCTACCAACATTTACTGAAGGCAGAGAGAAAGATAACAAACATCGACGTTCATTGCCAATGGTCTACCAACTTTCACTGATGGTAGAAAAAAAATATCATAGCACCGCCATTCACTGACGATGAACTACCAACGTTCACTTAGGGTAGCAAAAAGATAACAAACATCAATGTTCACTACCGATGGTCTACCAACTTTCACTGAAGGTAGAAAGAGAATATCATGTCACTGCTGTTCACTGATGATGAACTACCAACTTTCACTGAGGGTAGCGAAAAGATGACAAACATCGATGTTCAATGCCGATGGTCTACCAACTTTCACAGAAGGTAGAAAGAGAATATCATGTCACCGCTGTTCACTGACAATAAACTACCAATGTTCACTGAGGGTAGCAAAAAGATAACAAACATTGACGTTCACTGTCGATGGTCTACCAACTTTCAATGAAGGTAGAAAGAGAATATCATGCCATTGTAGTTCACTGACGATGAACTACCAACGTTCACTGAGGGTAGCAAAAAGATAACAAGTTTTCCCCAAAATTTCGGTGTTTCACCTAGAATGGGTCTCAACTTCTTCTTTAACCAAGGCACTCCGCCTGGAAAGGGTAATATATAAGTTGTCTCAAATAAAGAGACTACCGCTTGCAAAGTTTTCACAATGAACTGTTTTTGTGATATCGAAAGACTTGCCATCCACTGGAGTAATTTGACAACGAACTGCAAACTATCCACTCATGGATAAGATAGAAAAAAAGTAACGTCGACTTTTACGGGGGAATACAAATTTATCAAATAAAGAGATTTGCTACTTGTTGTCACGGAAGATTGTAAAAAGAAATGGTTTTTTTGGGGCAAGAGGTATGACTTCCTGGGGAGATGCCATGATGTTCTTGCTAAGGGGATAAAGTCTTCTTGTGCAAAATAAATGCACCAACCAACACTTGCAGTTTTTCAGGATTCCAAAGTGAATAGCATTGCCAAGGAACCACAGATCCATACCAGAAATAAACTGGAATGAAACAGTCAACCTGAATTCATCCTTTGAGAAATAAACTCAAGAGGGAAAAACCAAACTCGTCTAAACAAGGAACTATACCGGAAAGTTTAAAGCAAAAATCTTCTATGAGGGACAACTCAGTAGGGAAATTGAAAGAATATACGTTTTCTGCTTAAAACCAACGCTCTATTGAAGAGAGGGCGATGTAAATCTGCAAAACATGGTAATATGTAAACAAAAAAATATTAACAGATGTCAATGAATAATGACTTGCCAATTTTAGCTATGCATGACGTATGTATGAATGTATGAGTATCATCATGTGTATGCTGACAAAATAAATACACAACATGGGGAACAATCAGGCAAAACTGCCTCGGGCACTAACAACACCCGGCTAAGCTTCAACCAAGATGATCATTCCAAGAAAGGTAAAGGCCAACTGCGGAAACCAAACCCATTGTCTGCTTTTAACTTTACTAAGGAGAAACATAATCCGGAGGTAGACAAATCAAAAAGATATCGGGGTAGAACATCCTCCTCCAGGCTTCATCAGGGAAACAAGTGTTTTTTCCAAATGTAACATGCCTACTGGAGATCGCAAGACCAGTCTCAAATAAAGCAGACTGACACCGAAACATCCAAACTTCGTTGGGGATTTCAAGCCTACTTCACTGGAGAAAAATGTGGATTGAAACTTCACATCATGAAAACTCAGAAAAGGAGAAATGAATCCAAACTTGACTGAGGATACCGGGATCATGAACCCAATACGGTGAAAACAACCCGAGTAGACCTTCCTGAGGTGAACAAAAGCTTCTCAAAACAACTGGAGTTTGTCCATTCATGGGATCACCATTTTTGTTGTCATTGTTTCATCACAAATCTCAAAGTAAAAGTAAATTGTAAAAATCTTTTTTGAAAAATCAAATTTGTTATTTAATCTCTTTGCTTTGAAAGTTATTGTCAGTAATAAATGGAGTCTTTGCAAGCTAAATAAAATAAGAAACACAAAGAATTGGGTAAAAGCTCGAATTTCATTAATAGAATGGTAGTCTGCGAATGGCGAGACTCCATAGATGATTACAAAGTTTGGGAAATGGTAATACATAATGGAAAAGATACATTGAGATACAAGGACCACTATCCCCCCTAACAACTTTTGAAATCCTGAGCAGCAGCTTTTGTTGAAGTATGGTGAGAATCTGAGAAGATTGTTGCTTCAACGATCAAGTCTTGTCTGGCGTAGTTACTTGCCAAGAAAATCCCTAACTTTTGCCTAAGATGCCCTTGCGGGTTTTCAACTTAGCAGGAAATTTATTCTGTTTAGGTCTCTAATTTTTGCCTAGACCGCCCTTTCGGGTTTTCAGCCTACCGAGATGCTCCTTTTTTGCCTAAGTCACCCTTTCGGGTTTTCAGCTTAGCGAGCTGTTCTTTTATTTCTTTAGGCGAAGTATTTCTTGACTGCATCAGCATTCATGGGACGTGGGAACTCCTCGCCATCCATAGTTTCAAGAATTAATGCACTTCCAGAGAAGGCTTTCTTGACAACATATGGGCCTTCAAAATTGGGAGTCCACTTGCCCCTAGAATCAGCATTGAAAGACACGATCTTCTTGAGCACGAGGTCGCCTTCTCTAAATTCATAAGGTTTAACCTTTTTATCAAAAGCTTTCTTCATTCTTCTTTGATATAACTGGCCATGACACAAAGTTGTCATTCTCTTCTCCTCAATCAAATTCAATTGGTCAAACCTGTTCTGGACCCATTCAGCCTTTGTCAACTTGGTTTCCATTATCACACGCAATGAGGGAATCTCTACCTCGACTGGGAGTACAGCTTCCATCCCATACACTAGGGAGAACGGGGTTGCTCCTGTTGAAGTGCGGACAGATGTTTGATATCCATGTAAAGCAAAAGGGAGCATTTCATGCCAATCCTTATAAGTAACAACCATTTTCTGGATAATTCTCTTGATATTCTTATTAGCAGCTTCAATAGCCCCATTCATCTTAGGCCTGCACGGAGATGAATTGTGATGGACAATCTTGAATTCTTCACAAAGTTCTGTCATCATCTTGTTGCTCAAATTTGAGCCATTGTCAGTGATGATTCTGCTCGACACACCATACCGGCATATAAGATTATTCTTAATGAAGCGCACAACCACCTGCTTGGTAACATTGGTATATGAAGCAGCCTCCACCCATTTCGTGAAGTAATCAATTGCTACCAAGATAAAATGCTTCCCATTCGAAGCTTTGGGTTCTATCATCCCAATCATGTCAATACCCCACATAGAGAAAGGCCGCGGGGATGAAATCACATTGAGGAGTGTCGAAGGCACATGGACCTTGTCTGTGTAAATATGGCATTTATGGCACTTCTTTGCAAATTTGTAACAGTCAGATTCCATTGTCAACCAATAATAACATGCCATTAGCATCTTTTTAGCCATTGAATGTCCATTGACATGAGTGCCGAATGAACCTTCATGAATCTCATGCATCAACATATCTGCTTCGTGTCTATCCACGCATCTGAGCAAGACCATGTCATAATTTCTCTTGTATAACACATTTTCACTAAGGAAGAAACTGCCAGCCAATCTTCTCAATGTTTTTCTATCTTTCTTCGACGCACCAATCGGGTATTCCTGAGTCTGAAGAAAATGCTTGATATCATAATACCAGGGTTTTTCATCTGCTACCTCCTCTACTGTAAACACATGAGCGGTCCTATCCAGCCGTCGAACCTCAATTTGGGGTATATCATTCCAAGTATTCACTTGATACATAGAAGCCAAGTTTCCAGAGCATCCGCCATTTGGTTTTCATCTCTAGGGATGTGATGGAACTCAACTTTATTGAAGAAGGGTAATAATCTTCTAGCATAATCTTTGTAAGGGATCAAGCTAGGGTGACGAGTGTCCCATTCTCCTTTAATCTGATTTATTACCAAAGCTGAATCACCATACACATTGAGAGTTTTAATTCTGAGATCAATAGCTTCTTTGAGACCCATGATGCAAGCCTCATATTCTGCCATATTATTAGTGCAATCAAATGTTAACCTTGCAGTAAAAGGAATGTGCGATCCATGAGGAGTGACAATCACAGCACCAATTCCTTTACCATAAGCATTCACAGCTCCATCAAATATCATACTCCAACGAGATTCAGGGTCAGGACCTTCCTCAGGTAATGGTTCATCACAATCTTTCACTTTCAGGAACATCACATCCTCGTCGGGGAATTCATATTCTGCAGACTGGTGATCTTCCACTGGTTGGTGAGCAAGATAATCTTCCAACACACTACTTTTAATAGCTTTTTGAGTTCGGTATTCAATATCATATTCAGATAACAACATCTTCCAGTGGGCAATTCTCCCAGTAAGAGCAGGCTTTTCAAAAATGTACTTGATTGGATCCTTTTTGGAGATCAACCAAGTAGTGTGATTCAACATATATTGCCACAAATGCTTTGTCACCCAGGCCAAAGCACAACATGTCTTTTCCAGCATGCAATACCACGACTCACAATCAGTGAATTTAATACTGAGATAATAAATGGAGAACTCCTTCTTCCCTGTTTCATCCTGTTGTCCCAGAATATAACCCATGGATTTATCTAACACTGTCAGATACATAATCAGCGGTCTTCCTTCTACGGGAGGGAGCAAGATAGGAGGTTCAAGCAGATATTCCTTAATACTTTCAAATTCCCTTTGGCAGTCACCCGTCCACACACAACCTTGATATTTCTTTAACAACTTAAAGATCAGTTCACATGTTGCAGTCATGTGGGAAATGAATCTGGAAATATAATTCAAACGCCCGAGGAAACCTATGACTTGCTTTTCGGTTCTTGGTGCTGGAATTTCTTGAATTGCTTTGACTTTATCAAGGTCAACTTCAATTCCTTTTTGGCTAACAATGTTGCAATAGCGTAGGACATTTAAATTTTGCAATTTATCGCTTTTATATAACATGCTAGTAATTAGGATTTGTATGGCAAGATAAAATCAATCAAATAGAAAACCCTAATCCAAGATAAAATCAAACATGAAAATGACACACTTGCACACAAAACACCCCTAGGATTATCCCACTTGGTTGCCTTATACAAAATGGCCATATTACGCATGTAAGGTATCTTAGCAAAAACAAACAAATACAAGATCATAGTCCCTCGATGACGCTATTCAAAGTTGCCTTACAAAAATGATATTAGTCCCTCAAAAATGCTAAGATAATTTGCAACATTTCTAATCATGGCTATGGGATAACCCACGCCCGTCCCGTTTACATCCAAAGATAGGGTTGCTTACCAAATCAATGGTAAGACAACAATATAAAAGGAAAAGAAAATGGACAAGAAAGACATTTGAGTAGGTAGATTTCTCTTAATTACTTGCTCCATTTCAAAACAAATATCCTTGCTATTTTCAAAACAAACACACACATTTCCAAACATCTTACAAACATTGAAAACATTTTCAAAAGATCAACATCTTTGTATACATTCTTACGAACGAGAATCATTACAAAGATTGCCTAAACAAAGGCCTCTTTACAAAAACACTTTCAAAAACCATACAAAGCACAATTTCAAACAAAAGCGAGTGATCTAGAAAGCAACTAAGAGCCCATGGAAAACCATGGATGAAAAGGGTGCTAATACCTTCCCTTTTCATAATCTACCCCCCGAACTTAAGAAACAATCTCAAAGGTCTTTCCTGTGCTTTTTTACCTTTCTTTTGGATAAAAGAAAAGTCGGTGGCAACTCTTGCTAACCGCAACATTTGCGATCAAATGCAAAACCCTCAAGTTAGTTCTCCCATCGTATCACAAAACCAAATCTGGCCATCTCACTACTTTCTAATGGCTTAGGATGAGTTAATTAAGGGTTCTAAAGGTCAGTTAGAGCTTAATGACACTATAAGGAAGCCTAATGTTATCCTTGACTGGCTCAAGGAACATTAGTACAAGCCAGAGTATCACGCTAACATAGTTATCACTTTGTCTATATCGGACTACACCGTACAACCTCCATGATTTATTGCTACTTACCTAAAAAGGTGCCCCGGATCCGGGTGTAGGATCAAAAACCCAAACAAGGACCCAAAATGTAAAGCAAGCAAGTCACACAAAGAAAGCATTTTAAAGGTGATCTAGCTCTAAGGTAACCCCACTTTTATAATTCCCTAACAGATTCGTCAGTTCTGTTATATGGTACGAGAACTGACTTGGGTGTTTTTGCGTTTGATTGCAATTGTTGCGGATAGCAAGAGTCGCCACCCGGATTTTCTTTTATCCAATAAGGAAAGGGTGAAAAGAACAGGAAAGAGCTTTTTGAGATATTTTCTTGAGTTCGGGGGGTAGGTTATGAAAAGGGAAGGTATTAGCACTCTTTTCATCAGTAGTTATCCACGGGCTCTTAGTTGCTTGCTAGATCACTTGAAAATGCTTTGTTTGAAAATTTGTTTCATGATGGTGTAAGTTTGAAAATATTTTGAAAACGCCTTTGTTGAGGAAAACTTTGTAATGATTCTCGTCTCTATAAGAATTTATACAAAGTGTTGGTTTTGAAAATAGTTCAAAGAGATGTTTGTTTTTGAAGATGTTTTTGATAGTGTAAGTGTGGAAATGGTTTTAGTTTTTGAGCAAGCAACCACGAGCGTCCTACCTACTCAAATGGCCTTTGTTCTTTTCCTCCTCCTTTAGATGTAGTCATCTTACCATTGATTGGTAAGAAGCCCCACCATTGGATGTGAAGGGACGGGCGCGTGTCAATCGTATAGTCATAGAAGGCAACTTACGAGACGTTTTAGCAATTTTCGTAAGGGACTAGATCGTTTACTGGAGGCAACATCGAGGAACATCGAGGGACTACGATCTTTTTTATCGAGGGTCTTTGCTAAAACGCCCATATTCGAGGGACATGAATATTTTCTGAGGCAACAAGCGAGGTTACCATAGAGGTGCACGTGTGTGAATAGTGTGTTTGATTGCATGCATTTTTGTCTTTAAAATTAGGGTTTTCTAATGGTTGATTTTATCTTTCCATACACACCCTAATTACTAACAATTTATATTAAAGCGGTAAATTGCGGAAATTAAAATCCTAAGTTATTACATCATTTAGGGATGGGGTATACAAATTTACAAATGGGAGGTGGAAAGCAATAAAAGTCCTAATTATTACAACCATATTGAATAGCAATGAAAGAAAATATATAGAAAATATAAATAAATAAAAAAACAGCGCAAAAGAGAGAAAAAACAAATCTTTCGATTCATGCAGTATGTTCGAAGCATGCACCCTTCAATTCACAGAGAAAAAAAACAAATCTTTCGATTCATGCAGCATGCACCCTTTGATTAACCACCTTTTTTTTCTTCTGTTTGGGCTTGTAAAGCAGTATGTGTCGAAGCATGCACCCTTCGATTCACACACCCTTTTTTCTGTTTGGGCCTGTAAAGCAGTATGTGTCGAAGCCTAAGACTTTGTGTTGAACCATGCTATTATTTTTTCACTCCAACGTTATTTTATGGTCTGTACAGGTTAGTTCTTAACATATAATTGACAAGAAAGGAAAACAAACAAAAAGAGTAGCTTTCGAAGGCAATGATTAATGATGCTTGAAACAAAGGGTTTAGAGTCAAGAAGACTTACCTTGAAGCTGGAATGTGATTTGAACTTGGGTTGTTGCCTTGAATGTTCTTGGATTTGAAAGAAAAGAGCATAGGGGTTGTGTTTTTTAGCTCTGGGTTTGAAAGAAAAGAACAGAGGTGTTGTGTTTTTTTGGTTCTGGATTTAAGATTTTTCTAAGGTTTCAGCCTTAGTGTTCTCTCCTCTCTCTTTTTCCTTCTTCTCCTTTTTTCTTGTCAAAAGCCCCCCCTTTGTGTGTTATGGAAACAACTTATTTATAAAAGAGTCTTGGTGGAGTTTTAGGGGGGGAACAAATGAAATTTGAACAGTTTGGGTGTGTTCTTTTCATAGCTTTCGAGGTGCAGCTCTTATATGCTAGTTTTGTGCAAATATGGGACTGGTTTAGGAGCAGCATAGCAGGACAGTTTTGCAGTAGTTTTGGAGTGTTGTGGCAGCTTGGTGCAAGGCTATTTCATAGCAATATAGTAGACTGTTTTTTGACATGGTTTTAGGCTGTTATGTGGACAGTACAGCAAACTTAGGCTTGGCAGCATATAGGACTTTGTTCAGTAGCCTTCGACCAAACTCATCAAAAGACAAGACAATATTTGTTTCCACCAATTGTGTGTTCTTCAAATGGACCAACAATTATATATTCTTCGAATGGACAACCAATTGTATGTTCTTCGAATGGACCAACAATTATATGTTCTTCGAATCCACCAAATGTATGTTCTCCGAATGGGCCACCAAATGTATGTTCTTCGAATCCACCAATTGTATGTTCTTCAAATGGACCACATTCATCTGAATGTACCACTCGAAGATTTTGGATCAAAGCAAGCCTGTTCTTCTTTGATTTGTCAAAATCTACCAACCACTCCTTTCGATCAGGCATGTGGTTCAAAAAGCATGAACTAGATTTTGAATTTGACATAGTTATCTGCAGCTGCACACTTTTTCTTTTATCTTCTTTGCCCTTTCGATGGTTTCCTCTTCCTCCTTTCGAAGATTCAGAAGTTCCAAATTTCGACCTGATGCTTGAAAGTCCAATATTATCCATAGAAATTATATGGGGCATTTAAAAAGTCCAATTTTACTTGTGCAAACTTGAGCTTTTGGAAATCTTTGTGAGGAATGCCTTGAGAAAAGAGAGGGAAAATTTTGGGGTACAACACCTTTCTCTATGTGGGGTATTGACATGATTGGAATGATTGAACCCAAGGCGTTGAATGGACATTGTTTTATCTTGGTAGCGATAGACTACTTCACCAAATGGGTAGAAGCAACTTCATATGCTAATGTTACTACACAGGTGGTAATGCGCTTTATCAAGAACAATCTTATATGTTGGTATGGTGTGCCAAGCAGGATTATCATTGACAGTGGTTCAAATCTGAATAACAAGATGATGATAGAACTTTGTGAAAAATTCAAGATTATCCATTACAATTCATCTCCTTACAGGCCAAAGATGAATGGGGATGTTGAAGCTGCTAATAAAAACATTAATTATATCATCCATAAAATGGTTGTTACTTATAAAGATTGGCATGAGATGCTCCCTTTTGCTTTGCACGGGTATCGTACATCCATCCGCACTTCAACAGGGGCAACCCCTTTCTCTCTTGTGTATGGAATGGAAGCAGTGCTCCCTGTCAAGGTTGAGATTACCTCTTTACGTGTGATAATGGAAACCAAGATATCAGAGGTTGAATGGGTTCAAAACAGGTTTGACCAGTTGAATTTGATTGAGGAAAAGAGAATGACGGCCTTGTGTCATGGTCAGTTATACCAGAAGAGAATGAAGAAAGATTTTGATAAAAAGGTCAAGCCTCGTGAACTCAGAGAAGGCGACCTCGTGCTCAGGAAGATCGTGTCTTTTAACATTGATTCCAGGGGCGAGTGGACTCCCAATTTTGAAGGCCCATATGTTGTCAAGAAAGCCTTCTCTGGCGATGCATTGATTCTTGAAACTATGGATGGCGAGGAGTTCCCCCGTCCTATGAATGCTGATGCGGTCAAGAAATATTTCGCCTAAAGAAATAAAAGAATAGCTTGCTAAGTCAAAAACCTGAAAGGGCGGTTTAGGCAAAAAAGAGCGTCTCAGTGGGCCGAAAATCCGAAAGGGCAGTCTAGGCAAAAATTAGAGACATAAACAGAATAAATTTTCCCGGTAGGTTGAAAACCCGCAAGGGAAACTTAGGCAAAAGTTAGGGATTTCTTGGCAAAAGTAACTGTGACAGACAAGAAGGGAAACTTAGGCAAAAGTTAGGGATTTCTTGGCAAAAGTAACTGTGACAGACAAGAAGGGAAACTTAGGCAAAAGTTAGGGATTTCTTGGCAAAAGTAACTGTGACAGACAAGACTTGATCATTTGAAGCAACAATCTTCTTGGATCCTCACCACACTTCAACAGAAGTCGCTGCTCAGGAATTCAAAGTTTTTTGGGAGAATAGTGGTCATTGTATTTCAATGTATCTTTTACAATATATTGCCATTTTCCAAACTTTGTAATCATCTATGGAGTCTCGCCATTCGCAAACTACCATTTTATTAATAAAGTTTGAAGCTTTTATCCAATTCTTTGCAATTCTCATTTTATTCTGCTTACAAAGACTTTATTTATTAATGATGGTAATTTTCAAAATAAAGAGATTTAATAATAAAATTGTTTTTGGAAAGAATTTACAAATTACTTTTTACTTTAGATTTTGTGACTCGAGAAAAACAAAAATAGTGATTCCGAGGATGGACGACCTCTAAATTTTTGGAAGTATATGTTCCCCAGGAAAGTTCTCTCAGGTCGCTTTTTTTGATATGCGTATTGATATTGTTTTTGTTTCTCAAATGGTTGGAGATGGTACCAATTGATGTATAGTGCGGTATTGGATTTGTGATCCCTTTTTCCCCAGTCAGGTCTTGGTTCAATTTTTTCTCCCAGGTTGATAATTTTGGTTTCAGGTGTGCATGGTTTGAAATCTCTATCCCGGATTCCCCAATGAGGTCTTCACTCATATGACGGAAGTTCCTTCTCTCTTTGTATGTTGCGATGGAATCATTTGCAAAACATAGCCCTTTGCAGTAATGGAATTATTGTTGTTGTTAGTTTCCCGGACAACTAGACAAGGGCAACATGTTTTCTAAGAAGTGTTGAAACAGTTGTCAACTTTTTGGGTTTTCTTCCGCCAAATGATGGGTTTGATTCAAAATCCCCATAATTTTGATTCCTTGTTGTATTGTTTGACTTCTTAAACCTCTAAGTAAAGCTGAGATAATATTTCTCTCTGGAAGTTGTTATTCCCATGAGGTTTCATGATTTCTCCCCAGAGAAGTTTGTATAAACATTGCTCTTGGTATTGAAGAATGTATTTTAGGCCCTCTTGACAATGTGGTATTATCCTCCCCGTTGAGTCAGCACGAGATCCCTAGTTGATATCTTGACGATGTGATTTTTATCTGCCATATTGAAATCAGTATTGTAATCCCTAGTGAAGTCACTATTATTATCTCTAGTGGAAGTCTAAACATTGAGATTTTGTTTTCTCCATTGAATTATGTGTGAGTGTTCCCCGTTGAAGCCAGGAGGAGAATGTTATATCCTTGTATCTGTACTAGTTTACTGTTTTGACTTGATTATTTTTTTATTATGTTTCTTCCCAGTGAAGTTAAGCCATGAAATAGGAATTTGTTTCCTCAGTTAGTGTTTACTTTCTTATGAAATTTTCATCTCGGATGTGATTTAGTTGAGTGCTAACTTTACCCAAGTTGGTTTTGTCTGGTTATCCTCAATGTTGTATGTTTGTGTTGTCAGCATATACATAATAACATTCATACATACATCATGCATATCTGAATTAAAGTTCATTGCCCATTTACATTCATTGATGTTTTGTTGGCATATTACCCTATTTTGCAGAGTTATGTTACCTTCTCTCTAATAGAGCGTCGACCTTAAGCAGAAAGTGTATATTCTTTCAATTTCCTCACTGAGTTATCCCTCATGGAAGAATTTTTGCTTTAGCATTCTTATTCAGTTTATTTTCTAAATGGAATATGATCCCTTTTGAGTTTATCTCTCGTCAGGTGCTATCTTGGTTGACTGTTTCACTTCGGTTAATTTCTGGTTTGAATTTGTGGTTCCCGTCAACATTATTATTTTGTTTTCTGCAAGCTTTGAGCCTTGATTTGAGGATGTGCATTTATTTTGGCACGAGAAGACTTTACCTCCTCAACAGGAATATATCGGCATTTCCCCATAGAAGTCATATTTCTTTGCTCAAATGGTTTCTTATAATAACAGCAGATGGCAGGTCTCTTTATTTGAGCAACTTTCACTTTCCCAGTAAGTCTGTTAGTTCCCCGATAATATTTTTTACTCCAATGGATGGTAGTCTCGTCATTATGGGAGATAGTTTGTTATTGAGATTTTGTTACTCAAATGGATGGTAGTCTCGTCATTATGGGAGATAGTTCATTGTTGAGATTTGTTACTCCAATGGATGGTAGTCTCGTCATTATGGGAGATAGTTCATTGTTGAGATTTTGTTACTCCAATGGATGGTAGTCTCGTTATTATGGGAGATAGTTTGTTGTTAAGATTTTGTTAATCTGATGAAGGGTAATCTCGTTATTATGGGAGATAGTTCGTCATTGAGATTCACTTTGCTCTGAAGATGTTTGTTTGTTTTCAGTCATAAGTATTAATGTTGGTCATTTGTGGCTTACTCTAGTATTGGTTTTTTTTGTTATTATCCTACTATTTCTTCCCCCTATGAGTCGACGATACCGTTTTTGCTATCTTCTCAATGATGGATAGTTTCCTGTTGTCGGTCGATCACTGTTATCTTTTATTTTCTCTCCTCAATATTTGAGTTGATGCTGCTTTATCTCCTCCTTGGGATTTACCCCAATGGAGTCGAATTTCCTGTTCACCCGTGATTTATTTTCCCGGTCTATTTTTCTTTTGATATTTTATTTCTTTTTTCCCCGGTGGTATCCCGTGTCGCCTTTGGATCTTTTTGTTGCATGCACAATCATAAGCATTGTATGGTATCTTAGGACCAAAAATAGGGCTTGTTTTATATTTTAGTATCTTCAATCGCGTCGACACGAAGATTTTTACTTTCGTATCTCCAGATAGAAGACACTTAAATAAGGGCCGCTATTGTAACCCAAATTTTCCCCCTAAGATTCTTCTATCATATCATATCAACCCAATCACAACAAGATCATAGTAGGGTTTGGTTCTTCTCCTTATCTCTAGGTTTGCTTATGAGGAATCACCAAGCACCTTGATTGGTATAATGTGATCATCTATGTTTTGTATTGACTAACTTTTAACTAACAAATACAATGAATGTTTTCTCTAATTGATGATCCTATAGGTGAAGGCACAACACATCTCATCAGGTGATTCATAGGTGCATGAGTTTATTTCCATACCTGCTTCAGCAAAGCTTCATTGAGGTTCAAGCTTCATCATTGAGAGTACTTTAAATAAACATCTTGATGAGGTCTACTATAATTCATCATACCTCAATTCATCAAAGAAAGTCAAAGGATGCAAAAGTTTATTGAAGAGGTTTGACCGGATTGATAAGTCTTGATTCATTGATCACAGGTGTATAATTCCATCAAGTCATAACATTTGGAAGTGGTTATGGTTGATATGGTTTCTCATTATCATCTTTAACAACTTTTATTCACATTACAAAAGTATTTGTGCAAGAAATTTTGTCAAAATTGAAAGGGGTTTCCAAGGAATTTTGTTGCTCTAAGAGCTAGGGTTTTGAACTTCTAAATGTTATATCTTGCTCATATTTTGGTATTTTTGAGTGATTCAGCATACATGCTTCTCTTTAAAGGTTTATCAACAAATCACTTCAAAAGTTTCAAGAAAATTTTATGTGGAAGATGCCTAATGATGAAGAAAGATTACATATCCTCTAGATATGCCATCAAATTCTCTTATGTGACTACAAAAGATCATAACTTGGAAAAAATTTATCTCCATGAGCCCATTATTTTTCCAAAAATGATCTTAAGGATGTCAACTTTAACTCTTATTTTATGTGTAAAGCTTGAAAATGGATGGAAGATGCTCTAAGAATGCAAAAGATTATAGGTCATCTCATGAGTTTTCACCAATTTCACAAGGCCATAACTTTTTCAATACTTGGTATTTTTGAGTGATTCATGTTTCAAAATTCTCTTTGGGAAGTCTACTTCAATATAGCATCATTGATCAAAGCTCAATTTTTGAGGAAAGCCTTGGTTGAACTCAAAACACTATAGGTCACTTTTGAAAAAACTTAGAATTTTTCTAAGTACAAAAAGTCAGCATCTTTTTCTCAACTTTGACTCATCACAACTTTTAGCTTAAGCATCCAATTGATCTCACTCTTTGCACATTGTAAATTATGTTACCTCATCTTTCCAATGCATCAAGAATCAGGTCCTAAGGTTCTCTAAATCATGCACACCATGAGTTCAAAGACAGACACTTAAAACTAATTTTTTCCTCCAAGTCAGAATTTGAAATGCACAATCCAGCTTCTAATCACTAAATTGTTGCGCGTTTTTACTTCTAATAATGTTTAACAATCTTCCATAAGTGATTAGCACCTTGAAATGCAAGTTTTGGCTGAGTTTTTAACAAAATATGAGTCACACTTTCCATGCTTGCAACTTCACACGAATTCCCTCTAAACTTCGTCATTCCACACGTTTGAGCATCTTATTTGCTTCTCTATAAATAGAGGGTTATATTTCACTCATTCTCTCAAGATTTTGATAGCCAATTGACCCCTGTTCAGATCCCACACAAACTCTGAATTTGAATTTCTGATTTCTTGCTTTCTCACTCCAAAACACTAAAAGCTCCATTCAGTTCGCTTCATTGAACTTCTCTGAAGCTAACCACACTCACACCTTCAAGAATTGTAACCTATACTGATCTATAGAAGTCCAGTTTCACAGCCACCTTTTTCTACTTCGTTCAGGTAGATTTCTTGGTCAAATCGATCTAAATAAAAGACTAATCTACTCTTTACATCCTTCTGATCATGCTTTTTATAATTTGCAACTTCATTGAGATTTGAGTGAGATATTCCAGAATTTCGTGCTCGCTATTATTTCTGCATTTTCTCAATTTATGCCTTGCGCAGTTTATATAAATTTAGTGTGATGGTACCATTAGAATCGTCTTAAAGAAATGAATCTAATGGTACCGGTCTGAATTGCTAATTTTACAGTTTGTGGAATTCGATTTGAGGTTGGTTGGAGGTTGAAGACGATGACATGTCTGTCTTCAACCAATGACGTTTAGTCGGTTTATTTTTTTTAAACAGATTTGGTGTTTCACTTTATCATGCATGCGTATTGTGAGCCCTAGGATCTGATTACTTTAGTGAGTCAGACTCCATCCAACGTGCCATATTTTAAGTTATTTTTATTTTATAAAAAATGATTAGGTGTGATATTCAATGAAGTCCATGACATGCACGACGCACCAGATCCACTGGATCTGTTTACTAACGCGTTTTGACAATGAATAGATGGTCAACATTTTTTTGGTTTGTCATTTTATTTTCTAATTTTTTGTTTTAATTGTTTTAAACTTTAAAAAATCATAGAAAATTCATTTCTGACTCAAAAATTATGAAAAATTTTACAATTTTTTTTTTTAATATTCTCTTTCTAATTTTTATTTTTTCATGATTTTATTTTCACGTTTGATATTTTTTATAATTTTTCCTTTATGTTGACTTGTTTCTAATTATTTAAAAATACTTTTTGATATTTTTAAATTCTAAATTTTTTTGTAAAAATCATTTTTCTTATTTCTGACTTTCTGAAATTTTTATAGAATTTTATTTTTATTTCTACTATTTATTATCTTTTTTCACTTATTTGATTGATTTTAATTAATTTAAAAATACTTTTCTGTGTTAAAAAATTACCAAAAATTTTATAAAAATATTTGAGGTCATTTCTGATTTTTTTATGATTTTAAAAAAAATTGATACTTTGAATATAGTTTGCCATTTTACCTTTATTCTCATTTTAAAAGCAATTTAAAAGTCATTTTTCTTCTTTTATTTTATTCATTTAATTCAATTTATTTATTTTAGATATCCTGGCTATGTGATTGTTGATCATAAACTTCATTAACATCATTGGATCTTGAGTGTTGAGTTTAACTCCACTAAAATGGATGGATGATTTTAATGATAGTTTTGATTAAATTTTTTATTCAAATATGTCCCCTCCATCTTCATCTTATCCCCTTCTCTTTTGTGTTACATGTTGTTAGAGGATGATCTATATATCCTCACTTCAAATATATGGCACATAAATTGCTATTGCCGACCTCAAAATAGGTACGACTTCTACATAAGTCCACTTACGATTGCTTAACATAGCGCTAAATTTTGTCCCGATTCGAGAAATGATCATCTATGGCCCAAACTTATGTTTGCAAGCCCAAGTATGTTTAATTTGAAACCTTTGATCTAATAACCTTGAGTTTCATTGTTAGGAGGTTTTGGTCTTATCAATCCTCTAATGAATCATCATAAATTTTGGACTAAGTGAATCATTTAAACATCGTTGATCATTTATTGTTGCCTTGTAAATTTGAAATGAATGATATACTTGACAAAAAGCATATAAAACTTGTTGTTGAGAGGCTTTGATTTTATCAATCTTCTAATGAGTTTTCAAATGTAAGTTTCAATATGATCATTCAACTAACCTCTAATTTCTAACAATTGACTTTATTTTATGCTATTACTTTATGCTTTTTACTTTGAGCATATTTATTTAAGCATTTTACATTTCATGTTATTTTCATCTTTGCTCACTTGAGCACTTATCTTCATGTCTTTTCATTTTTCTCATTTGAGCTTTTCATTCTCTTTTTGAAGATACTTAATAACCAACTTGAACAATAAAAAACTTTAAGGTTACTTGGATTGTTTGGTTACTATCCTTGGTATTTTGGAGTTATGAACTTCTTGGACTTAGGATTAGAGACCTTGACCTACCTTGGGACCTTGTGATTTCTACTGTTAGTTTGTCTGGTGTTCTTGGGGTTTACCCGGAGATACTGGGTTGTTTTTTTTTTGTGCAGCTTATTCTGATTATATGCTTTGTCTGTGATAGGGAATTCGTCTGTATATATTTGTTACTCTGCCGAATTTTTGTGAAGACTTAATGCACTTGAAGTTTGGTATTCTTAAGAGGTTTAGTATCTTTGCTTGTTTGGTTTCAATCTAAAGGATGGGAATTTTACATTGACTCATTGTGTCAAGTGTTGGCTTCTTGTTAGTTAGACGGTTCTTTTCCCTAGCTTTTACCTTATGCTTTAGGATAGTCCCTTCATCTCCTCTCATTTTCTTTAATTTCAAAAATCTTCTCCCTCCTTTTCAAAATTATTCTTGTTTTCTAAACTTGAACCGCTTTCACAATAAACTTGGACTTAGGTCCATGCGTTTTTTAAAAAAAAACAATTTCTTAATCAAACTTTAACCAACTTAATAATACCTTGACATTTTTGTGAGAAGATTAAAAGTCAATCAACCTTATTCAAATCATTTTTCCGCTTTGGCTTTTTACTTTAAAAATCTTTTCTCAAAAGATTAGACTCTTGTCAATCCTTGTAGTGATTCAAACTACTATACTTCTACGATATATAGTGAAGCGAGATATTATCCACTTGGGTGTTGAGCGAGGCTTTGTTGATTTTAAAATCCAAGCCATATTCTCCACTTTGAGATGACGCAAATTCTCCTTTCTGATAATCGTGGGTAGTAAGTATGTTCTTCCACTCGGATACGACGATGATGTCTCGTCTCTTAAAATTAACCAACACACATGTGTTTAAAGTTTTTTAAAGGTGAACTACGAGTACCCTAATCCCCTATTGCACAGAAGGTGGTACTTAGGCACTAAAGGTTCGCAACTGCGGCGGATGCCAAAATTATAAAAAAAAAACTTCTTTTCTCATTCTCACAATCTTTTTTTTGTATACAACTTTTATAGCCAAAATACACAAATCTTCAAAGAGGTTCCTGCGGAGCACCGTAGATGTTTAGGATGTTAATGCCTTCCTTTTGCGTAACCACCCCCAAACTTAGATTCTCTCCCCCTTTTTTGGGTTATTCGCTCTTTTCCCATTCCTTTAGAAACAATAAAGCACAGTGGCGGTTTTTATTTGATATGTGTGAGTCAAGTCAATCAAATGGCTTAGTCTCAATATTTCTACCGCTACATAGTGGACTTGAGAGATAACACTCAAGTATCGTTGGCACCTTCACATAGTCAGTTGATACAAGCTTGCACACACTACAACATCACATACCAAACATGTCGAGGAGACCAAACCCTGATGCCCTTCCTTTGCTTGAGACACAAGGAACAACCAGGGTTACAACATATACCATGCAGCAGAACAAACAACATCTCGACATCCTTCAGGCACAACAAATCCTTGCACACAGACTCCATATTTCAGGTGCACCGGGTCAACCTAGGTTTGAAAATAAATTAAACCCTCAACACAGTAGCTTGCCACCAAAGCTACACGCCTGAAAACAACACAGACAGATCCAATATACACCTTGTCATGAACAATCCATCTTCCACTTCTAGGGACCATTCAAACACCAATATGAACTCTCCAAGTTGAAACAGCTTTTCAGTAGAAACCTTCTAACTTGCACAAAAACCAGAAAATATCCCTCTTGGATCTCATCCAGAAACAGACAAGATGTCTGCTCTGATACCAATTGAAATTCTGGTATGACATAACTCAAATGTCCTATGATATATTGAGACATATCATCCGACATAAACAAACAGGCAAGATATCAATAATAAAAATAGTACTGAAAAGCAATAAACAACACACCAGAATTGTTAACCTAGTTCGGAGCAACTCTCCTACTCTGGGGGTATACCAAACCGGAGACAAATCCACTATGATAATATCAATTCATATACCCTACAGCAAACCTCCAGTTTACGGCCTAATCACTTAATCACTACCCTTGCTAGATTACTATCTAAGACTCACCTAGATATGAGGCCCTCCTCATTCCCTCTTCAATCACAAATAACAATTGGATTAACAAAATAATTTTGACCAAACCGGAAGGCACACTTCCATGACAACACTTAGCCAAGACTCTTGACTAAGAACACAACTTAAAGTTTTTTCAAAGCTTCCTCCAAAAATAATACTCAACTCATTACTTTACAGCTTCTGAGTGAGAACACAGTGACTATCTCACAACTTGAGTGGTTCACTTACACCAACCTTCCTAAAGATTGGCTAACATACTCAACCCCAATGATTACATCTTTACAATTTTCGGCTGGTACAAATCCTAGGTTACAAAGCTTATATTTATAATTTATACCCAACTGGATTTGGACCTTCAAACACAACTCATCAGCTGTTACAAAAACTGCTGAAGATTCTACATAAAAATAGGTCTTCAATCAAATCTTCCTAAATTATCTCTATATTTAGAAAGTCAATATTCTTCAATATTCTTCTTGACCTACAACTCAGTGCCACATAGGATAATATTATATCCCTCAAAGTATATTATATTTTTGTGACTTAACAAAATATAACAGTCCAGTTCAACTCAGACGCGATGTCGTATGACCCTACATAGGACATCTTAACCGACATGTTGCTCCAGATGATGAGAACTTATCATCTTAATATGTCTCAACATAAGATAGGAATTCTTGCTCAACCTGTTTCTGTTAGCAAGTTAATACATCATAACTAACATATTACTGCTATATTAGTTTTACCAAACATAATGTCAATCACATAATTCATAGAATTAACAATGTTAGCTACTTTCAGAAGTACCACCTTCAGAAACATGATCACATCCTGAAGCTTGTCCTCCAGAACCCACGTGTTCAGAGGTTTCCCTTCCAGAAGCATGACTACCACTAGATTTTGGATCATTGTCAAAATCTAGATCAGAATCACCTTCAGAGTCTAACTCATCTTCAGAACTTTCAAGTTCTGACTCATCTTCAGAGTCTTCTGAAGTATCTTCAGCAACTAACTCAAGTGTCTACACCACAAGATTTTGATTGAGACGATCCAATCCTATGATTTTGAATCTTTTACAATGACGTCTTTGTTAACTTCCACCTTGTTGGTGACTTGACAATAAAGCTTATAAACACTCGTACTGTGGTACCCCACCAGTAACATTACTTTGCTTCTATCATCCAACTTTTTCTATTAGAATCTGGAACATATTTATAGAAAACATAACCAAATACCTTGAGATGAGTCACACTTTACTTATCACAAGTCCACTTCTTCAAAGGAACAATTTCCTTTAGCTTCTTCGTTGGACACCTGTTGAGCACATAGTTGAAGTGGCAACTACTTTTCCCTACAAAGTGTGATGTAGCTTCTTCCTTTCAGCATGCTCCTTGCCATATCAAGCAAAGTTATATTTCTTCTTTCAGCAAGACCATTGTATTGAGGAGTGTATGGAGCAGTAACCTCATGTTCTATTTAATTCTCCTCACAGAACTTCTTGAACTCTGTAAAGTTATACTCACCTCCATCGTCAATTCTGAGAACTTTCAACTTTTGGCCACTTTGTTTCTCAGCCTTCACCTAGCACTTCTGAAACTCGGTAAACACCTCATTTTTACACTTTAATGAGTGTTACCCATGTCATTCTCGTGAACTCATCCACAAACGACACAAAATATTTGTTTCCTCAAGTGAAGGTTCTGGAAACGGTCCACACACATCAGAATGTACTACTCCTAGAGCATGCTTTGCTCTTGGGGATACTTCTGACGTAAATGGCGATATGGGTTGCTTGCCTTTCATGCATACCTCACGTGACTTCTCAGACTTCATAATCTTCAGAATATCATGTACTAGCTTCTTAGAACTCAGATGCCCTAAGCTTCTGAAATTCAGATGCCCCAATATCTTATGTCATAACTTACTACCACCTTCAGTGTCTTCTGCACTAAGGCATTATGTTCCAATTGTCGTCACATTCACCTTGAATGTTCTGTTGCTTCTCTGCTTAGACTGCATAATCAACTTCTAATTGGAATCATACAACTTCAAGAGATTGTCTTTCATAACAACTGAGAAACCTTTCTAAATGAGATGACATACACTCATCATATTGCTCTTAATGCTAGAAACATACCAAACATCCTTAATCTTAACAGTCTTCTCATTCTTCACTTTGAAATTTCCCATACCTTCTGCATTAAGGTACTTATAATCAGCACACTTGATATTTTTCCTCCTTCTGGAGTCAAAGTCAATCAACCATTGTTTGTTTCCAGTCAAGTGATTTGAGCAGTCAGTGTCCATATACCATAAGTATACCAAACACCTACCATCAGACTCAGAAGCCATCAATAGCACATGTTCATCATCAGAATCTCTTCTGACTATATTTGCTTTTTCTCATCTCCTTCCCTTGTTTGACCAACAATCTTCAGCAAAGTGGTCAAACTATTTACAATAGGAACATTGAACCTTCTTCTTGTCAAACTTCTCATTTCCCTTCTGATACTTCTTATCATCAGAGTTGGAGGCTTCTGACCAAGAATGCTTCTAGTCCTTGTTGACAAAAGAAACTTTCAGAGCCTGCTCAACCTCTCTGTCAAAGGTTCTCTCAGTCAGACGCAGCTCTTGCACCTCTAGAGTGTTTTGCAACTCTTCAATTCTCATGTTGCTCAGATCTTTAGATTGTTCAATTGCTACAACAGTGTAATCAAATTGAGAAGTAAGAGACATCGATATCTTCTCAATAATTACTTGTTCATAAATGGTTTCTCCATAAAATTTCATCTCATTTGTGATTAAAATCACTCTAGAAATGTAATCAGGTACCTTTTCATTGTTCTTCATGTTGAGATTCTCATACTGCTTACATAGAGATTAAAGTTTCACCTTCTTCACTAACGCATCATCGTCGTAGCACCGTGACAGTATATCCCACGCAGCCTTCGCGATCGTCGAATCAACGATTTTCTCACATTCTCATCCACACACGGATGAATATAGAACAACGCCTTTTGATCTTTCTTCCTCGTATCTCTCTGCACGGTCCTCTATTCCTCTATCGCATCTACTATAACCGGAACATAACCTTCAATGACAAGATCAAGCACATCTTAAGTACCGAACAACACACACATTTGAATCATCCATTGATTCTAATTCTTTTCATCTAACACCGAAAGCTTAGTATTCAAACTATTTTCGCCGCTCATCTTCGTTTTGTGCACTGAAACTCAAACTCAGATCTCACCAAACACTCGTGTTTCCCGACCCCGTAAAATTTAGAAATGTAATTCTGCTACAATTCTGATAATAAATTCAACGCGAATTCAAACAACAAAATCAATTACACATGGCTCAGATACACTCGTGTTTCTCTATCAATCGAACTGGAGCTCTATATACCAATTGTTGATGCACAAAAGGTTGAAGATAAAAATGAATATGGAAGAAGAGAGAAAGAAAGAGATAAAGAATGACGACTACAACAAACTTGTTAAGGAAAAATTGTATATTAAAATCTTAACTTTCTAAGTAAAACTCTAGTTACATAATTGTTTATATACCCAAAATAAACTATCATGTAAACCCTAACAAAAATCTGCTTAATAGTTAAACAAACAAAGACCTCAAAAGCTAAATATACTTCTAAAATACAACCACTGACTAATAACAATTTCTGAATACGAATAATTTCTACTAATCACAATGATTTTATTATTTTCAATGCTCACGTAACAAAAACAAGTATTTAAAATTAGATAACCAAATAATTTTCATCATTTTTAAATTTAAAAACTAACAATTTTCAAGTCCTGTTTTGGAGTTTTAGTTAAATTACTTTTTAACCTCATCGTGATCTTACCTGACACTCTTAAAAGTCGGCAACCAGGTCACTTTTAGCAAATATGTTAAATACATGCTATTGGACTTATAAAACAAAGGGACAATAAAATGTAGAGGAATGATAATTTGACATCTAGAAAGATGTCCTACACCGTATATTGTTATGATTTTTTAAATATTTTTTATGTATCTCTTAAATACAATAAAACTGTTTCTATGTATACACATGCTTGTTTAATACGGTGTGGTGTTGGCCTTTTTGTTTTTATATATCATTCCTCTAAAATGTAATAATGGAAGCATGCTTCAATATTTTCCTGCGCAAACATTTCATTAATCAAGGTAGGTAATTTCTACTACATATAGCTTATCCTATGTGAATATAAAATACTAGGCAATGTGACAAGATTACAAATAAAACTGATTGAGAAATGGCTTTGTGATGCAATTCCAGATAGAGAATCATCAGCCATAATGGGCACATAGACAACTAGAACGGTACACGTTTTTGCATCCAACCGAAATGCATGTAGAATAAAATTCTTAGCTTGATGTCCAAACATAGATCTGGCCTCCGCTTGTAGCTCCTGCTAGCATCCCAACATTGTAAGAGTGTGCATCGAATCTACATGGAATTGCAGACATGTGTGGGCTCTCTAAAGTCTTTACTGTTGCCTTTTGAACTGTTGAGACAATGTCGACTCCTCTGTTCATGTTCCCAACGAAGAGATGTGAATTGTCCCAGCCCCATATTGCTCTGCTAACACAAAATCAAGATCATAAACCCAATCAGAATCAAATAGTGAAGAACTGAATCATAATTGAAATGTAAAAATCAGGTCCAAACTCAAAAGAGTTAATAAGAGTTAAAGTCCCACAACTCCACAACTTGTTTTCCCGAGGGACTAGTTCAGTAAATGACAAAAGAATTACATAACAACTAAGCATTCAATAACTTTCTCAAAACCGCACCTGAAAGTCGAGAGCCACCTTCCAGTCTGATTGAAATGATTAACAGAAGTCTCATCCTCCAAATTAACTCCACTGTATATACGAACCGTGTTGTCCATGCTACATCAAG
The DNA here is from genome assembly GCA_948472305.1 of Vicia faba. NCBI lineage: Eukaryota > Viridiplantae > Streptophyta > Magnoliopsida > Fabales > Fabaceae > Vicia > Vicia faba. The sequence goes on from OX451739.1 coordinate 1,273,321,176, forward strand.
AGATAACGTATTTCCAATCCAATTAAATTCAAAATTTAGCACAAACACAGATCAATATAATTAAGAATAGAAAAAGAAAGAAAATTTGGGAACCAGGTTAATACGCTGACTAAAATTAGTAAGTTGCAAAAGTAAGCACACTCACACTGTATCTTACTTAAAATATTGAAACATAGTAATATTAAGAATGGACTAAAGGTTCCATACCTCGTAGTGGCAAGGCTGCATCCAGAAGGAGAGAAATACGCTGATTGCACAGATCTTTTGTGAGCAAATGTCCTCAAGGCTGTGTGCTTTGGCCCTCCAATACATCTCAAATCCCAAGTACATACTGTTCCATCAGAGGAGCTGGTAGCTACAATATGAGAGCTTTGAGGGCTGAAATCAATAGTATTAATTCTAGCTTCATGCAAATCCCAGTGGGTTGAACATCTTCCTATCCTGTTATCCAATACTGCCAGACCCCCTTTACCCTCAGAGAAATATAAACAGTTTGCATCATTCTTTGGTTGTGAGAGCGCATATATGCAGGCATTATCACTACCATTATAAACCATATCAAAAATTTCCTTCTCCGCATCCATCAACCGAATAAATCCATCATAACAACTTGTGTATATCTGCATACAAATCAGTGATCACAACATCAGACAATTCATTCAAACCATAAAATTAAGGAAGTTATAAAATTATCCTATAAACGAAATTGTTCAAACTCATAAAAAGTTGAATATATATCAAAACATAGCCTCAGCTTTTCAAAACTATTCATCAAAGATATCCTAAGAAGACATAACTAAATGTTTCAAAATTGAGAACTCATAATTCACACACACCTTTGACAAGCAATGTTGTTGAAACAAAATCCCAGAAATGGGAGCCTCGTGTGGATGATACAAAAAAATCCCACTTTCTCCAACATTCCAAAACCCAATATCCCCAAATTTGTTACCCACTGCAATCATCTTAACATCATTGGAAGGGCAAAACCGTACTTGAGTTATCCTTCCAGGAACAACACGTGCTATATTTTCAGGATCCAGAGACAAAGATTCCAAGTCAAGGGAACACTCGGTTTTCATCTTTTTTGCAGACCCATTAAGTTTTTCTTCTGAGAAATCCTTGTTAGACATACTAAGGAGTGATTCAATGAAAGAACAATCAGAATCATCGACCCCTTTGTAAGCATCCTTGATGGAAATAGGACCCAAATTTTGAACAAAGTTCTCAACTTTATTGGGGGAATTGTGAGGGGAAGTGTTGGAATCTGAAGTAGCATCTAAATCTAACCCGTTGGAATCAGGTGGAATACCTCGGGTTCGAAGTGAGCGTCTGATAACAATTGGGGTTTCAATTTTGGGTTTTTTCTCCGATTTAACAGTGTAAGATTTAGTAATAACCCTGAAAATCGCAAATCATGAATATAAATTATTAACACAAACGAGTATTGAAGTTCAATTAAGAGGAGAAAATGAATCATGAAGTATGAAGTATGAAGTAAAGAAGAAGAAAAATACTTGGAATGGTTGGAGAGTGCTGTTGCTTTGGATTGAACTTTGAGTGCAGCCATCATTTCATTGTTGCGACGAATATTTTCAAGTCGCTTGCGTTCATACTCGTTGATTTTCGGAGGCGCCATTGAAATTGAAGTGAAGGAAGACGAAGTTAGGGTTTTGATTTTAGAATAGCAATAGTGAGAGAAAAGTTTTTGCTCTAAGAATTTATATTTATTTCTCACGAAAATATAATTTGCGCGGGAACGTAAAACTCGCTCTGGCGGCAAACAGAGTGATTGTCTGGTAAAAAATATCTATATCTCGTATATTAAACTTGGGTGAGACTCGTGAATGTTTGGTGTAGTGAAATCTGGGTCACTTGTTTTTTCCACAGTATCTCAATGAAATTAATAGGTTTTTTTACGATGATTTACATGTTCAACTTTTTTTTATTTATATTTCATATTATTTTTTCTTTCTTTCATCTAATAATTTAATTTTTATTCACTATAATACAATGTTTTTATTTAATAAAATTCAATATCTTATCATATCCTATCACTTTTATTTCATTTTTTTATTTTTTTTATATTTTTGTTTTTATAATTTTATATTAATATCAATTATCGATTGAAATAAAATTAAAATAATTAATAGTTAAATAATTTTTTTAATTTAATAATTTATTTGAATTTTTTAATTTTATTTTTAATTTATTTAAATTTTTTCTAATTTTATAGAAATAATTATCATTAAAACAAATAAAAGTGGATAAAACAAGAGTTTATTGGAGGTTAAATAAAAAAAATAGAGAAAAAAATTGATTTTTTGTATGTCTAAATCAAATGAACTAAATCTCTATTTATAGAAGAAAAAAAATAATGAATTTTAATAAAAAATAATAATTTATTATAAAATATTTGATTCTAAATACTTAAAGTTAATTAAAAATTTAAACAATTACAATAACTAATAAGATTTTACAAAGTAATACATGTGATTCCATTTTTTCTTCATTTAACATGTTAAATATATTCGACATCAATTAATCTATTTTAATTTCACCATTTATTCAACACTTTATTCTAATCACAATAATTGATTTTATTCAATTACATATTATAAAATTAGTTAAAAATTAATTTAATGGTATGGCGGATCTCCCGTGAATTTTCCAATAGAGAGAATCTCCACCCATTAAACTAAAGAAATATCTGTAAATGGCCAATAAAATGCATGTATACCACTGTTTAGTTGATGAAACGTGGCAAAGTTTGTTTGTTTTATTAAAATTAAAATAATAAAATACGTGTGATTATGAATTAATATTGGTATGATACGCGTATTTATTTTTAAAATGTAATAAAAATAAAATAAAAGAAAAACTAAATTTTTTAATTAAAATAATTTATTATTTTTAAAAGAGATAATTAATCGATGTATATAATTTTTTTTAATTATAAATATATTTGAATCAATAATATATTTTTTTCTCATATATAAATATTAATTTTATTTTGACATTATTTATAAAAATATTTGAAACAATTATAATTTTGTTTTCGATATTATTTAATATTTTGATCAATAACTTAATTTCTTCCGTTTTATATAATTTCCATATTAGAAAAAAGTAATTTTATTTGAGAGATAAATAAATATAATTTTTCTAATTAATTATTGATATTTCAAATATTTATTTTATATCATTATACGAAAAATGTGAATAATAAAATATCAAATTTTTTAAATCATTAAAAATATTAATAACAATAAAAAAATTTAATTAACAAATAAAAATCAAATATTAAATAATTAAAATCCTCATAAGTCATTAAAATATATAAAAATCTTGATAATAATAATTCAAAGCATATCATACCCTTATTAAGTTTGCTAAATTTATTGTATTGTAATTATACTACACAAATATTCAAAAATAATAATTATTTTAATAACTATCAAAATCAAATTCCATATTACATTAAATTCTTGAACATTTATAATAAATGTCTTCAAAAAATTAAGCAAAAATATTTGGATAAAATTAAATGCATTGAACATATTTCAAATAAGCAATAACAAAATAAATAAAAATATAAAACAAAAATAAATTAAAAATAAATAAATAATAAGCAATCACTAAATAAATAAAAGTATAAAATATAAAATAAGTATCATGCATATCGAAAGTCAGTAAAGGAACAAAACAAATCCACAACCATTGTTTCACAAAAAGTAATTTTATGCTTATTATTATGCATATCCATAGTCTCTCTCTCTCTCTCTATATATATATATATATATATATATATATATATATATATATATATATATATATATATATATATATATATATATATATATATATATAAAAGAACATGAAAAGCAAAGGCTAACCTTTTTACATAGTTGTCCGATTATAATAACTGAATAGCATGAGCAACATAAATTTTTTAGATTAATCTCCAGAACATAAAAATTATCATTTTACAAATAAAAAATATACTCCCTCCATTCTCTTTTATAAAAAAATTATAACTTTTTTTTCATAATCTCTCATTCGTAGAACCTGGAAAATAACTTTGAATTAGAAAGTCTGGCCATGATGAAGAAAAGTTTGAGGAAGACTATGGAAAATGGGGTTGAACTCAAAGCTGAATTCTTCCTGAGGGAAGAAAGAAAAGAGAATGTTGAGACAAAAGAGTGTTGGAACAAAGATAAATGTGAGAAGAGAGATAAGACGTGAGAAAATGTGTAATGGGTGAAAAATAGGGATTGTGATTGCCTGCGGTCACAAAGTCACGCAATTATGTTTTTTGGCCGTCTGATTAGATCAGACGGTTTTGAATTGTGTTAAGTTTTCTTAAAGAAGAACTTTGTTATCCATTGTGGTCATATTCAACTTGTGCGCGGAAAATATCTAATTTCTAAATAAATAAAAAATTTAAATAAAAATAATAGTAATTATTATAATATATTAATTATAATTTATTATAAAAATAAAATACGAGATTAATGTTTATGACTTAATAGTTAGCTATTTACTTTTTATATCATAGACATAAAAATGAAATAAATATAATTTATTAATTATAATAAAATAATATTATATTAATTATAATAAAATAAATAAAATAAAATAAATGGCCAATAGTTAAACATTCTTTTTATTCTTTTCTATCTATAAAACTCATAATCGTTAGTCATAATAAATATAAAAAGTCACGACATGCATTATTACAGCTAGAAGAGGCAAAATTGAATAAAGTGATCCTTGAGATAAGAAACGAATCTACCTCGTCAATACTTATCCAAGAGCGTACTTGTTGCCAAAGCATACCGAAGATCTCATAGTGAAGAAACAATTGTTGAGTTGACTCCATTATGCAACACCATGAAACACGAAATAAATCCACTTGAGAGATAATTCCTCGAGTAGCCAAATTCTCCTTGGTAGACAACATGTTTCGTATCAACCATCACGTGTAACACCCCAAAATAATTATATTATTTATTTAATTATTTGATTAATTTATGTTAAGTATTTGTGACTTAATTGCAATGTTTATGTGACGTATGGATGATCATGATGTTTGATATGATGTTTGGTGTGTTGTATGATGGGGTGGTAGGAATTAAGAAGGTATAGAGTATTTTAGAATAATTTAGATAATTAGAATAATTTATTGGAATTATTTTAATTAGTTAAATAGAATAATAACAAGAGGTAGAAGCTATGAGGGCAAAGTGGTAAATTGTAAATGAATAAGTGAGGGTAATATGGGAAAATCATAGAAATGGTCCAAAGGTTAAACTAGGAAAAAAAGAGTGTGAGTGTTTATTCTGTGCAATCGTGAAAAGAGAAGGACGTTGTGAAGAGAGTTAGGGCACGGAAGAACTCAGAGGAATTTGATAGAACACGAAGAGAAATCAATCGCTAGGAGAAATATAAGATAAGGGGGTTTATCGTTGTTACTATAATTGATCAAAGATTTATATAATTGTAGGTTGTGTTGGGGTTTTGGGATAATGATATTAATGTGGTGTTTTGATGAAAAATGGTGAAATTATGATGTTTTCTTACAAAGAATTGATGCATATGATGTGTGATAATCTGTGTTGTTGTTATATGATGAAACTAAGTGAATCTATGATGAATTAAGAGATGTACTATGAAGAAATCATGTAGAAATTGGGATTGTGCAGTGCAAAAATCGCAACAGGAAAGTCATGTTTGCGCTGCAGCGTCGGGCGATGAATCTGTGTCGTCGGGTGATGGAGCCTCGCTCCAGCAGCGCCGGGCGAATAAAAAGCGATGGGAATAGGGTGAAAAACATAGCCCCTGGATTTTGTATGGGGGGTGATCTATCGCTTAAGCATCGTCAGGCGACACATAAGCGAGAAGAGAGTGTCGGGCGAGCAAGATGTGTCGTTGGACGATGGAGACCAGAAAGGAATGGTGGTGTTGTCGCTCCCTCATCGTCGGGCGAGCACCGGGTGATGTACAAAAGTAGCATTTTTAAAAGTGTCGTAACTTGAGTTTCAAAATTCTGATTGACGCATCGTTCGAAGCGTTAGTGTCATACCCCAAATTTTTTCCACCTCTTTATAAGAACTGTCTAGCTTATGCATCTCGCATCCTTCACGTACATACTTCAAGTTAGGTCATTTAGAATTGCATGCATCATTAATCCGTAAATGGTCATCGGATTAAAGCATTTCTTTTCAGAAACTACACACAAAAAGATTGTTCCGTCGGGCAGGATAACAACGTAAAAACTCTGTTTTTTCAAGGTCTAAATGTGTTTCGCAAGATATCAAATCAATAATAAATCGAGCCATTATCATGTCAATCTCTCATATAGTTTAACATACTCTGAATTGTGGAAGAATTAAGTGTTTCAGTGAATTTTAGACGGTGCGAACCATAAACAGCATTTTTGCTTGTTTGAGCTTTAGAAATTCACAACTTGTAATCGGGATACTATTTTGAAATGGTTCCTCAGGCATTGGAAACGTCTTGGTATTTTCTCCATTTCATATGTTTAGACCGGAAGCCAATTATGTGAAGAGAGTCTCCAAAGAATTTGATTTCCCTGAAACATTATTTGAATTTAATGACTAGTTATCTGTTTCTCGGGTATTCGAAAATTCGTAACTTTCATACAATTTAGTTTTTTTGGTTGATTCTTGGAGCATTGAGACCGTCTTGACTTTCTTATCATTTCTCGTGTTCAGATCGAAGGCTAATTTTGTGAAGAAGATCTTCGAGATTTTTAATTCTTTGAAGACAATGTACTGAATTTAACTGTTGGTCCGCTGTTTCGTGGGTAATCAAAAATTTATAACTTCTGATTGGATTACTCTTTTGGATCGGTTTTTGAGGCGTTAAAATTGTATTAATATCGTCTTCAATTTGTATGTTCATTTAGGAAGCTGATTCAGTAAGGAAGATCTCCGAATGTGCGAATACTTTGAGAAGAAACAATGGAAATACGTTGAAAATAGTGTGTTGAACCGTTATTTTTAAGACGTTCAAAAATTCATAACTTTCACCCAGTTCAATTTTTTTTAGTGGTTCTTTGGGCGAAAAATTTGTCTTGATGCCATATTCATTTTTTATTTTCGGCTCGAGGATCAATTCATTGAGGAAAGTCCCCGGAAACGCGAATTGCTAGAGATTTTATTGTACTTAACCGGAATTTTAATTCACCATTTTCCGATATTTTAAAAATCATAACCTCTTCGATTTTTATCATATCGAGACGATTCTTTCGGCATAATTTCATAAATGATATCAGCTATAAGTTTGGTTCAGACCCCGAGTTCGGATTTTGATCAGAAAATTTTTGTTCGCGACATTCTTTCTAAACTGAACAGTGAAATTAACTGAGAAAAAAAAACCTACATTAGTTAAATTAGCTATGCGTCTGTGCACCTTCAAAAGATCATAACTTTCTATTCGTTTATTCGATTGATTCTGTTCTTTTGGCATCGGGTTACAAATTTCGCAATCTTCATTTTTAATGCAGGGCTTGAGCCAAGATTTTGCACCGATGATGATGTGGCATTTTATACTCGTATTGTGCATTAAATTTGCTAACACTGTCAAAGCAAGGCCAAATTTAAATTCAAATCCAAGGCCCAATTGGAGGGAATATATAAGTTCAAAATTCATATTTTCTCTCATAAATTCACTCACTTCCAGAAACCTCTCACAAATCTCTCTCTATTCTCTCAAAGATCAAACACACTCTTCTCTCAATTTTGCTCAAGAACATCAACAATCTTCAAGCAAGTTCAAGATCCAAAAAGTAAAAAATTACAAAATCATCAAATCTTATCCTCTTCTCTCACCAATCAACCACCGTGATTCTAGCCTACCTCCGTCTTCCGCACTGGCGGTGACTGCCGCAAGACTGCGGCTCATACTCCCTTCGTCGTGCAAAGAAGTTGCAGACTTCTCCCTCTGCAAAACCGCAGTCGTGGTGCTCCTCCTCTCTATGTTCGTGCATTTTTTCTGGTGACAACCTCTTCTTAAATATCCTTTTCACTTCTTTCAGTAATTCGATACTCTTATGCTAATTGCTTTGATTGAATTTTGAATTAAATTGAAGATTTGAGTTGTGAGTAACATTGAAGATTTGAATTAAAGTGAGTTGAAATTCTTGAATTATGTTTGTTGTTGAGAATTGTTACATGAATCGAACATGATTTATGCAATGTGCATTGAATTCTTGAATTATACATATTCTTGAATTATACATGTTGACATAATGTAAATTTTGATGTGAATTGAATTCTTGAAGTTACTTGAGACACTTAATTTTTGAAGTGGTTATAATGTTGAAATCCGGAATTGGTTTAGAAATTACATAATCGATATAGTTGTTGAATTTTATTCGGAAAATTGATGTTAATTTTTTAACACTGGATTTGAGATTTAATATTGATTATGGAATTATGTTGAAGTTTAAGTTGTAAGTTCATGAGTTAATGCAACTTTTCAAATTAATTTGTTGATAAATTCAATTTTTCGACATTTAAATTTCAAATCTGATAAGTTGCATTAACACTTGAATTGAGTTGTTTTGACTTAAATTATGCGGATTTTATTTGTTTGTAAAGTGTTTGTAGTTTCTAAGTGACGACACATGAACCAGAGCATGTTTATACATCCGTTTACGAGTTTTTAAACTCATTTTCGTTCAATATTGGTATATTTAAAAGTTGGTTCCCGGGAACTATAAATACCTTGCAAATGGTTCTTTAACTATTGTTCAATGCATATTCATGCTTCCTTGTGCGTTTGTGGACCATTACAGTTGAATTTTATCGTGTCCGGTGTGATTTTTCGAGAGATTCATTTGTAAATGATGTTGCTCCCCCATAACAGTGAGTTGTGCTTCCGATGCAATTTAATTCATGGTATATACTTTTGTGAGCTTCTTGGTAAGTTTGGAAGCTAGCGTGTGTTGACAGGCAATTTTAGACTAAGGTAATAAACCTAAAGTTGTGGGGATTTATTTGGCTAAAGAGGCATAGAGTATTGGAAAACAATTAGATGTGCCGAGCAGTGAGAGGACGTCGACCAAATGAGCTAGTCGATGAAGGCAGGTAGATCGTGGGCAGCTATCGACAAAAACAAAGGTCGAAGAAGCTAAAGAAAGAATGCATACTGGCGGTAACATTTATCAATGTGCAGAGCCAACAAGAACGTGGGAATACTTAAACGGTCCCCACGAAGCCCAAACATGGGCTAGTAACCATTGGCGGTTACTTGTTTAAGATATTTATTGAAGCAAATTGTATTATTTGTGTTAGGGGTCGCATTTATTCATATTTAATAGCAATACACTCAAAGTACCCGCATCTAAGAGAGAAACACGTTCAAGCTTAACAATGTATGAATTCTTCCACATTTAAATTCTTAGCAATTTATAGTTTTTGATTTATTTACATCTTAATTGCCTTTATATTTTTCCCTTTTATCCCTTTTTTCAACCTAAAAGTCTGGAATTATTGTAGCCGATCCCGCAAGTAACCTTTAATAAGAGGTTAGCGATTGTTTCACGGAGAAACAAATTGGCACATCTGGTGGGACACGTTTGTGTTTAAGTCTTCTTGTGTTGTGCATGAAATTAAGAAGTGGTTGAAAAAGGGTAGATCTAGTGCAGCGGCGAGTGTAGGCTCTAGTCTGACGGTCGTATCTTCGACAACACCAAATATAGTTACCACAACACAGCCAATAACTGCAAAACCAATGATGGTCACAACTATTGGGCCTTATGCGCCTAGTTTCACTAGAGAAACACATGATAATGTGGTTCTAATTTCTGGGCAATATGTGCCTAGTTTTTCCAGAAATATACACGAGTATGGAATGCCCACAACAATAATGGCAGGATTGCATACTAGCAGCCCAACATTTGGAAAAAAATTGCATTTTCACTATATCATCCTCCAGGGCTTTCAGAAAGCCAATTTAGGTATTCGTCTGGGTTGGGTTTTGCCAACCAAATTATTCCTACTTTTACTCCAAGTATTGTCACTATCATAAGGCAACTGATGGATGAATGTAACCATGAAATGGTCAATATGCTCAGTCAACAAATAAGTATAATATTAAGACCGTTAATTGAAAATTCAGTGCAGAGTTATCAGACATTAGAAGCTCAGATTACTTGCATGGGAGACTTTCTTGGTGCTCCTAGGGCACCAGCTTGACAAGCTGCACTTAGACCATGTGAGGTACCAGTGCAGTATGAGGAAGTGTTTGATGAAGAGGTCGAACAAGAACCATAGACTCTTCCATGTGTCGATCCCACACTTAGGGTAGTACAATAACCCCCAGTAGTATTAAAAACCGAAACCAGAATGTCGACCAATTGGTCAGGCAGGTTCGACGTGAATGATGAATGCCAAGTGCCTTCGACAAGATCAAAGAGTACCTTCAAGAGCCTTATGTTTTGATGTCGTCAGTCAAGGGAAGACCTTTGATCATGTATCTAACTATCTTGGAAATTTTAATGGGGAGTGTGCTGGGGCAGCATGACGAGTCTGGCCGAAAAAAGCATGCTATTTACTACCTGAGCAAAAAGTTTACCGACTGTGAAACCAGATATTCACTGCTCGAGAAAACTTGATGCGCTCTGGCATGGGCTGCTCGACGGCTAAGACAATATATGTTAGCCCATACTACCTTATTGATATCCAAGATGGATCCAATTAAATACATATTCGAGAAGCCCACCCTCTCTGGAAGAATAACAAGATAGCAGATGATCCTGACTGAATACGACATTCACTACACTACCCAAAAAGCAATAAAGGGCAGTGTGCTAGCTGATCACCTTGCTCATCAGGCTGTGGATGACTACTAGTCCATGAAATTCGAGTTCCCAGATGAATACATCGTGTTGGTAAACAATTTTGAAGAACTCAGGCCATATGACAAACCTGAACAAGGATCCCAATGGACCTTGGTTTTTGATAGAGCTTCCAACACACTCGGCAATGGCATAGGTGTTGTGGTCATATCCCCTGAAGGATGTCATGCTCCCTTCACTGCAAGACTTTGTTTCAATTGTACCAATAATATGACAGAATACGAAGCGTGTATTATGGGTCTCAAAGCTGCCATAGATTTGGGAATCAAGTCTTTAAGGGTATTCGGAGATTCAGCCTTAGTCATCAGTCAGATCAAAGGAGAATAGGACATGAAGCACCCTAATCTCATCCCCTACAAAGAGCATGTGTTGACATTAATCCCACATTTTGAGAAAATTACCTTTGAGCATTTTCCACGAGACGAAAATCAACTAGCGGACGCGCTAGCCACTATTTCATCCATGTTTAAACTCAAGTGGGGTAACGAGGATCCCCATATCACCATTGAGCGGATGGATGAACCAACTTACTGTCACGAGATTGATACTGAAGAAGTAGTGGACAAGCCTTGGTTCCATGAAGTTAAGAGGTATCTTGAGGCCCAAGAGTATCCGGAGGTAGCTTTAGTCAATGATAAGAAGTTCTTGAGAAGATTCTCTGCAAAGTTCTTCCTCAGTAATTGAAGGTGGAGAAAACACTTAGAAGGGGGGTTGAATAAGTTTCTCTTTTTCTTTTTCTTAAAGGCACAACAATAATGGAAAGACAAGGTTATTTTTATCCTGGTTCGTTTGAACTCAAACTACTCCAGTCCATCCGCCAAGGTGATTTCGCCTTTCTCAACAAGGACTTAATCCACTATAATCAACTGATTACAATCACACAACAATTGTTATGACTAATAATGCACAAGTAACCTTACAAGTGACTCACACCACTATGACTTAAACTAGTCCTAGTCTACTTGAGAATTCTGACCAACCTTGGTCTCTCAAGGAACAATTACGAGATATAAATCTTTACAGATAGTGAAACAAAGTTTGCTTCTAAGAAAGCTATATCACAACTATGATTTTTCACTAAGAATATTTTAGCACAAAGTGTATGGATAATGAATTTGTAAGCCCAGAATCTTTCACGTTGTTCTTGCTTCTTTTTGAATTTGTTCAGTTCTATTCAGAACTTCAGTTGTTCAATCTTTCAGCGTTTTGGTTGAGCAGTTAAGCGTTTTTTGTGTTGCAATTAATGTTCTTCTATATATAGCATGAGAAAACATGACTGTTGTTGACTTCAAATGGAGAGCATTAAATGTTTGTGTGTTTCCTTGCACTATTCCATTTTCCAATGCACTAGCGTAGACACTTGAGTGCATGTAGCCGTCTTTGCATTAAATGAGCAAACGGCACTGTTGTACCCCAAAATTTTCCCTCTCATTTTATCAAGATTTCCCCTCACAAGACTCTTTGGACTCAAGACCAAATTAGGGTTTGCTCAGCTCAAGACATCTCCTTGCACTTATGAACTGAAATTAGGGTTTGAGTTTGCACAAGGATTTTTGGACTTCCAATGCCTCATGTGACTTTCATACTTCATGTTGGACCTCTAAGATTGCTCATACCAAGTTTCAAGCCTTGAATCAAGTTTTTGCTCAGTCAATTGGACAGTTGACCTAAAAATCAACTATATTGGGGAAAAAGTCAACCGTGACCAATTTACAGTCAAACCTCATAATTTTTTATCCACGTCAACATTATAGGATCATATGAACCATTTGATCAAGTTTGGACCACAACTCCTCAAGAAATTTGATCAGATCATCAAAAGGGCAAAATGGTCATTTTTAGGGTTTTGACTGTAGAAGGGCAATTTCTGATTTTCCACCTAACCAATGGCAAATTAGGTTCAAGCATGACTTCAAGGACTCAATGGCACCATCTTGACCTAATCACAAGGTTCAAAAGATCTCAAATGCATTGGATTGACAGATGAATTTTCCAGTCAACTGATCAAAAATCAACTGTACACTGAAAAGTCAAACTTTGACTTTTTGGTCAAAATCAAGTGCCAAGGGTCATTTTTCATCAAGATGTGTCAAAAAATGAAACTTGTTGACCAAGAAACCTAGTTTTGGAAATTAGGGTTTAAGATTGAAAATTTTCATAACTTAGAAATTTTCTAAGTTATGAAAATTTCTTATTTCTTCCCAACTTTTTCACCATGATGCAATTGGATTCAAAGAAAACTTCCAACATGAAAGTTGTAGTCCTCCACAAAATATACAACTTTGATACACAAAGTTTTCCAAAAAGATGTTTGGATCTCAAGTTATGATTTTGTGAATAGGGGTCCATAAAACTTTTAACTTAGTGAAATTTTGCCCTAGTTTAGGCAGGATTTTGACCTATCTTCATGGCAACTTTTCACATAGTTCCAATTGGAATATCAAAATTCATTTCAAAGAGGATTGTAGTTCATGTTACAAGATTTCCAAAATGTCCAAGAACTCTCCAAGATCATTTATGGTTAGGGAGAATCGAAGAAAAGAAAATGGCCATTTCTCACTTTTGTCCATGGCATTTTGCACAAGGTTACAACTTGCAAATCTGTCCTAAGCATGCTTGTACTTGTTTTACATGTTCTAATCCTTTTTAAACTCCAAAATTGAATGCAAATACAATGGTTAATGGCATTGTTCTGATCTTTGAAACTTTGTACAAGGGTTTAATCCAAAAATGGCAAAAAGTTAACATTGTTACTTTGATAAAGTTAGCTTTTACAAACTTTGTTTATCTTGAGCCATGGACCAAAGCTTTTGCTGCAAACAAACTCCACAAATATCAGGCAAAGTTCACCAACCCTATGCAGACTTGAAGCTAGCCTGTACAGGCTTTGGCTTTGTCAACTCAACATTTTCTTCAAAAACAAGCCAACTTGCAAAAGTGTCCATAACTTGTGCATCTGATAAGAGCAAGTCTTGGAACATTTCCAAACGGCCTCAGCATATTGTAGCAAGCCAAAAGCATGATTTTACAACCTCTCAAACACCCAAATACACCAAAAACCCCATTTCTGCCCAAAACAGGGCAACTTCTACAAACACCAAGCCAAAACCAAATTGCCTCGCACGTTTTGTCTTGAATCACTTCCAACACACTTCATACATCACACATAAGTTGTCCAGACCTTTCTCAAGCAACTGTAACCCCTGTTTCATGCTTCACAATTCTCATTTTGAAGCTTTGCAGGTTGAGTTCTACAAGGAGATTCAGGCCATTTCAAAGCAAGGTAAGCATTGGGAAAGGTCAAGGGAACTTCAAGCAAGCTCACAAGTACCTCAGGCCTCACTCAAAGTTGCTACATTTCCATAGCCAACTTCAACTGAACAAGGTAATTTCCAACTTTCTATCTCCTTATTTAGACATCCTTAGGCTTAGGTTTGTGAAGTAAAAATGTAGTCCTTAAGTTGCTTGAACTGTACATATGCATAGCTTCCATTTATATTAACTGAGCTAGGAGAATTTGGATGATGAACTTGCTGAAAATTTTAGGTCAGAAATTAGGGATGACAAAATTCTCTCTGGTTTTTGAGAGTTAGGTCAAGTTTTTTATATCAATGGAATCGTGACTAAAAATGCTACAAGTTTCATGTTGCAAGATTTTGTTTTTAAGCACGTATGCAGGAGATACAGTTTGAAGTACAGGGCGCGTGCATTTTTGTTCAGAGGTTAGGGACAAAGTGGAACTTGGGCCTGGGCCTGGCTTGTCCTTCTATTTGCACCCCTCTTTTACTTCCTGTACCCCTTGGCCCATTTTCTTTATTTTTTGTATATTTTTCATTTCTTTTATATTTTCTGACTTTATTTATTTATTCTAAATATTAAAAATCACCAAAAATATTTTCTTAATTTTTACATTTTTCTTTTATTATTTTTATTATTTTTTATGACAAAAAATAGTTTATTAGGTTAAATAGAATTCATTTTCTTGAATAAATTTGTAAATAATATTGAAATACTTAAATATTTTATTTTTATTATTTATACACTTAAAATAATATTTTTATACAATATTTAATTTTTTAAACATTTTTGTATATATTATTATTATTTTTCTTAAACAAAAAATGAATAAATAAATAATATAAAGCATATTTTCTTTTAAACAAAAAAATTAGGGTTTTCACCCTTTCCAAAAATAATCATTTTATTTTCTTATTTTTAAGACATAAATAAATTTATTTTACATACATAAAATAAATACAAAAACTTTTCTTTGCATATTTACATATTTATTGTACATTTAAATATTTGCTTATTTATTTATTTGTACAAATAAATTCAATATGGTTGTAATAGTTTTAGGGTTTTATTTTGAGCAATATCCCCCTATTCAAAACTTGTATCCCCCCATCCCATAATATTTTGTAATAGTTAGATTTACATTACGCAATTTATCGTATTATATGCATGATAGTAAGATTAGGGTTTGTATGCAAAAGACCAAAAATCAAAACAAATAGCATGACTAAATACAAGACAAAAAGGCATGAAAATGACAACACAATGCACACAAGCACCCCTAGGGTTTCGTCCACTTTGTTGCCTTAAAATGGTCATGGTATGCATGCTAGGTATCTTGGCAAAACAAAACAAAACAAAAGATCATAGTCCCTCGATGACGCTATCTTGGTTGCCTATAAAAACAAATGATCTTAGTCCCTAAAACTTGCTAAGATACTTGGCACTATTGCTATCATGGTCATACGATGACCCACGCCCGTCCAGTTTAACATCCAAAGATAAGGTTATTTACCAAATACAATGGTAAAACAACAATGTCAAAGGGTTAAAAATGCACAAGAAAGACTTTTGATTAGGGTAGACAACTCATAGTTACTTGATCAAATTGCAAACATCCTTGCTATTTTCAAAAATACACACACAATTTCAAAACATTTCCCAAACAAACTTTCAAACATTGAAACATTTTTCAAAAGACAAACATCTTTGTATACATTCTTCAAACAAGAATCATTACAAAGATTTCCACAACGATGGCCTCTTTTCAAAATACTTTCAAAACCACACAAGGCACCATTTCAAACAATTGGAAAAGCAAAGTAAGTTATCTAAACAAGTAACTAAGAGCCCATGGAAAACCATGGATGAAAAGGGTGCTAGCACCTTCCCTTTTCATAATCTACCCCCCGAACCCAAGAAAACATCTCAAAGGTATTTCCTGTGCTTTTTGACCTTTCCTTTGGATAAAATAAAAAGTTGGTGGCGACTCTTGCTAAACCGAAACATTTGCAAACACAAACGCAAAATGAAATTCTGGCTGCAGATACTCAATGTCACGTTCAATGTTATGACACCGTATCTGACTTTCTATAAGACAGTAAATACAAAAACAGTAAAGAACACAGTCAATTGTTTACCCAGTTCAGTGTGCAACAACACCTACTCTGGGGGCTACCAAGCCAGGGAGGAAATCCACTATAAGAGATGTTAATTCAGGAATAAACCAACCAGTTTATCTTCTTCACTTAAGACCTACCCAATGCAACTTCAATCTAAGTACAACTTAAACCTGAGTTCCTACTCACTCCCCCTCAATCACAGCAGTGATACATAAACAATTTGACTAATGAATTGATGAAGACACTCTTCAAAACATACACTTGATTAAGCTTCACAGCTTTTTAATCAAGCAACACAAACACTCTTGCTTCACAGCTTTGAGTGATACATAAACCTAACTTGACTTTGCTTCAAAGCTTTAGTCAAGAGACATACAAACACTCTTGCTTCAAAGATTTGAGTGATACACAACCCTTACAATTAAAGCCTATTCCAAGTCACTTATCACAATGATAATTGCTTGGATTACAATAGTTAAAACTATACAGCTTCTAAATGATCTTCAGTCAAAAAGGGATTAATTCCAAAACAGCAGCTCTGTTGAATATATAGCAGCTGCATCTTCAGTTAGGGTTTCCACAAAAAGCTAGGGTTAATTCCATTTGACCTTAAGACTAGGTCACAGGACTATATCAACCAGGTTGGGGTTGAGCTAGGTTAACCCAAAGAAAACGCAGGATTCTGTTCTGGAAAGACTGAGTCATTTTCCTGAAAAAACTCAGAATTACCCAAACTGCATAACTGTTAGTTCAGAACAGGATGTCTTAACATTTGTTATGACATCTGAAACCATGTCTACTGATTTAGGTAAATGTGATATTTTTTCAAAATGCTCAGATACACACTTATAAACAGCAGCACCTGTATGACAATATTTTTCTGCAAAGGTACCTAATAAATCTGTACCTAATAAACTAGAATGTTATGACATCAGTCATGACATTCATACACCTGGTTTTACCAAAAATGCATGCCAATACCTAAACAACTACAAACTCCCCCTTTGGCAGATTTTTGGCTAAAGCCCCTAAGCAATCAGAGATAGATAGCAGCAGAATAAATATGACTGCAGAAAAATGGAATGTCAAATAAAGTACCAAAAATATATCTCCCCCTCTTTAGCCACAAATGGGCCAAAGATACATGTTCTTAAAATTTATACAGTCATCCAGAAAAAGTAGTAAGAGCAGCAACTAAAAACTGAACACACTTCCAAACTCTACCAGGGACCAGCATCAACTCCACCAATCAGCAACTCCACCAACCTTTAAGCACTGTCATTAGACTCAGGATTCGGGCTTCTTCCTTTTCTTGTGAGCAATGTCTGATGTCTTCTCTTTGTCTGATGTCTCAACATCCTTAGAGACATCTGGATTTGTTTCAGCATTTAAACTTTCTTGATTTAAAGGAACAGAAATGCCAGGAACTAAGTGGTTCTCATTCAGAATTCTTGAAACAATTTTAGCTATTGCTTGACGAACATAGGCTGACCTTTCCCTATTTGCAATTTCAGGGGGAATTGAAGAAGAAGGATGAGATGGATTACCAGAGGCAGAAGCTTGGGACCTTCCTGCATGTCTTGTTCTCAGCTCTTTGAACTTGGTGGGGTTAGTTTCCACTTTTCTAAGAGAAGAGATCTCCAGGACTTCAGAGTCCAGACAAGAAGAGATTGTCCTAGAATCTTGATCAGAGGAAGAGGTTGAAATAGTCGTATTGGATGTTGATGGTGGTTGAGACATTTTGACAATCTTAGAGGACCAACAGCAACTGAAGAGAAAATTCTGATTGAGAGACTGGGTTTTGATGAGGAGACGAGAGGGGAAGGAAGAAAAGGAGTGTCTATTCAACTTCTTAAAAGAATTGAAGGAAATGGGAAAATATAATTTTAACCCAATCAGAACAAGCATAACTCCTTTAACCCTTGTTTTAAGCAAAATTAATTGCTACAATTCCTCATGTTGGCAAATACCCAACTTATCCCTCAAGTTTTCAAATTGATTTGCATCAAGAGCCTTGGTAAAAATGTCAGCCAGCTGTAGCTCAGTGGAAACATGTTCCAATTTGATAGTCTTCTCTTCTACAAGGTCTCTGATAAAGTGATGTCTTATGTCAATATGTTTGGTCCTACTATGCTGAATGGGATTCTTGGAAATGTTGATTGTACTCAGATTGTCATAGTACAATGTCATAACATCTTGTGTGACATTATACTCAGTAAGCATCTGTTTCATCCAGATCATTTGAGAACAGCTACTACCAGCTGCAATGTATTCAACTTCAGCAGTAGAGAGAGACACACAATTCTGTTTCTTGCTGAACCAGGAAACCAGATTATTTCCCAAGAAGAAACATCCTCCAGAGGTGCTTTTTCTATCATCAGCACTTCCAGCCCAATCAGCATCACAGTAACCAGTAAGAGTTGGTTCACAGCCATGAGAATATAGCAACCCATAGTTGTAAGTTCCACTCACATACTTCAAAATTCTCTTCACTTGATTGATATGACTGACTTTGGGATCAGCTTGGTATCTTGCACAAACTCCAACTGCAAAAGCAATATCAGGTCTGCTGGCTGTTAAGTACAACAAGCTTCCTATCATGCTTCTGTACAGACTTTGATCCACCTTAACCCCACTTGAATCTTTGGAAAGCTTTAAATGAGTAGGAGCAGGAGTCCTTTTGTGACTGGCATTCTCCATACCAAACTTCTTTACAATGTTCTTAGCATACTTGCTTTGAGATAAGAAGATTGAGTCCTCCATCTGTGAGACTTGCAGCCCAAGAAAATAAGTTAGTTCTCCCATGAGACTCATTTCGAATTCAGCCTGCATCTGGTCAGCAAAATGTTTAACCATAGGTTCTGACATTCCTCCAAACATTATGTCATCAACATATATTTGGGCAACCATCAACTTCCCTCCTTCAGTTTTGACAAAGAGTGTTTTATCCAAGCCTCCTTTTCTGTATCCTTTGTCTGAGAGAAACTTTGTTAACCTGTCATACCATGCTCTAGGAGCTTGTTTCAGGCCATATAGAGCTTTTCTCAATTTGTAGACATGATCAGGTTGATTTGGATCCACAAAGCCTTTAGGCTGTTCCACATAAGCTTCTTCATTCAAGTACCCATTTAGAAAGGCACTTTTCACATCCATCTGAAATAACTTGAACTTTAGAAGGCAAGCAATTGACAATAGGAGTCTAATTGATTCCAGCCTGGCTACAGGTGCAAAGGTTTCGTCATAATCAACCCCTTCAACCTGAGTGTATCCTTGAGCAACCAGTCTTGCCTTATTCCTGGTGACAACTCCTTCAGCATCTGATTTGTTCTTGAAAATCCATTTTGTGCCAATGATGTTAGTTCCTTCAGGTCTAGGAACTAGTTCCCAAACTTCATGTTACTTGAATTGGTTCAGTTCATCTTGCATTGCTCCAATCCAGTATTCATCAGTTAAAGCTTCTTTGACATTTCTTGGTTCCATTTTGGACACAAAACAAGAGTTTGAGATGATTTCTATAGATCTTGTAATGACTCCACTGTTGAGATCTCCTATGATGAGCTCTTTTGGATGATCCTTCTAAATTCTGATGGAAGGGATCTTGCTAGCTTCCTTTGATTCAGATTCTGTTGTGGTGGTGTTGGGTATATCATTCTGTTGGGTTGAAGTCTCAAAGAATGTCTCAACATTACAAGGGACATCTATTTCTTCATGATAATCATCAATTATAACATTTATTGATCCCATCATGGCTTTTTTCCTGGAATTGAATACTCTATAAGCTCTGCTGTTTGAGGAGTATCCTAGAAATATGCCTTCATCACTTTTAGGGTCCAGTTTTCTTCTTTGTTCACGATCTGCCAGAATATAGCATTTGCTGCCAAACACATGGAAGTACTTCACAATTGGTTTTCTTCCTTTCTAGAGTTCATATATGGTGGATGAGGTTCCCTTTCTCAAGGTGACCCTATTATGGACATAGCAGGCTGTATTCATAGCTTCAGCCCAAAAATACATAGGAAGTCTTTTGGCATGTAACATTGCTCTGGCAGATTCCTGTATGGTCCTGTTTTTTCTTTCCACAACTCCATTTTGCTGAGGAGTTATAGGAGAAGAAAATTCATGACTAATTCCTTCTGAGGAACATAAATCATCAAACTTGCTGTTTTCAAATTCCTTGCCATGATCACTTCTGATTCTGACAATACACCCTTCCTTTTCTCTTTGAATTCTTTTGCACAATTCTTTAAAAACTTCAAATACATCATATTTTTCCCTAATGAAGTTAATCCAGGTGAATCTGGAAAAATCATCCACAACCACATAGGCATATCTTTTTCCACCAAGACTCTCCACTTGCATTGGTCCCATCAGATCCATATGAAGAAGTTCTAGAACCTTAGAGGTGGTCAGATGTCTTGACTTTGGATGTGACATCCTAGTCTGCTTACCAACCTGACATTCACCACAGACTCTTCCTTCATCAATTTGCAGTCTTGGAATCCCTCTGACTGCCTCCATGGAGATAATCCTTTTCATACCTCTTAGATGAAGATGGCCAAGTTTTTGGTGCCACAGTTTCACCTCTTTTTCTTCTTTTGCAATGGAACACACAGAGGAGAAATTAGTGTTCTCAGGCTCCCACAAGTAACAGTTGTCTTTGGATCTGACTCCTTTCATTACAATTTCTTGTTTTTCATTGATTACAAGACATTCAAATTTTGAGAAATTGACCTTGAATCCTAGATCACACAATTGACTGATACTAATGAGATTGGCAGTCAGCCCTTTTACTAGCAGTACTTCATTCAGACTTGGAACTCCAGGGCAGTCCAAATTACCAACTCCTTTGATTTCACCTTTAGCACCATCTCCAAAGGTCACAAAATTGGTGGTGTAAGGTTTAACATTATTGAGGAGGTTCTTGATTCCAGTCATGTGTCTGGAACACCCACTGTCAAAGTACCAGTCTTCCTTTGCAGAGACCGTCAGGGAAGTGTGGGCTATCAGGGCAGTAGCCTTTTTCTTCCATTTAGGAGCATGTGGTACCTTTTTAGACTTAGGTTTGACACCTGAGTTCTTATTAGGGTATCCATGCAATCTGAAGCAAAAAGGTTTTATGTGGCCATATCTCCCACAATGATGACATCTCCATCTTTGGTACCTTTTCTTCATATGTCTCTGTTCCTGATGTTGAGAGTTGTGTTGAGACATCTGCTTTGACAATTGTTTAACAGGCCTGATCTTCTGGTCTGCACCAGATTTCTTAGCTTCCACAAATCCTAGTCCAGATTTGTTTCCCACATTTTGTCCAACTTGAAGAATCTCTTCCAATTTATCTGTTCCATTGGTCAGCATCTTGACTGATTTGGTCATTTGGTTCAGTTGTGAGTTCAGCAATTGAACTTCCCATTCTAGATGACTTATAGTTTCAAGATCTGCCCTTTTTTCAGCCTCCAGCTTTATAATGAGTTTTGATTGTTTCTCATTCTGCACACAGACTTCAGTACTTCTGATACACAATTTCTTGTAGGTATCAGCCAGTTCTTCAAATGTCACTTCTTCATCACTGGTGTCACTTTCAGATGTACAAACACCAGTTAGAGCAGTAACTAGTTTGGCAGATTCTTCTTCAGAATTACTTTCTGAATCACAGTCAGACCAAGTAACAGTCATTCCTTTCTTTTGTTTCTTAAGAAAGGTAGGGCATTCAGCTCGAATATGCCCATATCCTTCACAGCCATGGCATTGAATTCCTCTGCCTTGATTTCCCTCCTCTTCTGACCTTGGTCTTCTGCTGGAACTGTCAATGTCAGAGGGAATGTTATGAACATTAGACCTTGACTTTGGATCTATTCTTTTGATGAGTTTGTTGAACTGTCTTCCAAGCATGGCTATAGCTTCTGCAATATTTTCTTCTTCATCCTCCTTGTTTTCAACATCAGTGTTGGATACAAGTGCTATGCTCTTGTTCTTCTTGTCACCATTTTCAGTGATCCCCATCTCAAAAGTCTGAAGAGACCCAATTAGTTCATCCACTTTCAACTTGCTGGTGTCCTGGGCTTCCTCTATGGCAGTTATCTTCATTGCAAATCTTTTAGGCAAGGATCTGAGAATCTTTCTCACCAGTTTTTCTTCTGACATCTTTTCTCCCAGTGCTCCTGAGGTGTTGGCAATCTCCAAGATGTTCATGTGAAACTCATGAATGGTTTCATCTTCCATCATTTTTAGATTCTCAAACTTGGTAGTCAACATCTGAAGCCTTGACATTTTTACTTTGGAAGTGCCCTCATGAGTAGTTTTGAGAGTGTCCCAAACTTCCTTGGCCAGTTCATATTGATGTACTAGTCTAAAAATGTTTCTATCAATTCCATTGAACAAGGCATTTAAAGCTTTGGAATTTCCCAGGGATAACTCATCTTCTTCTTTACTCCAATCTTCCTCAGGCTTCAAACTGATTGTCCCATCTTTCTCAGTTATGGTGGGATGGTTCCATCCTTTGTCAGCAGCTCTCCAAGCCTTTTTGTCCAGAGATTTTAAGAAGGAAATCATACGAAGTTTCCAGTAGTCATAATTTGTTCCATCCAGAATGGGTGGTCTATTTCCAAAAACTCCTTCTTTGTCCATAGTGCCAGAAAGTGATATCCCTATATCTCACCTAGTAATACAGGCAGGGTGCCTGCTCTGATGCCAATTGAAATTCTGGCTGCAGATACTCAATGTCACGTTCAATGTTATGACACCGTATCTGACTTTCTATAAGACAGTAAATACAAAAACAGTAAAGAACACAATCAATTGTTTACCCAGTTCAGTGTGCAATAACACCTACTCTGGGGGCTACCAAGCCAGGGAGGAAATCCACTATAAGAGATGTTAATTCAGGAATAAACCAACCAGTTTATCTCCTTCACTTAAGACCTACCCAATGCAACTTCAATCTAAGTACAACTTAAACATGAGTTCCTACTCACTCCCCCTCAATCACAGCAGTGATACATAAACAATTTGACTAATGAATTGATGAAGACACTCTTCAAAACATACACTTGATTAAGCTTCACAGATTTTTAATCAAGCAACACAAACACTCTTGCTTCACAGCTTTGAGTGATACATAAACCTAACTTGACTTTGCTTCAAAGCTTTAGTCAAGAGACATACAAACACTCTTGCTTCAAAGCTTTGAGTGATACACAACCCTTACAATTAAAGCCTATTCCAAGTCACTTATCACAATGATAATTGCTTGGATTACAATAGTTAAAACTATACAGCTTCTAAATGATCTTCAGTCAAAAAGGGATTAATTCCAAAACAGCAGCTCTGTTGAATATATATCAGCTGCATCTTCAGTTAGGGTTTCCACAAAAAGCTAGGGTTAATTCCGTTTGACCTTAAGACTAGGTCACAGGACTATATCAACCAGGTTGGGGTTGAGCTAGGTTAACCCAAAGAAAACGCAGGATTCTGTTCTGGAAAGACTGAGTCATTTTCCTGAAAAAACTCAGAATTACCCAAACTGCATAACTGTTAGTTCAGAACAGGATGTCTTAACATTTGCTATGACATCTGAAACCCTGTCTACTGATTTAGGTAAATGTGATCTTTTTGCAAAATGCTCAGATACACACTTATAAACAGCAGCACCTGTATGACAATATTTTTCTGCAAAGGTACCTAATAAATCTGTACCTAATAAACTAGAATGTTATGACATCAGTCATGACATTCATACACCTGGTTTTACCAAAAATGCATGCCAATACCTAAACAACTACACAAAACCTCAAGTCAATTCTCTCACCGTATCACAGAACTGGTGACTCTGCTGGGGACCATAAAAGTGGGGTTACCTTAGGGTTTTTAGATCACCTTTACATGCTTATCTTGTTTGATTTATATGCTTTACATTTTTGTTCCTCGCTTGGGTTTATTTTAAATCCTACACCCGGATTTGGGGACACCTTTTAGGTAGGTAGCAATAGACTGTGAGGGAACTGTGAGGGGTATACCGACATGGTTGAAACAGTAGCTACGTTGATGTGGCACTTTGGTTGGTACCGGTAACCCTTGAGTTGAATCAAGGAGAGTACAGGGCGGCCGCGTGGTATCGTGAAACATCAACTGATCTTAGAACCTTACTTGACCAACTTGGCCTTTTAGGATGTAGTGAGATGATCGGCTTTGGTGCAGTACGAAGTTGGTAGATACTCGATACTACACTCATTGAGGGTTGTTTTCTTGGAATATTTCGGTCGCCAGTAAAGTGGCTAAACTGAAACAATGAACACAGAAAACAATCCAGTGATATTAAGTTCCTTAGAACATGGTTACTATTTCTAGGATAGGTTGAGCCAACTAAACTTCAAGAGGGTACTTACCTACGAACTCCATGCAAGCCTAAACCTAAGGACTTGTATGCTTTGTGTGAATATGATTATTTGTATATAAATTGCTTACTTCGCATATCTGTACATAACATCATAACATCATACCATAGCATTTTCAGTAACCATTTCAAGGATCTCGAGGGTCTTTGATGCAGGGTCACGTTGAACCAGACGTCTACCAAAGGGCAAGAGGATTCATTTTCCTCTAAACAAACGTCGTCAAAGATCAAGTACAACAACTTGAGTCAAGGGCTATGACCCACTTGATATGGTGAGCTTAATTCTCGTGGAAAGACATCCACCGATACAAAGCTCTCCAATCAAAGATGTTGATCGAAATTTAATTTCTAACATATTCTTGTGTTTACCCCGCGAGATCCTTGAAAACATGCATCCACGTATCATACATCTTATCATGACAGGTTTCTCCCCTTCAAGTCTCTTTATCTTCCTACTGTTTATTTCAGTAGAGATAGCTCTAGAGAATACTATCAACGACATTCAGGCTCAAAACGCTCAACTTTAAGAGATGTTCTTGAACCTATCCAAGGGGCAGGAAGAAGTGAAATCTCTCTGTGATCGGTGGAAATAGAACTGACTGTTTAACGCTGGTTTGCGAAATGTCGCGGTAAGCAAGAGTCGCCACCGTCTTTTATTTTCTCCAACATGGACAGGACAAAAGCACAGCAAAATTCCTTATGAGATTAGCTCTCGGTTCGGGAGGTAGATTTATAGAAAGGGAAGGTGTTAGCACCCTTTCTATCCATGGTTATCCATGGGCTCTTAGATACTTGCTCATTGTGTTTTCAAAATGTTTGATTTTCAAAGTGTGAGTGGGTTTGAAAAAGTTTCGTTTAAAGATTTCAGCATGACTCTTGTATCAGTCCTCAAGAGTGTTTGAAAAAATTGTTTTGAAAGCTTTTTTGAAAAGTGTCGGTGTGAAAAGAGTTTTTTTGATTTGTTTTTGAATAGAGCAAGTATCTATGAGTCATCTACCTACCCTAAGGAATTAGGCTGTGTAAATGTCCTTGAGGTAGTGCCATCCCACCATTGAGAGGTAGGTAGCACCACCGTTGGAGGTGTTCGTGTCAATTCGTTTGTTAGGGACAGTGTGGTCACCAGAGCAACAGTAAGACACCTTAGAAGCTACCCTTATGCCGTAGGTCATGGACATAAGGACTTACTAAAACGTCCTTGTTGTACCCCAAAATTTGCCCTCCCATATTCTTCAAGAAATTGCCAAGCCAAGTCACAAAAATCCCCAAGGGTTGCCCAGTGCAAAGGTCTCCTATACAGTCAAGACTAGGGTTTGAGTTCTGATCAAGAAAATGGAGTTTTCAAAGGCCCAATCAAGTCTCATATGACTCCAAATATGGTCAAGTACCCTCATAGCAAGTTTCAAGGCATTCAGCTCAAAATTGCACAGTCAAAACCCTAAATTGCACTACAGTCAACTGTAGGGGCAAAATGGTCATTTGACAGTCAAAAGTTCAAATTTTTGGTCAACATATCATTTTGAAGCCACAAACATCATTTGATCAATGCTTGATCATGATTCTCAAAATTTGGCTCAGAAAATCATCAAGATGCAAAAGTTACTATATTTGGACAGTTGAAAAAGTCAACTGAAATTGACCAGGGCATAACTTTCACATGGATTATCAGAAAAATCCCATCCAAAGCTCATTTTGAAGAGAAAGACATTTCCTACAACTCATCTTCATACTTCAAGTCCAAGAAATGCTCTCACAAAAAGTTATCAATTTCAACATTATAGGTCATTTTCAAAAGTCAACAAAAAGGGACTTTAAGTCAAAGGCCATAACATGAGATTGGTAAATCAAAATGACATGGGACCAAAGGCATTGGTTAGAGGACTCAAAGACCTTTCCAAAATGTCCAAGAACATGAGAAAAGCTTAAAAATTGAGCAAGTTATGCCTTGTGGAAGTTGGGAAATTTTTGGATATTTTGAAAAGTCAACTTTGATCCAAATGACCTAAAATTGCTAATGGGCCCATTTTTCTTCCATGATTCATCATTCTAAGCATATGCACGACCACTTGGCCCAAAGGGAAGTATTTTCTCATTTTTTATTTATTTATTTGAATTTTTATTTATATTAATTCAATTAAATCAATTAAATATGTGAAAAATATCTAAATGAACCAAACAAATCTTTTTGTACACATTTCAGCTTCAATATTTCGTGCACATCCCAACATGGAAAGATTTGGTTTAATTTGAGCATGATTGAACAAAGAGCACATGAAAAAAAGACATGGAAGATCCTTAAGAAATCAAATATTGAAAACCATTATTGCCATGGATTTGATTGAAATTTCTTAACCTAATTGCTTCACTACAAATGCCTGAAGAGAACCCTAATGCCCAAGGACTGAATGCTGCGCTAAAGAACCATTGCCAAACTTGAAAATTTCTCCATAAAACTCAGTTCTGAAAACAAGGTTGGGGAACGATTCAAGACCTAATTTCCATTCCTATAGCTTCCTTGGAGACCATTGATCACATCCCAATCAAAAACAACAGTCCAGACGCGAGGAATTGGTACACAGAATGCAAGATGTTTCGTGAAAAATTCATAATCATATTTTGAAATTTAAGCATTTTTATGGCATTTCATTTATTGATTCTTATTCCTTGAATGATTATGAAGCTAACCAAACTATTTGATTGTATTTTTATGCGCCCTACGTGAATTCACCATTAGCGTTTTTTAGGGTTCAAGAAGCTTGGAATTAGGGCTTCTGAAACCAAGCAAAATTAGTCCACGAAACCAGGACCATTCAAACCAGCATGCTCCAACGAACAAGAACCAGTCATCGCGATCAATTTATGTGGCCTCATGGCCTAGTCGTTATTTTCTCATATGCTATTTTCTGCAACGGTGTAAAAACCGTTGCCTAATACTTTTATGTTTTCAGAAAAAGGAAGAAGACGAACTCGTGGCAGGGAGTGATTGGATCGTTCAAATTTCGCGCGCGTTTCCAAGGCCATTGACATTTTCTTTTTATAATATTTATTTACTATTATATGTTAATTGAAATTGGAATGGTTCAGTGGCAGGTAGAAGCGCTTGCAATGCTCATGACCTGGGTTCGAGTCCCAGGTCTGTATAATTTCCAATATTATTTTTCAATGTAAATTCCCATGCAGCGCTAGCGTTAAGGCACATCATATTCCATCACCATCAAGCCAGCCACGCGTCTAGCATATCCAGATCAAAGGCTCAAGGTTGCTGAACACCCTGAACCCTAGTCAAAAGAGCCACATGGCGCCTGGAAAGTCAACGAATTCTGAAGGTCATTGGGCCAGATTTGCTTGGACAATACCTCCACTTTAGGGCCTGAACCCCCCCTGGTTTGCATTCTCTATATTTTTTTTCTTATATTTTATTTTTTTTAATTATTGTTATTTATTTTATTGCTTTGATTTAATTAATTAACTATTTTTTCATAAATATAAAAAAATACCTAAAAAATCAGAAAAAGATAAAACATGATAATTAATTTTTATTTTAATATGTTCATGTAAATAAATTAATTTTAGATTAGAGTTTTAATTTTAATTCTTTTAATAACAAAAATACAAAAATATAGAATTAGGTTTAATTTTTATCCCTTTAGTTTGTTTCCTTTTTTACCATAATATTTATTTATTTATTTTTCTAATTAAATTGTACATAAAAACTTAGGTTTAATTTAGGTTAAATTTTGATACTTTCATAATAAATTTAAAAGCTATTAGAATTAGGGTTTGCCTTTTAGTTTAATTTTAATTAACTCCTTTTTCATCAAAAATCTTAAAAAACACAAAAATACCAAAAAACATTTTCTTTTAATTTTAATTTTAATTCCTTATTAATTTTAATATTTTGCCAAAGGGTCCAACGCCCATATTTTTAATTGTTTAATTTCGCGTATTTATTTTATCGTTTGAATAATTATGTATCTCTCCCAAAGCGTTGTAACATTTACTTTTCGCACTTTTATTTGCTTTATTTATTTTTTGTCAAATCGGGTTCGGTTTAATTTTGGCGATGTGGACCCGCGCCATTTGTAATAGCTTTAGATTTATTTTCCTCGCAACTTTTAACTGTTAACAAAAGCATGAAAGAATGTATGGACTTAAAATAAAATCAAGCGTAGATCACCAATAAACATGACAAGACAAATACAAATGAAAACGACACACGAATCGCACACACCACTCCTAGGGTACGCCTCACTGTTGCCTTGCCTTCGAAAGGTGATCGTCGAGTAGAGGATGTCTTAGTAAGTCCTCATGATCCGGGAACCTGGCATGAGGGTAGCTTCTAAGGTGTCTTCCCATTGCTCTGGTGATCACCATGTCCCTACAAACATCGAATTGACCCGAATACCTCTCAATGGTGGGATGGCACTACTTTAAAGGACATTTACACAGACGAATTCCTTAGGGTAGGTAGGTTCTCGTAGATACTTGCTCTCTTCAAAACAAAAATTCAAAGAATTTTCACACCGACACTTCTCAAAAGCTTTCAAAACAAATTTTTCAAACACTCTGACGTACGAGTCGAACTGAAATTTTTCAAAGAAACTTTTTAAAACCCACAGTTGAAAAGCAAACAAACCATTTTTGAAAACACAATGAGCAAGTATCTAAGAGCCCATGGATAACCATGGATAGAAAGGGTGCTAACACCTTCCCTTTCTATAACCTACCTCCCGAACCGAGAGCAATCTCTTTAAGGAATTTTTCTGTGCTTTTGTCCTTTCCATTTGGAGAAAATAAAAGACGGTGGCGACTCTTGCTTCCGCGACATTTCGCGAACCAGCGTTAAACAGTCAGTTCCAGATCCACCGATCACAGAACTGGCGACTCTGCTGGGGAAAAACTTAAAGTGAGGTATACCTTAGGGCTAGCTCATAACTATGTTTTCAATTGTCTTCTTTGCTTGCTTTATTATTGTGGTTTGCTTGGGAGTTCTATAGATCCTAACCCGGATCTGGGGGATACCTTCTTAGAAAGTAGCAACAAGGCTGTGAGGGAACTGTGCGGGGTATACCGACATGGTTGAAACAGTCTGCTACGTTGATGTGGCACTTTGGTGTGTACCGGTAACCCTTGAGTTCAGTCAAGGAGAGTACGGGGCCTCCGCGTGGTGTCGTGAAGCATCAACAGACCTTAGGAACCTTAATTGAACCATCTTGGCCTCTTTAGGGTAGTGAGATAACTGACTTTGGTGCAGTCCGAGGTTGGTTGATACTCGATACTACACTCAATTGAGGGTTGCTTTCCTGGAATATTTCGGTCGCCAGTTCAGTGGCTAAATCGAAACGATGAACAATGAAAGCAATCCCGTGATATTGGGAACCTTAGAACCCGGTTACTTTGATTAGGACAGGTTGAACCCACCAACTTCAAGAGGGTACTACCCAGACCCCATGCCGACCTTAAACTCTAAGGGCTTCTCTTGTGTGACTTGTGTGCCTTCGTACTTGACTAATTGCATGCATGTTATCTGACACATAAGCTACTTGCAGGTTTTGTTTATAGTCCTTAATTGGGACTCATAACAAAATATACTGAATTTCTTGCAGGGTTTGTTTATAGTCCTTAATTAGGGCTCATAACAGAGTGTACTAAGTCTCTTGCAGGTTTTGGTTTATAGTCCTTAATTGGGGCTCATAACAGGGTCACTTACGTTATCCCATGCATAGCATGACATCATACCATTGCATACCATTGCATACATCCTAACCCATTTCAAGGATCTCAAGGGCTTGTGATGCAGGTCATGATAAATCAAACATCTAGCCAGGGGCAAAGAGGATTTATTTTCCTCTAGCCAAGGTTGTCAGGGGCTATGACCCACTGGATATGGTGAGCCTTTGACCCTTGAAGAAGGGCTCTCTACAACAGGAAGTTCCTTCAATCAAGTTGGCAGTTTCCAGTTCTAACAATATTCTCTTGTTTATCCCGCGAGGTCCTTGAAAACATTGCATGCATATCATACATATCATTGCATTACAGGTACCCGTTCTTTGCAGGTCACTTACCCTTCTCGCTGTTTATTTCAGCCATGGCTTCCCAACAAGATAACCAGGACTTTCTTGCTCAAGAGACTCGGTTTGGGGAAATCCTCTTGAATATATCCAAGGGGCAGGAGGAGCTAAGGACACTTCTCATGGAGACTCTAGTCAGGGACAGTGCTGAGGATGAAGGGCTGAAACACCTACAAGCAGAGATGGATGCAATGAAAGCCCAGATGCTGGGGCAGAGGAATTCCATTCAAGGGTTGGCTCAAAGACAAGATGAGCTCCGGTTTCTCGTCAACCAACTGCTTCAGGGTAACCAACTGGGGCAAACATCTAAGGGTAAAAAGCCATTCATCATCCAATCATCCTCGAGACAAGAGGATAAGGGGAAAGCTCCTCAAATGGCTCCAGTGCCACAAATTCAGCATCAACCTCACCAGCTTCAGCCAGACAAGCCCAGAAGGCAATTCACCCCGCTCAACATGTCGCTGTATCAAGCTTTGCAACGCCTATTGAGGTTGAATCTGATCACATTAAGGGCTCATCCCCGGAACCCCAACACAGCATCTCCTGCCTATGATCCCAATAAGAGGTGTGCCTATCACTCTGCTAGCCCAGGGCATGATACCAATGAATGTTGGGATCTGAGGAACAAAATCCAGGACCTGATCGATGAAGGGGCATTGGAGTTCACACAAGATGGACAGGCTGAATTTTTCTACCATTCTTCCAAGGCTCACCAGTTGAAGTGACAAGCTCCGAGACTAGGAAACTTTTGTTCATTCGAATGTTCAAGTTGTTTTTTCTTTTGACCGTTCAAACATTTATTCATGTTAAAACATTGTTATTCCATTAATGCATCGCTTATGTCTATTTTGAATCAATATATTCGCATTCACTATATGCAAATTGTTTTCATATTTTTTCTGATGTCAACTCTCATTAATTCTAAGCCTCTTGAGGGAGGATGACGAAAACGATACCACAATTTACAGTATGCTTTTAAACAGACCCCGCTGATGAGGTACAGGCATTGTTTCAATCCCTAAACACTGGAGTTATAAGGAAGATAATCCCTCGTCAACCCCTCTGAGCCAAAGAAGTAGGAGTTTTTCTTTCGAAATTTAAAACCCTTAATCATAACCTGGGGCAGGGTAGTCTCTCAGTTGATCCAAATGCATAACGAATGGCACCAAAGAGGTCCTTACAAAACGAAAGACAGTGATGGTTCAGAACAATCAAAAGGACAGACAGTCATTACCAAAAAAATTCATAAATGAAAAACCCATTAAGTCAAAACCCATGAAGGAGACTTACAAAACTGGGGCATCCCGCTGATTGTAATTCCAAAAAAGGAAACAGTTCAGGCAAAAGAAAGAAAGGGATAACAAAAATCAGACAAGAACGAGGTCTTACAAACCCCCGACAAAAAAGGAAATGACTGCCTATTTGAAAATTGTCAACATTCGAACCATCACTAGTATACCAAGAGCAAAGACTCAACAAGGTCTAACGTATGATCAACTGAGTTTAGGTTTGGAGAACATCACGAAGAGCGGGTGGGTACAAATAATTTGAGCCTTTATCCTTTGTTTCTTAAACCGTGAACCAGGCCACGTTATAACCCTTAAAAGTCCTAGCTGAAGCATGGGTTAGTGCGAAAGCGTACTGTGACGAAAGGTATCCTGACTCCTTAAGGCCTACAGTAAAATAACGAGTTGACATCACGTTTTACAAACATTAACTTGTTTTATGAAAAAAGAATGCATTTTCAAAAATCTTCAAGACAGACATAAGCTTTGCATTTCTAACATAACTTCGTTTGCATATGACTTTTTGTTTGAACAGCAAAGAAATTCACGCGATGAATACCTGATGAACAAAAGCTCTTCCAATCAAGGGGCAGACATGATCATGGTCCTTTATCTGGGGCAGTTTAATCAAGATTCAGAGAATCTCTCAAAAGGCCAAAAAGCCTGGGGCAAATCTCTGCCCGAGTCACTTGGGGCACTCCAGCAACGAATCTTGCACGATCAGACACCTTCTGGTAATATGGCAACACAAGCAGCCAGGGGCACCTACCTGCATTCTAAGAGCGTGGACATAGTCGAAAAAGATACTACGCGTAATCAAAGACCCGCTAGGCTGACATGCCTAGGCAAAAATAAGGGCTTCCCGGCGAACCAAAAGGGTTCGGGTAAAATGAAGGGATGAAATGAAAAAATCTGTACACCCGGCAAGTCGAAAACCTGAAAAGGCGGCTTGAGCAAAAATGGGTATCCCGGTGGACTGAAAACCCGAAAGGGCGGTCCAGGCAAAAGTTAGGGATTAAAGCGTACGACTATGTCCTGCCATCTGTCTACCAGAAGAAGGTTTGTCCATCGACAACTATCAGCACCCCACAAGGGCCTCCCCCATAGAAGCAGGGGCAATAAAGAGTTGGTCTAAGCAATCTGATTGTTCTATCCTCCAAAATATCAGGGTAGGTTCCGTTGAAGAACATAACCAATACAGTTCGATGCTTCCCCAGGAGAGTCCAATCCAGCTTCCCCAGGAAAGATGGAATTTATCTCCCCAAGCAATAAATTTACCCCCAGTAGATTCTGGAAGCTTACCCTCGCAGAGCACGAACGCGTTGCCCGGCTTTATTTAAAGAGTTATTTCCTCAACAGGATATAACTGGGTTATCCTCAGCCAAAAGCCACGGAAAGAGCGTCCTCGACGAAGTCTTCTTACCCCAGCAAAGTCTATCAATACTTCCAGAACAACAAGGGTATCACCAGCAAATTATTATCAACACTCAGCAAGGCATCCCTCTTCCCACAGAGTGTTGCTTCCCAGCATGGTCGCTAGAGTATATTTTCTCCCCGCAGATCCTTCCACTTGCCAAGTTTATTCCGCAACGGAGTCATCTTCTCCTACCGGTATTCTTGCAATTACCATCCCCAGCGGAAGCAAAATCTATTCTTCAACATCAGCCCAGGATACGACTTCCCTGCACCCGTCAAGGATTTACTTTCCTAGACGAAAAACACATTCATAAAACGTCACATACATCATTATAGCATGCATAGACGCATCATATCACCCCAATCTCATTTATTTTTGAGAACATCTTAAAATCAGGCAATTCATGCATTATGACATGGCATACAACCAATTCGTTACTTTTTCAGGAAAGAACGATCAACAGATAAAAGTCTTTACCCGTTGAGGTAGTAATCGTCCCAGATTCCTTCATCATATATTTGGAGTAGCAATCGTCTCAGATTCCTTCATCGCCCTGCTGAGGTAGTAATCGTCCCAGATTCCTTCATCATATATTTGGAGTAGCAATCGTCTCAGATTCCTTCATCGCCCTGCTGAGGTAGTAATCGTCCCAGATTCCTTCATCATATATTTGGAGTAGCAATCGTCTCAGATTCCTTCATCGCCCTGCTGAGGTAGTAATCGTCCCAGATTCCTTCATCATATATTTGGAGTAGCAATCGTCTCAGATTCCTTCATCGCCCTGCTGAGGTAGTAATCGTCCCAGATTCCTTCATCATATATTTGGAGTAGCAATCGTCCCAGATTCCTTCATCGTCCTGCTGAGGTAGTAATCGTCCCAGATTCCTTCATCATATATTTGGAGTAGCAATCGTCTCAGATTCCTTCATCACATCCTTATCAAAAAAAACCTCCTCTGGTTCGGTCAGATCGACCCTAAGATCTCCCTGATGCTTATCCCAGTTAAAGTCACCCAAGATTTTTCTCAACGAGCGTAGTTGAAGTTAAAGACACCCAAGATTTTTCTCTCAACGAGCGTGGTTGAAGTTAAAGTCGCCTAAGGTTCTCTTGCTATTCATACTAAGATGGTAACCATCCCTGGTTCATTCATCGCCGTTTGAAGCTCCAGACTCAGCTCCTGTAACCAGTCAGGACATATCTATACCAAGCATCTAAAATCAGCTCCTGCAACGTGTCAGGTACTCATTTTTTCTTTTGCAGGTATGCAGGTACTCGCTAAGGAATCTCCTACGCAATCAACATCCAGATGGCATCTATAAGCCCATCATCCTATCCAGCAATCTCTAAATGGCATCTATCAGCCCATTCCCCCCAGCACACTGCTAATATGTGAGCGCAAATTTCTGGGCACTCTAGTGTCCAATCATCTTCTACCCTCGGATTACGAAAGGCACGTCAGCCAATCTGCATCCTCAGGTCTAAGAAGATTGAACAGGGGCAACTGTTGTACCCCAAAATTTGCCCTCCCATATTCTTCAAGAAATTGCCAAGCCAAGTCACAAAAATCCCCAAGGGTTGCCCAGTGCAAAGGTCTCATATACAGTCAAGACTAGGGTTTGAGTTCTGATCAAGAAAATGGAGTTTTCAAAGGCCCAATCAAGTCTCATATGACTCCAAATATGGTCAAGTACCCTCATAGCAAGTTTCAAGGCATTCAGCTCAAAATTGCACAGTCAAAACCCTAAATTGCACTACAGTTAACTGTGGGGGCAAAATGGTCATTTGACAGTCAAAAGTTCAAATTTTTGGTCAACATATCATTTTGAAGCCACAAACATCATTTGATCAATGCTTGATCATGATTCTCAAAATTTGGCTCAGAAAATCATCAAGATGCAAAAGTTACTATATTTGGACAGCTGAAAAAGTCAACTGAAATTGACCAGGGCATAACTTTCACATGGATTATCAGTAAAATCCCATCCAAAGCTCATTTTGAAGAGAAAGACATTTCCTACAACTCATCTTCATACTTCAAGTCCAAGAAATGCTCTCACAAAAAGTTATCAATTTCAACATTATAGGTCATTTTCAAAAGTCAACAAAAAGGGACTTTAAGTCAAAGGCCATAACATGAGATTGGTAGATCAAAATGACATGGGACCAAAGGCATTGGTTAGAGGACTCAAAGACCTTTCCAAAATGTCCAAGAACATGAGAAAATCTTAAAAATTGAGCAAGTTATGCCTTGTGGAAGTTGGGAAATTTTTGGATATTTTGAAAAGTCAACTTTGATCCAAATGACCTAAAATTGCTAATGGGCCCATTTTTCTTCCATGATTCATCATTCTAAGCATATGCACGACCACTTGGCCCAAAGGGAAGTATTTTCTCATTTTTTATTTATTTATTTGAATTTTTATTTATATTAATTCAATTAAATCAATTAAATATGTGAAAAATATCTAAATGAACCAAACAAATCTTTTTGTACACATTTCAGCTTCAATATTTCGTGCACATCCCAACATGGAAAGATTTGGTTTAATTTGAGCATGATTGAACAAAGAACACATGAAAAAAAGACATGGAAGATCCTTAAGAAATCAAATATTGAAAACCATTATTGCCATGGATTTGATTGAAATTTCTTAACCTAATTGCTTCACTACAAATGCCTGAAGAGAACCCTAATGCCCAAGGACTGAATGCTGCGCTAAAGAACCATTGCCAAACTTGAAAATTTCTCCATAAAACTCAGTTCTGAAAACAAGGTTGGGGAACGATTCAAGACCTAATTTCCATTCCTATAGCTTCCTTGGAGACCATTGATCACATCCCAATCAAAAACAACAGTCCAGACGCGAGGAATTGGTACACAGAATGCAAGATGTTTCGTGAAAAATTCATAATCATATTTTGAAATTTAAGCATTTTTATGGCATTTCATTTATTGATTCTTATTCCTTGAATGATTATGAAGCTAACCAAACTATTTGATTGTATTTTTATGCGCCCTACGTGAATTCACCATTAGCGTTTTTTAGGGTTCAAGAAGCTTGGAATTAGGGCTTCTGAAACCAAGCAAAATTAGTCCACGAAACCAGGACCATTCAAACCAGCATGCTCCAACGAACAAGAACCAGTCATCGCGATCAATTTATGTGGCCTCATGGCCTAGTCGTTATTTTCTCATATGCTATTTTCTGCAACGGTGTAAAAACCGTTGCCTAATACTTTTATGTTTTCAGAAAAAGGAAGAAGACGAACTCGTGGCAGGGAGTGATTGGATCGTTCAAATTTCGCGCGCGTTTCCAAGGCCATTGACATTTTCTTTTTATAATATTTATTTGCTATTATATGTTAATTGAAATTGGAATGGTTCAGTGGCAGGTAGAAGCGCTTGCAATGCTCATGACCTGGGTTCGAGTCCCAGGTCTGTATAATTTCCAATATTATTTTTCAATGTAAATTCCCATGCAGCGCTAGCGTTAAGGCACATCATATTCCATCACCATCAAGCCAGCCACGCGTCTAGCATATCCAGATCAAAGGCTCAAGGTTGCTGAACACCCTGAACCCTAGTCAAAAGAGCCACATGGCGCCTGGAAAGTCAACGAATTCTGAAGGTCATTGGGCCAGATTTGCTTGGACAATACCTCCACTTTAGGGCCTGAACCCCCCCTGGTTTGCATTCTCTATATTTTTTTTCTTATATTTTATTTTTTTTAATTATTGTTATTTATTTTATTGCTTTGATTTAATTAATTAACTATTTTTTCATAAATATAAAAAAATACCTAAAAAATCAGAAAAAGATAAAACATGATAATTAATTTTTATTTTAATATGTTCATGTAAATAAATTAATTTTAGATTAGAGTTTTAATTTTAATTCTTTTAATAACAAAAATACAAAAATATAGAATTAGGTTTAATTTTTATCCCTTTAGTTTGTTTCCTTTTTTACCATAATATTTATTTATTTATTTTTCTAATTAAATTGTACATAAAAACTTAGGTTTAATTTAGGTTAAATTTTGATACTTTCATAATAAATTTAAAAGCTATTAGAATTAGGGTTTGCCTTTTAGTTTAATTTTAATTAACTCCTTTTTCATCAAAAATCTTAAAAAACACAAAAATACCAAAAAACATTTTCTTTTAATTTTAATTTTAATTCCGTATTAATTTTAATATTTTGCCAAAGGGTCCAACGCCCATATTTTTAATTGTTTAATTTCGCGTATTTATTTTATCGTTTGAATAATTATGTATCTCTCCCAAAGCGTTGTAACATTTACTTTTCGCACTTTTATTTGCTTTATTTATTTTTTGTCAAATCGGGTTCGGTTTAATTTTGGCGATGTGGACCCGCGCCATTTGTAATAGCTTTAGATTTATTTTCCTCGCAACTTTTAACTGTTAACAAAAGCATGAAAGAATGTATGGACTTAAAATAAAATCAAGCGTAGATCACCAATAAACATGACAAGACAAATACAAATGAAAACGACACACGAATCGCACACACCACTCCTAGGGTACGCCTCACTGTTGCCTTGCCTTCGAAAGGTGATCGTCGAGTAGAGGATGTCTTAGTAAGTCCTCATGATCCGGGAACCTGGCATGAGGGTAGCTTCTAAGGTGTCTTCCCATTGCTCTGGTGATCACCATGTCCCTACAAACATCGAATTGACCCGAATACCTCTCAATGGTGGGATGGCACTACTTTAAAGGACATTTACACAGACGAATTCCTTAGGGTAGGTAGGTTCTCGTAGATACTTGCTCTCTTCAAAACAAAAATTCAAAGACTTTTCACACCGTCACTTCTCAAAAGCTTTCAAAACAAATTTTTCAAACACTCTGACGTACGAGTCGAACTGAAATTTTTCAAAGAAACTTTTTAAAACCCACAGTTGAAAAGCAAACAAACCATTTTTGAAAACACAATGAGCAAGTATCTAAGAGCCCATGGATAACCATGGATAGAAAGGGTGCTAACACCTTCCCTTTCTATAACCTACCTCCCGAACCGAGAGCAATCTCTTTAAGGAATTTTTCTGTGCTTTTGTCCTTTCCATTTGGAGAAAATAAAAGACGGTGGCGACTCTTGCTTCCGCGACATTTCGCGAACCAGCGTTAAACAGTCAGTTCTAGATCCACCGATCACAGTCCTATACTCGACGACCACGTTTCGAAGGTAAGGCCACAGTGAGGCGTACCCTAAGGGTGGTGTGTGAATTTGTGTATTGTTTTCAGTTTAACAATTATCTTTGATCATTATATCGTGAGCTACGCTTGTTTTTAATTTAGTCATTCATTCTTTCATGCAAAGTTTAGCAGTTAAGAGTGCGGAAATTTAAATGCGGAAAGTAAAATCCTACGCTATTACAAGGCGCGGGTCTATACATCGCCAAATTAACAAAGACCCGTTTGGTAAAAAAATGCGGAAAATAAATAAATTCCTAATTACTATTACATGGCTTGAACAGTTACATAATATTGAAAAAAGGAAAAATAAGAATAAACGCGTGAAAGAATTAAAGTTAGAATGTTCGAGGGCGTTGAGCCCTTTTGAAATTAAATTGAATTAAGAGTTAATTAATTATTTAATAAAAGGAAAGAAATGTTTTTTAGGTTTTTTTGTATTTATGAAATAAAGAAATTAAAATTGAAGAGAAACCCTAATTCTAAGTTGTTTTTAATTATTAATGAAAAAAACATTAAAGTTTAACCTAATTTACTAATTATTTAATGTACATGTTTATTTACAAAATAAATTAGTAATTAATAATAATGTTAATAAAAAAAATTATTTATTAAGAAAAAGGATAAAAATGATTAAAAAAACCCTAATTTCTACATATTTTAATTATTAAAAAAAAAGTGTTAAAATTGAAAACCTAAATTAACTAAATTTATTATTTAAAGTTTATTTACAAAAATAAATTAATGGTGGAATAATAATAATTAAATATATTTTAGTTTCTAATTTTTTTTATTATGAAAATTAATTTGTGAAATTAAATAAACAATTAAAAGCAATTAAAAGAATCAAAAGGAAAATCAAATAAAAAAATAAACATGATGCAAACCATGGGGGTGTCTGGCCCATATAGGAGGTTTTTTGGAGCATTTTTGGCCCACTGAATCAAGATGCCTGTTTGACTTTCCAGCGCGTGTGCATGAGCATTGACTGAGGTACATGGTGGAATTCACGTTATGGCCATTGGATTGATCATCAGGGACATTTGGCAGGCTGGGATGTGAACGTGCATGATGGACTTTGGATGAAGTGCTACGCTGGAACACCTTAAGACAAAAATTATTAAGCGTTTGGGGGGGACCTGAGAATCGAACCCAGGTCCCAGTACCTGCAGGACAGCTCACCAACCAACCAGGCTAATGCGTTTCTTTGTTATTATAATAGAACATAAATAATATAATAGAAAACAAGCGTTAGTGGTGTAAAGCAAGAAATCACGCGCCAATATTTGAATCACCCAGTCATGTTTGGACACATAGGCTTCGTCTTCATCTTTGTCCCTGTAATATAAACAAATAGCGGGGGTTTTAAACCCCCACTAAACTCAACCGGAAAAAATAGCGATTAGCACATAAGCAAATATAAAAAGGGCGCGAGGTGTGGATTGATTTTGTCTTGAGGTCACGAATTCATTGGCATAGGTTTTGTGGCCTGATTTTTCCATATGAGGAAACCCCTAATTCAGAGCTTCTGAAACCCTAATATCCATCCATGGCAGATTTTGATATAGGCATTGTTAGTTCAATTAAAGGGTACCATTAGCTTCAGAACATCCATATTAGTGTAAATCAGTATTTAAAACATATGAAAAATGCATGTAAATTAAAAAACGATAATGGACAAGTTCAAGAAAAGTGTGATGTCGTTCTACCAATTCTTGGGGTATGGAGGCCTGGTTTTGATTGTAATCGCTTCCTGGATGTCTTAGCAATGTTTTGAAATGCTTTTGAAGCTTTGAATTGTGCTCTAGGTATGAAATCAGTTTTCAAATTTTAGGTGAAAGTTTGCAATTTTGTTATGCAATTCTGAGCAGCTTTTTGTGTCCCATTCCTTAGGGTTATGTTGTGTATAAGTATCTGAATGCAATTAGGTCAAAAAGCCAAGCCCAAAGTCCATGTATTGATGATTTTGATTTTTGATTTTATTCATATCTTTTCCAATCTTTTTCCATGCCAATCATGCCAATTATGGAAGATTTTGTCCCCTTGAGAAGGTGCACGAGATATTTAGCTCATAATGGACATATTTGCTGCACAAAAAAGATTTAAAAACATGATTTGGTATTTTTCTTATATTTAAATTTAATTAAATGAATTAATGATAATAAAAATTCAAATAATTAATCAAAAATAAGAAAATAACTCCCTTTGAGCTTGGTGGGTCGTGCATAGCCTTTGGGTAATGATTCATGAAAGAAATTGAGGCCCATTAGCATTTTTGAAGCCTTTTGTGCAAAGTTGACTTTTCAAAATTCCCAAAAATTTCCCAACTTCTACAAGGCATATCTTGCTCAATTTTGAAGCTATGAACATGTTCTTGGACATTTTGGAAAGGTATTGAAGTCCTCTAACCAATGCCTTTGGTCCCATGTCATTTTGATTTACCAATCTCAAGTTATGGTCTTTGACTTAAAGTGCCTTTTTGTTGACTTTTGAAAATGACCTAAAATGTTGAAATTGATAACTTTTTGTGAGAGTATTTCTTGGATTTGAAGTGTGAAGATGAGTTGTAGGAAATGTAATCCTCTTCAAAATGAGCTTTGGATGGAATTTTTATGATAAACCATGAAGAAGTTATGCCTTGGTCAATTTGCAGTTGACTTTTTCAACTGTCCAAAAATAGAAACTTTTGCATCTTGAGACTTTTTGAGCCATGCTTTGAGAATCATGATCAAGAATTGATCAAATGATGTTTGTGGCTTCAAAATAAGATGTTGACCAAA
Organism: Vicia faba; assembly: GCA_948472305.1. Lineage (NCBI taxonomy): Eukaryota > Viridiplantae > Streptophyta > Magnoliopsida > Fabales > Fabaceae > Vicia > Vicia faba. The sequence continues at coordinate 1,273,362,635 of OX451739.1, forward strand.
TTTTTTGACTTTTGACTGTCAAATGACCATTTTGCCCCTGTAGTTGACTGTGAAGCATTTAGGGTTTTTGACTGTGCAATTTGATGCTGTGAGTCCTGAAACTTGGCCTATGGATGCTTGATAATGTATATGGGCATTTGGGACTTGTTTGGACCCTTGAAAACTTCAATTTCTTTGCAAGGACGAAAACCCTAATTTTGACTGTGTTAGGAGGCAATTGGACTGTGCAACCCTTGAGAGATTTTGAACCATGATCTTGGCAACTCTTGAAGAATATGGGAGGGAAAATTTTGGGGTACAACAGTTGCCCCTGTTCAATCTTCTTAGACCTGAGGATGTAGATTGGCGTCGTGCCTTTCGTAATCCGAGGGTGGAAGATGATTGAACACTAGAGTGCCCAAAAATTTGCACTCACATAGTAGAATGTCAGCAGTGTGATGCAGGGAATGGGCTTACAGATGCCATGTGGAGAGATGATGGGTAGGGGGATAGGCTTATAGATGCCATCTGGAGGTGTGATAGAACCTTGTCGGAAATGGGCTTATAGATGCCATTTGGAGACTGTCGGTATGTGGAGATGGGCTTATAAATGCCATCTAAGTGTCGATCGCATAAGAGTTTCCTTAGCGAGAACTTGTGTACCTGAGAAAGAAAAATAATTACCTGGCCTGTTACAGGAGTTGATCTTCAAACTCTTTATGTAGATGTGCCCTGGCTGGATACAGGAATCGAATCTTTAAACTCCTCAGACGTGCTCTGGCGAGATACAGGAATCGAGTCTGGAGAATACAGTCGTCAACAGATACACCCTGGCAAGATACATGAATCGGATCCTGAAACTCTTCAGACGTACCCTGGCAAGATACAGGAATCGAGTCTGGTAATGTTAGTCGTCAACAGATACACCCTGGCAAGATACAGGAATCGGATCCTCAAACTCTTCAGACGTGCCCTGGCAAGATACAGGAATCGAGTCTAGTAATGTTAGTCGTCAACAGATACACCCTGGAAAGATACATGAATCGGATCTTCGAACTCTTCAGACGTGCCCTGGCAAGATACAGGAATCGAGTCTGGTAATGTTAGTCGTCAACAGATACACCCTGGCAAGATACAGGAATCGGATCCTCAAACTCTTCAGACGTGCCCTGGCAAGATACAGGAATCGAGTCTGGTAATGTTAGTCGTCAATAGATACACCCTGGCAAGATACAGGAATCAGATCCTCAAACTCTTCAGACGTGCCCTGGCAAGATACAAGAATCGAGTCTGGTAATGTTAGTCGTCAACAGATACACCCTGGCAAGATACAGGAATCAGATCTTCGAACTCTTCAGACGTGCCCTGGCAAGATACAGGAATCGAGTCTGGTAATGTTAGTCGTCAACAGATACACCCTGACAAGATACAGGAATCAGATCTTTAGTTACGACCGTTGATAGTAATCATCTTTGTATTAACCTTTGTCCTGAAAAGACAAAACGTTAGTTGTATGCGATGTCATGTTGTATGACATGCGAGATGTTCTTAGAATGAATGAGATTGTATGTTCATGATGCGTATATGCATGTTTTAATGTATGAAGATGCAATATTTATGAATGTATGTTTTTGTCTAGGAAAGTAAATCCTTGACGGGTGCCGGGAAGTTAAATCCTGGGCTTGATGCTGAATAGTAGAGCTTCTTGTTTCCGCTGGGGATGATGGTTGCAAGAATACCGGTAGGAGAAGATGACTCCGTTGGGGAATAAACTTGGCGAATAGATTACTCTGCAGGGAGTGAACTCTGTGGGGCAAGAGATGTACTTTGCTGAGATGTTGATGATAACTCCGTTGGGGATACCATTGTTAAGTTGTGTTGAGGGAATTGATGAACTCCGCTGGGGGATAGGAAGAACTTCGTCGGGGACGATCTTTTCGTGGCGATTGGCTGAGGATAACCCAGTTATATCCTGGTGGGGAAATAACCTTCTGAATAAAGTCGGGGAGATGCGTTCGTGCTTTGCAGGGGACAAGCTTCCAGAGGGGATAAGCTTCAAGACCTGCTGGGGAGATGGATTGAACTTTCCTGGGGAAACTTTTGGACTGGACTCTCCTGGGAAAATTTTTGAGATGTATTGGGGAAGTGGCTCCACTGAATGTCTAGTATACCTCCGGGGAACAATCTTAGATCAAGAATGCCGGGGATGCTTGCTAAGAATGTTTGAATACTCCGCTGAGGAATGTTGAGATCTGCTGGGGATACCCAACTTCCTTAAGGCTGATAGAGTAGGCTACCTCTGCTTGGGGAGAGTGTATTGACTTGCTGGCTCACTCTCTGGGGATTTAATGATATCTTGGTTGCATTCTTCGGCCGAACTTACCTTGGTACCTTGGTGGACAGAGCAATTAGATCGCTTAGACAACTCATTATTGCCCCTATTTCTAGTGTTACCTGTAATTAATCCTTTATTTCGTACGCAAATATTTATGAGTTAGCAATTATTATCAAATGCATATATCACAAATTGAACCTTGGACGTTCTTTGCAAAACAAAACAGAAAAAAGGAAAAACAAATGACAGTTTGTCTGAAAAGTGAATTTGTATTGATTTTTGAATTGCCTGTAAATAGGCGTTTATGTACAAGAGGCTTACGTCCTAGTAAGATAATGTCGCCGAGCAAAAGAGTTTATACAATTTTGTACAAAAGAAAGACAAAACAGCTATGTGAGAAGAATAATCCCACTGGGTTCCAACTCTGCTATCGCCTTTATATCTTTGAGCGTCTCATCACTTGGCTGCTCAGTGGAAGATGAAGTTGATTGATCGATGTCGTCTGAACTTGATAGTTGATGCCGGATTCTAGATGCAAGGTGATCCAATGAGACATAGTATTACGCTTTAATCCCTAACTTTTGCCTGGACCGCCCTTTCGGGTTTTCAGTCCACCGGGATACCCATTTTTGCCCAAGCCGCCTTTTCAGGTTTTCGACTTGCGGGTGTACAGATTTTTTTTCATTTCATCCCTCATTTTTCCCGAACCCTTTTGGTTCACCGGGAAGCCCTAATTTTTGCCTAGGTATGTCAACCTAGCGGGTATTTTATCATGCGTAGTATTTTTTTACTATGTCTGCATTGGCGGGGTGAGGAAGGTCGTCACCATCCATGGTGGTTAGGATCATGGCTCCTCCTGAGAACACATGTTTAACCACAAATGGCCCTTCGTAGGTAGGGGTCCATTTGCCCCTGGGATCACTCTGAGGAAGGATGATGCGCTTGATTACCAGATCCCCAACTTGATACTCTTGTGGTCTGACCTTCTTGTTAAATGCCCTGATCATCCGTTTTTGGTACGTTTGACCATGACAAATAGCAGTGAGTCTCTTTTCGTCAATCAGGTTTAACTGATCAAGTCGAGTCTGGATCCAGTCATCTTCGCTCAGATCTGCATCCTTCATTATCCGGAGAGAGGGTATCTGCACTTCAATCGGTAAGACTGCCTCCATGCCGTAGACCAAGGAAAAAGGAGTTGCCCCGGTTGACGTCCTTGCTGAGGTACGGTACCCATGAAGAGCAAACAGTAACATCTCATGCCAATCTTTATAGGTCATTGTCATCTTCTGCACAATCTTCTTGATATTCTTATTCGCTGCTTCTACATCCCCATTCATCTTCGGCCGGTAAGGAGAAGAGTAGTGGTGCTGTATCTTGAATTGCTCGTAGAGCTCAGTGATCATCTTGTTATTAAGATTGGTACCATTGTCCGTAATGATCCTTTCCGGGACGCCGTATCGACAGATCAGGTTATATCGAATGAACCGTGCCACAACATTCTTGGTTACAGTAGCATAAGAAGCTGCTTCAACCCACTTTGTAAAGTAATCGATCGCCACCAGGATGAAGCGATGCCCGTTGGATGCCGTAGGTTTAATCTCACCGATCATATCAATGCCCCACATTGCAAACGGCCAAGGTGCAGTCAAGACATTCAGAGGAACTGGAGGAACGTGCACCTTGTCTGCGTATACCTGACACTTATGACATGTCCGAGAGTGTTGGTAACAGTTAGCTTCCATTGTGGACCAGAAATATCCTGCCCGAAGGATTTTCTTTGCCATAGTGTGTCCACTGGAATGCACTCCGAAGGTACCTTCATGCAGCTCTGCCATGATCCTTTCTGCTTCAGTCTTATCCATACAACGCAGTAAGGTCGAATCATGGTTTCGCTTGTATAGAATGCCATTGCTGAGGAAGAACTTCGCTGCGAACCTCCTCAGAAACTTTTTGTCGTTGACAGATGCACCTTCAGGATATTCTTGAGCTTCCAAGTACCTCTTCACCTCATAGTACCAGGGTTTTTCAGTTACCTCTTCAGCCTCAAGATCACAATAATATGCAGGTTCGTCCAATTTCCAGATGATGATCCGGGGGGCCTCATTGTCCCATTTGACTTTGAACATGGAAGACATCGTAGCTAACGCGTCCGCCAACTGATTCTCCTCTCTTGGGAAGTGTTCAAAAGTTATCTCTGTGAAATGGGGGATCAATGTCAACACACATTCTCTGTAAGGAATAATATTCGGATGTTTCGTATCCCACTCGCCTTTGATCTGATTGATCACGAGAGCGGAATCTCCGAAGACACTCAGAAACTTGATCCTTAAGTCAATCGCAGCTTGAAGTCCCATGATGCATGCCTCATACTCCGCCATGTTGTTGGTGCATTTAAAACATAGCCGGGCAGTAAGTGGAGTATGAGTGCCTTGAGGGGATATGATCACAGCGCCGATACCATTACCCAAAGCGTTGGAGGCTCCGTCAAAGTGCATAGACCATCGGGATCCTTCCTCAGGTCCTTCATCCGGTCCAGGTACTTCACAATCAGTCACAATCATGATGCTCTCGTCAGGAAATTCAAAGTTCATTGATTGGTAGTCGTCCACTGCTTGGTGTGCCAAGTGGTCTGTGTGATCGGTGGATCTGGAACTGACTGTTTAACGTTGGATCGCAAAATGTCGCGGAAGCAAGAGTCGCCACCGTCTTTTATTTTCTCCAACATGGACAGGACAAAAGCACAGCAAAATTCCTTATGAGATAGTTTCTCGGTTCGGGAGGTAGATTTATAGAAAGGGAAGGTGTTAGCACCCTTTCTATCCATGGTTATCCATGGGCTCTTAGATACTTGCTCATTGTGTTTTCAAAAGTGTTTGCTTTTCAAGTGTGAGTGAGTTTGAAAAAGTTTTGTTTAAAAATTTCAGATCGACTCTTGTATCAGTCCTCAAGAGTGTTTGAAAAATTATTTTGAAAGCTTTTTGAAAAGTGTCGGTGTGAAAAGAGTTTTTTGATTTGTTTTTTGAAATAGAGCAAGTATCCATGAGTCATCTACTTACCCTAAGGAATTAGGCTGTGTAAATGTCTTTAAGGTAGTGCCATCCCACCATTGAGAGATAGGTAGCACCACCGTTGGAGGTGTTCGGGTCAATTCGTTTTTAGGGACAGTGTGGTCACCAGAGCAATAGTAGGACACCTTAGAAGCTACCCTTATGCCATTGATCCTTTTTTAATTCCGAGGCAACCGTTTCGAGGCAACTGGATCATGTCATGGACATAAGGACTTACTAAAACGTCCTATACTCGACGACCACGTTTCGAGGGAAAGGCAACAGTGAGGTGTACCCTAAGAGTGGTGTGTGAATTTGTGTATTGTTTTCATGTTAATATTTGTCTTTGATCATGCATTTGGTGAGCTACGTATTGCTTTAATTTAGGCCATTCATTCTTTCATGCAATTACAATTTAAAAGTGCGGAAATTAAAGTGCGGAAAATAAAGTCCTATGCTATTACAAGGCGCGGGTCTATACATCGCCAAATTAACAAAGACCCGTTTTGAATAAAAATGCGGAAAGTAAATAAATTTCCTAATTACTATTACAAGGCTTGGGCAATTACATAATATTCACAGGAAAATAAAATAAATGCGCGAAAAGAAATTAGAATCGAATGTTCGAGGGCGTTGGACCCTTTAAAGATTAAATTGAAATTAAAAGTTAATTAATTACTAAATTAAGAAAAGAAATTGTTTTTATGTTTTTTTTTGTATTTAATGAAAATAAAGAAAATTAATTAAAATTAGAAGTTAAATAAAACCCTAATTCTAAGGTGTTTTAATTATTTTTGAAAGATATTCAAGTTTAACCTAATTTACCCTAATTAATTAATTACATGTTTATTTACAAAATAAATTAATAATTAATAATAATGATAATAAGAAAAAATTATTTATTAAGAAAAAGAATAAAAATGCTAAAAACCTAATTTCTACATATTTTAATTTGTTAAGAAAAATATTAAAGTTTTGAAACCTAAATTAATCTAATTAATTGTTTAAAGTTTATTTACAAAAATAATAGTGAAATTAATATTAATAAAATGATCATGTTTTTGATTTTTTATGTTTATTACTGTGAAAATTAGTTTATGGAATTTAAAGAAAACAAGTAAAAATAATTAAAAGAATAAAAAGGAAAAATAAATAAAAACTAAGAATTGAGCAAACCATGGGGGTGTCTGACCCTTTTGGAGGTTAATTGAAGCATTTAGGCCCACTGGATTCCAAGCCCTTTTGACTTTCTATGCTTGTATGTGGTGTGATTGACCAGCACGCATGGTAGTCTCCATTCATAGCCTTCAGATGAATCATCATGCATATGTGGCAAGCCTATCTGTGAAGGCGTATGGTGGACCTTTGAGGGCATATTGCATAGAAACACGTTAGAGAAAAAAACATTGAATAAGTGGGGGGACCTGGGAATCGAACCCAGGCCCCAGCGTTTACCAAGCAAATATCCAACCATCTGAGCCAACGCGCGCTTTTGTTATTATTATGGAACGTGATTCTTATAATGGAAGACAAGCGTTAGTGGTGTTAAAACAAAAAATCACGCGCGAACATTTGAACCACCCAGTTATGCTTTGACACGCCAGCTTCATCTTCTCCATCTGCCTGTAAATAAAAACGAATAGCGGGGGTTTTAAACCCCCACTAACTGCAATGCATAAAAATAGCGATTAGAGCCTGGGCAATTATAAAAAGGGCGCGAGGTGTGGAATGATTTCGTCTGGATGTCCTGATTTCAATGGAATAGGTCTGGTTGTCCAATTTTTACGTATGTGTAAACCCCAAATTCCAAGCTTCTGAAACCCTAGCAAGCGTCAATGGCAACTTTCTATACAGACATCATTAGTTCCATCAAAGGGCACCATTAGCTTCAGCACATTCATATTAGTATAAATCAACAGTTAAAAGACATGAATAATGCACGAAAGTTCAAACACGATTATGAAATTTTTTATGAAAAGTGTGATGTCGTTCTACCACTTCTGGAGGTCTGGAGACTTGGCTTTGATTGCAAACGCTTCCTAGGTGTCTCAGCAATGTTTTGGAACACTTTTCCAGCCTTGAAACGCCTTGTAATTAGGTTTTCAGTTTTCAATATTTTGTAAAAAAATGCAATATTGTTCTATGGTTTTGAGCGCAACTTTTTTGTCTTTTGCCTTAGGTTTCAGTCTTGCATATGTATGTGGATAAAATTAGGTTAAAAAACCAGCCCAAAGTCCATTAATTTAATGATTCAATATTTGATTTTGTTACATCTTTTTTTTCAAATCTTTTTGCCATGGAAACTTGCCAAATTTAGATGATTTTGTCTCTTGAGAAGGTACACGAAATCCTTAGCACATAATGAATGAATTCTCTGCACAAAAAGATTTGAAAGATATTATTTGATATTTTTTCATATTTAAATTTAATTAAGTGAATTAATAATAATAAAAATTCAAATAATTAATCAAAAATAAGAAAATACATCCCTTTGAGGTCAATGGGTCGTGCATAGCCTTTGGGCAATGATTCATGGAAGAATTTGTGGCCCATTAGCATTTTTGAAGCCTTTTGTGCAAAGTTGACTTTTCAAAATTCCCAAAAATTTCCCAACTTCTACAAGGCATATCTTGCTCAATTTTTAAGTTATGAACATGTTCTTGGACATTTTGGAAAGGTCTTGAAGTCCTATAACCAATGCCTTTTGTCCCATGTCATTTTGATTTACCAATCTCAAGTTATGGTCTTTGACTTAAAGTTCCTTTTTGTTGACTTTTGAAAATGACCTATAATGTTGAAATTGATAACTTTTTTTGAGAGCATTTCTTGGACTTGAAGTGTGAAGATGAGTTGTAGGAAATGTCATTCTCTTAAAAATGAGCTTTGGATGGGATTTTTCTGATAAACCATGAAGAAGTTATGCCTTGGTCAATTTGCAGTTGACTTTTTTCAACTGTCCAAAAATGGAAACTTTTGCATCTTGAGACTTTTTGAGCCATGCCTTGAGAATCATGATCAAGAATTGATCAAATGATGTTTGTGGCTTCAAAATAAGATGTTGACCAAAATTTTTGACTTTTGACTGTCAAATGACCATTTTACCCCTGCAGTTGACTGTGAAGCAATTGGGGTTTTTGACTGTGCAATTTGATGCTGTGAGTCTTGAAACTTGGCATATGGATGCTTGACAATGTATGTAGGTATGTGGGACTTGATTGAACCCTTGAAAACCTCAATTTCTTTGCCAGAACCAAAACCCTAATTTTGACTGTGTTAGGAGGCAATTGGACTGTGCAACCTTTGAGGGATTTTGAAGCTTGATCTTGCCAAATCTTGAAGAATATGGGAGGGAAAATTTTGGGGTACAACAGTCTGCCAATACACTTCCTTTGATAGCTTTCTGAGTCGTGTACTGGATGTCGTATTCTGTCAAGATCATTTGCCATCTTGCTATTCTTCCAGACAGAGCAGGCTTTTCGAATATGTACTTTATTAGATCCATCTTTGAGATCAACAAGGTAGTGTGAGTCAGCATATACTGTATCAGCCGGCGAGCAGCCCATACCAAAGCGCAACAAGTTTTCTCGAGCAGTGAGTATCGGGTCTCACAGTCGGTAAACTTTTTGCTAAGGTAATAAATGGCGTGCTCTTTTCGGCCAGACTCGTCATGCTGCCCCAACACACACCCCATTGAGTTGTCAAGTACTGTCAGGTATAGTATTAGAGGTCTCCCTTCAACCGGTGGCATAAGGATGGGTGGTTCTTGGAGATACTCTTTGATTCTGTCAAAAGCGGCCAGACATTCATCATTCCAACGTACTACCTGATCTTTCTTCAGCAGCTTGAAGATTGGTTCACAGGTAGCAGTTAGATGCGAGATGAATCGGGCAATATAATTCAGACGTCCTAGAAAGCCTCTGACTTCTTTCTCTGTCTTAGGAACTGGCATCTCTTGAATGGCTTTAACCTTGGCAGGGTCCACTTGAATACCCTTGTCGCTCACGACGAAGCCTAGCAACTTTCCAGATCTTACCCCAAATGTGCACTTACTCGGGTTCAACCTCAGCTTGTATAACTTCAGACGGTCAAACAAATTCTGTAGATGGTCAAGGTGTTCCTCCTCTGCTTGGGACCTTGCAATCATATCATCGACATACACTTCGATCTCATGATGGATCATGTCATGAAATAAAGCAACCATGGCACGTTGGTAGGTTGCCCCAGCATTTTTCAACCCGAATGGCATGACCTTGTAGCAGAAGGTGCCCCACTGAGTAACAAAGGTAGTCTTTTCCATATCTTCAGGAGCCATCTTGATTTGATTATAACCTGAAAAACCATCCATGAAGGAGAACACCTTGTGCTGAGCAGTATTGTCGACCATAACGTCAATGTGAGGTAGCGGAAAGTCATCCTTGGGGCTGGCCCTATTCAAATCCCTGTAATCAACACACATTCTGACCTTACCATCTTTCTTTGGCACCGGAACCACGTTGGCAGCCCACTGAGGGTAAGAAGTCACTGCTAGAAACCCGGCATCAAATTGCTTCATAACCTCAGCTTTGATCTTTTCGGACATCTCTGGACGCATACGGCGGACCTTTTGCTTTACCGGAGGGCAGTCTTCCTTGGTAGGCAAGTGATGGACCACAATGTCGGTATCCAACCCAGGCATGTCTTCGTAGGACCAGGCAAAGATTTCCACATAATCATGCAACATTTGAACCAACCGTTGTTTCACGCTGAGCTCTAGATTAACACCAATCTTAACTTCCTTTCTATCTGTCTCAGTACCCAGATTTACCGTTTCCACTGGCTCTTCATGTGGCTGAATGGCCCTCTCTTCCTGGAGTAACAGTCTTGCAAGCTCACCAGGCACTTCGCAATCATCTTCACCTTTGTCTTCGGCTAAGTTGATCGGATTTTCGAAGTCATAACTGGCAATAGCAGAGTCGTTACCAGTGAGATCTAGAGTGGATTGAAACCTGTATGAGTGAGTGTGTGTAAATATAGCTGTTTTGCAATATATAAAGAAAGAAAGAAAGAAAGGGAACACAAGATTTGAGATGCGAAAAATGTCCAATGTCTTTATTCATGATATATGGAAATGACAAGTAATATGCCCTCACAAATGAAGCCACGGTGCCCCGGGTAAGACACCGGGCCATAAAGTTTCAGTTTATTGTTCATTACAAGTTAAAGAAACAAAGGAATTCATTACTGCGTAACAAAAGTAACAGGTATGTTGTCTTTTGCAGTCCAATTGCTAGGTCCACTGTCGACCGTCGGATAAATCCAGCTGTTGAACTCAGATTCTTCCACTTTGTCATCATCCCTGATAGCATTCACTCCATGGTCAGGCAGGGGAGTTGTCACTACATTGGGTTTCTCAGGTGCCTCAAACTGTACCTCCTTAGCATCAATAAGGTCTTGAACCTTATTCCTTAGGGCCCAACAATCATCAATAGAATGCCCCGGGCTATCGGAGTGATAAGCACAACGGGCATTTGGATTATACTTTGGAGAGGTAGTGTTCACAACCTTCGGAGCCTCTCTGACGGTCACCAAGTTGGTCGATAGCAGTTGCGGCAAGATCTGTGACAAGGTCATACTCAGCCGAGTGTATTCTCTTCTGGGTCTCTCACCCCTTGGTTGGTTAGGTTGCCGAGGAGCGGCAGCAGGCTTAGCAATTACCACCGCGTTGACAGCTTGGCGGCGCTCTGGTTTGTCTTGCCTTCTAGGCCCATACACAACACTGGCTTCCTTTTTAAAAGGTTTCTTCTCAGAACTTGAGGACGCACCTTTATGAATTTTCCCTGATTTCATTCCAGCCTCTATCCTTTCCCCAGTCAGAATGAGATCTGTGAACCCTGCAGACGAATTGCCAATGAGATGATTGAAGAATGGCCTGGATAGGGTCCCCAAGAACATGTCTACCAGCTCACGGTCGGTTAATGGTGGCTGCACCCTGCCAGCCATGTCCCTCCACTTCTGCGCATACTCTTTAAAACCTTCTCCCGATCCTAGCGACATACCCTGGAGTTGGGTACGTGTAGGAGCGAGGTCGGCATTATATTGATACTGCTTGTAAAAAGCAGTAGCCAACTCCTCCCAGTTACGAACCTTGGTTCCATCCAGCTGATAGAACCATTCGAGATGAGTCCCTGAAAGACTCTCCTGGAAGAAGTGGATCCACAAGTTCTTGTCCATAGTGTATGGCTGAATCTTCCGCACATAGGATCTGAGATGTAGCTTAGGGCAGGACGCCCCGTCATACTTTGCGAAAGATGGTGCTTTAAACTTGTGTGGGATGACCACACCAGAAGATAGACCCAAGTCTCTGAAATCCAAACCAGGCACTTGTTGAATTTCCATGGCATTCAGACGGTCTTCCAACTGCTTGTACCTGTCTTCAGCTGGAGGATACTGCTCCTCATTAAAATCAGTCTCGTTGTCAGAGACCACCGGACTTGGAGCCCTTCCCCCTTGGGGACTGCTTTTGTCTACAGAAGAACCAGCTTGATCAACCTCATTCTGTAGTGTGTTACCAAACCTCCGGTCCGTGTTGAATAGAATAATTCTCTTCTTCTTCTTCTTGACCAGCAGAGCCTTCAGTTCCTCCTGACCTTGGGCCAAACTCATAATCAGCTCTTGGAATTGGGCGTTCTGAGCCTGAACGGCCTTGATAGACTGCTCGGTAGATGATTCAGGGTTCATGATGCTGAAATAAACAGCGAAGAACATTAAGCAACCTGAAAAGAAGAGTACCTGTGATGCATATGATGAATGGAATGCGTATGAATTATGTTTTCAAAGACAATCGGGAATCAACTTTGTAAACAAAAAGGAACACACTTTATTAGATTCAACTTTGAAATTTTAAATTGTTCAACAGATTGCCCTTAGGCGTTACATAAAAGGTGAAAATACTGAAAAGGGAAATAAAACTGTAAAAGGACATCCAAAGCTCATCATTGATCCCAGGGTCTCCTCTTCTCAGTACGGATGTAGTCATTCAGAGCTCGCTCATTCTCCAACTGCTTTGTCAGCCTCTGGATCTTCAATTCCTGCTCGTTGAACTTTCCCGGTAAGAATCCCGTTCTTCTCGCAGTTGCGCCCAAGACCTCTTTAGTGTATCAATATCAGTAGGTATCTGAGGAGGGAGGACAGTTGGAGGAACCCCATCTCTATCAGGATACTCAAGAATGATGGGTCTGACAGCTTCGTACGGCATACCTAACTTCTGAGCACGGATGCGGACCCATTTGCAGTAGGCTTGCATAGGTAGAAAAGTCTTTGGTCCCAATTCTTGTGGGTCAGCTTTGTGAATTCTGTCCCAAGCCTTGATGAACCTACGACGCAGCTCGTCACTATCTACCTGAAACTCAAAACTGATGTTAGGCATCAACATCTCATGAGGCCCTGCTCTTATCGCCCTTCCAAACTGACGGAGAGCTAGACATGGATTATAAGAGCTTCCTCCTTGGGTACCAATCAAAGGAACATTAGGATATTCTCCACAACGATCAATAACAGCTACCTCATCCAAAACCCTGAAAGTCCAAATGATGTCATTATCCGTGAGAGACATTAACCTATGAGCCCAGCCTCTTCCTTCCTTGTTCTTCAGCACGAACTTAGGGAGGTGCGAAATAAACCACCTCACTAACAAAGGAATACAACACCACAAAGTTCCTCGTCTTCGGGCAGTACGAGCATAAAGTTTTTGCAGGATGTCACCCAAGAGAGTGGGCACAGGGTTCCGAGACATGAAGATCCTTATGGAAGTGACGTTAATGAAGTTATCAGGATTAGGGAATAAAACTAGACCATAGATTAAGAGAGACAGAATGTCTTCATACGCCCTAAAGTCCAGGTCATTCCAGAAACTGTTAGCCTTACCAATCAGAAACTTGGCCAAGAAACCCTTAACTTTGCTTCTAGTCACCCAGTTTGTCCATTACCTCCTTGTGGGTCAAGGGAAGAGCTGCAGCAATCTCCTCAAGCCTAAGGGTCTTTTCCCAACCAGTGTAGGGAGTCTGATCTAAGATAGGGATGCCAAGCAAATCAGAGAACTCTTCCAGGGTAGGGACCAGCTGGAAGTCTTGAAAGGTGAAGCAGTTGTACAAGGGATCATAAAACTGTGTCAGGACACTCATCAGTTGTTGGTCCCACTTTGCCGTGACTAAACCGAGAAGAGAACCATGCCTCTGGATGAAGGAAGTAGTATTTGGAATTCTGCTAACCAACTCTTCAAGCAACTCAGGTGGGTGAACAAAGTTGAACCAGATAGTATTCCTTCGCATAGGCATCATGACGTCCTACAAAACAGAGCAAAGGTGAAACCCTCTTGTCTTTGAAATGGTCAGTTCTTATGCAGGATGCATGCAATGTTTATGATGGCATGATGTTATGATAAAGCACACCACAAATATTCACAAAGGCAAACATGATAAGGCACACAAGTCACACAAGACAAGCCCTTAGTGTTTAGGCCAGCATGGGGTCTAGGTATTACCCTCTTTCAGTTTGTTGGTTAAGACCTGTCCTATCAGAAGTAACTGGGTTCTAGAGGATCCCAATATCACTGACTACCCTCAATCGGTCATAACTCCAGCATCGCAATCTTTTCTTGCGGCCAGAACCATCACGAGAGTTTAGCCTCAATGGGCGTAGCATACTGCTACTGTTCTATTGGCCAAGTTGGGTCATTTAAGGTTCTAAGGTTGGTTGGTGCTTAATGACTCCTCAGAAGACCCATATTCTCCTCGTTGCGACACAAGGGATATCGGTACAGACCAAGGTGCCATACCAACGTAGCCACTGCTTCACCCATGTCGGTCTACGCCGGACAGGTCTCTCACAACTTATGCTACCTAACAGGGTATCCCCAGATCCGGGTTAGGATCTACGTAACTCCGATGCAGCCCACAATAATAAAGCAAACAAGCACAACAATTGAAAACACAAGTGATCTTAGTCCTAAGGTACACCTCACCAAAAGTTCCCCCAGCAGAGTTGCCAGTTCTGTGATCGGTGGAAATAGAACTGACTGTTTAACGCTGGTTCGCGAAATATCGCGGTAAGCAAGAGTCGCCACCGTCTTTTATTTTCTCCAACATGGACAGGACAAAAGCACATCAAAATTCCTTATGAGATTAGCTCTCGGTTCGGGAGGTAGATTTATAGAAAGGGAAGGTGTTAGCACCCTTTCTATCCATGGTTATCCATGGGCTCTTAGATACTTGCTCATTGTGTTTTCAAAATGTTTGCTTTTCAAAGTGTGAGTGGGTTTGAAAAAGTTTCGTTTAAAGATTTCAGCATGACTCTTGTATCAGTCCTCAAGAGTGTTTGAAAAAATTGTTTTGAAAGCTTTTTTGAAAAGTGTCGGTGTGAAAAGAGTTTCTTTGATTTGTTTTTTAATAGAGCAAGTATCTATGAGTCATCTACCTACCCTAAGGAATTAGGCTGTGTAAATGTCCTTGAGGTAGTGCCATCCCACCATTGAGAGGTAGGTAGCACCACCGTTGGAGGTGTTCGGGTCAATTCGTTTGTTAGGGACAGTGTGGTCACCAGAGCAACAGTAGGACACCTTAGAAGCTACCCTTATGCCATAGGTCATGGACATAAGGACTTACTAAAACATCCTATACTCGACGACCACGTTTCGAAGGTAAGGCCATAGTGAGGCGTACCCTAAGGGTGGTGTGTGAATTTGTGTATTGTTTTCAGTTTAACAATTATCTTTGATCATTATATCGTGAGCTACACTTGTTTTTAATTTAGCCATTCATTCTTTCATGCAAAGTTTAGCAGTTAAGAGTGCGGAAATTTAAATGCGGAAAGTAAAATCCTACGCTATTACAAGGCGCGGGTCTATACATCGCCAAATTAACAAAGACCCGTTTGGTAAAAAAATGCGGAAAATAAATAAATTCCTAATTACTATTACATGGCTTGAACAATTACATAATATTGAAAAAAGGAAAAATAAGAATAAACGCACGAAAGAATTAAAGTTAGAATGTTCGAGGGCGTTGGGCCCTTTTGAAATTAAATTGAATTAAGAGTTAGTTAATTATTTAATAAAAGGAAAGAAATATTTTTTAGGTTTTTTTGTATTTATGAAATAAAGAAATTAAAATTGAAGAGAAACCCTAATTCTAAGTTGTTTTTAATTATTAATGAAAAAAACATTAAAGTTTAACCTAATTTACTAATTATTTAATGTACATGTTTATTTACAAAATAAATTAGTAATTAATAATAATGTTAATAAAAAAAAATTATTTATTAAGAAAAAGGATAAAAATGATAAAAAAAACCCTAATTTCTACATATTTTAATTATTAAAAAAAAGTGTTAAAATTGAAAACCTAAATTAACTAAATTTATTATTTAAAGTTTATTTACAAAAATAAATTAATGGTGGAATAATAATAATTAAATATATTTTAGTTTCTAATTTTTTTTATTATGAAAATTAATTTGTGAAATTAAATAAACAATTAAAAGCAATTAAAAGAATCAAAAGGAAAATCAAATAAAAAAATAAACATGATGCAAACCATGGGGGTGTCTGGCACATATAGGAGGTTTTTTGGAGCATTTTTGGCCCACTGAATCAAGAAGCCTGTTTGACTTTCCAGCGCGTGTGCATGAGCATTGACTGAGGTACATGGTGGAATTCACGTTATGGCCATTGGATTGATCATCAGGGACATTTGGCAGGCTGGGATGTGAACGCGCATGATGGACTTTGGATGAAGTGCTACGCTGGAACACCTTAAGACAAAAATTATTAAGCGTTTTAGGGGGACCTGGGAATCGAACCCAGGTCCCAGTACCTGCAGGACAGCTCACCAACCAACCAGGCTAATGCGTTTCTTTGTTATTATAATAGAACATAAATAATATAATAGAAAACAAGCGTTAGTGGTGTAAAGCAAGAAATCACGCGCCAATATTTGAATCACCCAGTCATGTTTGGACACATATGCTTCGTCTTCATCTTTGTCCCTGTAATATAAACAAATAGCGGGGGTTTTAAACCCCCACTAAACTCAACCGGAAAAAATAGCGATTAGCACATAAGCAAATATAAAAAGGGCGCGAGGTGTGGATTCATTTTGTCTTGAGGTCACGAATCCATTGGCATAGGTTTTGTGGCCTGATTTTTCCATATGAGGAAACCCCTAATTCAGAGCTCCTGAAACCCTAATATCCATCCATGGCAGATTTTGATATAGGCATTGTTAGTTCAATTAAAGGGTACCATTAGCTTCAGAACATCCATATTAGTGTAAATCAGTATTTAAAACATATGAAAAATGCATGTAAATTAAAAAACGATAATGGACAAGTTCAAGAAAAGTGTGATGTCGTTCTACCAATTCTTGGGGTATGGAGGCCTGGTTTTGATTGTAATCGCTTCCTGGATGTCTTAGCAATGTTTTGAAACGCTTTTGAAGCTTTGAATTGTGCTATAGGTATGAAATCGGTTTTCAAATTTTAGGTGAAAGTTTGCAATTTTGTTATGCAATTCTGAGCAGCTTTTTGTGTCCCATGCCTTAGGGTTATGTTGTGTATAAGTATCTGAATGCAATTAGGTCAAGAAGCCAAGCCCAAAGTCCATGTATTGATGATTTTGATTTTTGATTTTATTCATATCTTTTCCAATCTTTTTCCATGCCAATCATGCCAATTATAGAAGATTTTGTCCCCTTGAGAAGGTGCACGGGATATTTAGCTCATAATGGACATATTTGCTGCACAAAAAAGATTTAAAAACATGATTTGGTATTTTTCTTATATTTAAATTTAATTAAATGAATTAGTGATAATAAAAATTCAAATAATTAATCAAAAATAAGAAAATAACTCCCTTTGAGCTTGGTGGGTCGTGCATAGCCTTTGGGTAATGATTCATGAAAGAAATTGAGGCCCATTAGCATTTTTGAAGCCTTTTGTGCAAAGTTGACTTTTCAAAATTCCCAAAAATTTCCCAACTTCTACAAGGCATATCTTGCTCAATTTTGAAGCTATGAACATGTTCTTGGACATTTTGGAAAGGTATTGAAGTCCTCTAACCAATGCCTTTGGTCCCATGTCATTTTGATTTACCAATCTCAAGTTATGGTCTTTGACTTAAAGTGCCTTTTTGTTGACTTTTGAAAATGACCTATAATGTTGAAATTGATAACTTTTTGTGAGAGAATTTCTTGGATTTGAAGTGTGAAGATGAGTTGTAGGAAATGTCATCCTCTTCAAAATGAGCTTTGGATAGAATTTTTCTGATAAACCATGAAGAAGTTATGCCTTGGTCAATTTGCAGTTGACTTTTTCAATTGTCCAAAAATAGAAACTTTTGCATCTTGAGACTTTTTGAGCCATGCTTTGAGAATCATGATCAAGAATTGATCAAATGATGTTTGTGGATTAAAAATAAGATGTTGACCAAAATTTTTGACTTTTGACTGTCAAATGACCATTTTGCCCCTGCAGTTGACTGTGAAGCATTTAGGGTTTTTGACTGTGCAATTTGATGCTGTGAGTCCTGAAACTTGGCCTATGGATGCTTGACAATGTATATGGCCATGTGGGACTTGTTTTGACCCTTGAAAACTTCAATTTCTTTGCAAGGACCAAAACCCTAATTTTGACTGTGTTAGGAGGCAATTGGACTGTGCAACCCTTGAGAGATTTTGAACCATGATCTTGGCAACTCTTGAAGAATATGGGAGGGCAAATTTTGGGGTACAACACTCTACTCACTAGGGGATTGATCATGGGGAATCCGGAGGGCACCATGAATGATCAGTTGGAAAGACTACAGATTGATATAGCCACAATGAAAATCCAGGTGATGGGACAACTGGTGGGCCAGATGGCTCTTATCCAAAACTTAGCACAAGGACAAGAAGAACTAAGGGTCCTCATCAACAAACTGCATCGGGATGGATGTAACCAAATGGGGAAAACAACTGGGGTTGAGGATCATGTCATCATTCAGCCTCCCTTGAGACAAGAAGCCGAGAGAAAACCTACCCAGTTTGCTTCAGGGTCACAAGCCCAACAACAACCTCACCATCGTCAACAGGGTAGTCGGCGTAGGCGAAATACACCTGAGAAACGCTTTACTGAGATTAGCATGTCATTATCTCAGGTGCTGTAACACTTGCTGGAAGTCAAGATGATTGTATTAAGGGACCCCTCCCGGAATCCCAACACAGCCTCTCCAGGGTACAATCCAAATGCAAGATGTGTGTATCACTCCAACAGTCCTGTATATGACACCGATAGCTGTTGGGCATTGAGAAACAAAATTCAAGATCTGATTAAAGAAACAACGCTGGAGTTCACACAAGATGGCCAGATGAAAATCTTTCGTTGAGGGCTCTCCACCTAAAATGACAAGTTCGAACAAAGAGGCTTCCTTTCATTTGAATTTTCAAGTTGTAATTTCTCTATTATTCAAACAATTATCTGTTATTGTCAAACTTTGTTTCATTAATGCATTGCGTATGTTTGTCTTGAATTATTTTATTTTCATTTCATTTTAACTATGCTTTTTACTCGCTTTATGACATTCAACTCTTGCTAAAAGTTACAAGCCTTTAGAGGGAGGATGACTAAAATAATGCCATAATCTCATACAGTATGCTTTTTGACAGACCTTGCTGACGATGTACAAGCGTTTCTTTCAAATCCTAAACACTGGAGTTATAAGGAAGATAATCCCTAGTCAACCCCTTCGAGCCAAAGAAGTAGAAGTTTTCTGTTTTAACACAAATTGAAACCTTTAATCAAAACCCGGGGCAGGGTAGTCTCTCAGTTAATTCAAATGCACGTTAAAGTCGCAAACTCTCATCTTGTAATATAATGAATGACATCAAAAACATTCCTTTGGAATCAAAAGATGGTGGTGGTTCTTTATCACATAGGCAGTCATTATCTGAGTCGAAACCTACAAAGGAGGCTTAAGAAAAATTGGGGCATCCCGCTGACTGTAATCTAAAAAACAAGAACAGTGAGGCAAAAATTAGGGATAATAAATCAAAAGAAAGAGGTCACTACAAATCCTCAACAAAAATAATGTTGCAAAAATGACTGCCTTCCAACAAATTTAACTTGTTTGAACCATCACCAAAATGTCATTCCAGACTCATTTGGAGTTCAAACGCACAATTAACTGAGTTTAGGATTGAAGAACATCACGAAGAGCGGGTGGGTACAAATATACTTTGAGCCTTTATCCTTTGTTTCTTAAACCATGAACCAAGCCACGTTACAACCCTTAAAAAGTCCTAACTGAAGCATGGGTTAGTTCGAAAGCATATTGTTACAAAAGGTATCCTGACTCCTGTAAGGCTTTGCTCTAAATCATGAGTTGAATTTTTCTTACAAAAGCTTTCTGCTAAAAAACGCGTTTTCAAAATTTCAAGACAAGCATAAACTTTGCATTATTTGAATATCGCTGTTTTCATATGGCTATTTGTTTGAAAGCAGAGAAATTTACACAATGAATATCCAATGAACGAAAAGATCTCTCAGTGAACAAAGTCACTTCAAGCGGGATGACACTTCCGTTGCAAAAAATCTCCTATCAACAAGAGGACATGGCATTGTCCAGCACACCTGGGGAAATCCAGTCAAGATTTCAAGAAATCTCTCAAAGTGCAGAGTAACCAGGGGCAAGTCTCCGTCCCCGTCACTTGGGGAATTGAACGTCAATCCCAACAAAGGGTTGCATAAAGTCGAACATTTCCTGGCAAAGCCATAAACACTCGCTACTAGGGGAAGTGACAAATCTCCCTAAAATCCTTCTCATCAGAGGACTCCCAGCCAGAGTTTCAATCTTTGATAACCTCTTCCCAGCTAAGTCGACCTCAAGAATCCATGAGGATTTTTCCCCATTGAAGTTTCCAGAATCTTCACTATCGCCAGCGGAAACGAAGAATTCAACTCTTTTCTCTAGCACCAATTCAGGATTTATTTTCCCCAACGAGAGATCATCTTGAAAACATTACACATCCGTACATCAGGACATTATACAATGCAATCTCATTTATTTTGAGAACATCATTGTTTGATATATGTCATGCAACTAATCTTTACCTTTCAGGAAAGATGCAATCAAATTCTCACGAAATTCAAGCTATGAAGCCTGGACCATGACCAGATAGTAGTTCATCCAACTTTCCTCTTCAACAAAGAAGATTCCTCAGTAGAATAACGAACGATCAAGGTTCCCAAAATTCAACAAAGAGGATTCCTCAGTAGAATAACGGACGATCGAAGTTCCTAAAATTCAATAGAGATGGTATCCCAGTAGAATAACGAACGATTGAAGCTCCTAAAATTCTATTTCTCTCAAGACAAAGATCAACATTTCCCAGCGGAGCCCTCCTCAAACAACGAGACAGGAATCCCCGGTGGAAACATTCTAAGCAAAGTTTAAAGACATACATACTCTTCAACAGCAGTCCAGGATTTATTTTCCCTGGCATCTGTTGAAGATATTCCAAGACTTTCGTCTGGCTCAGTTAAATCGATTCTAAGATTTTTTTTATTCTTATCCAGTCAAAGTTATTCCAAGACTTTCGTCTGGCTCAGTTAAATCTATTCTAAGATTTTTCTGATTCTTATCCAGTCAAAGTTAATTCAAGACCTTCTCTGGCTCAGTCAGATCGACACTAAGATCTCCCTGATTCTTATTCCAATTGAAGATATTCCAGATTTTTACTATTTCAGATAAATATCTCAATGGTTTATTCTGATCCACTTCCAGATTTTACTGTTTCGGAAAAATCTCTCAACAGATAAATCTCTCAATGGTTTATTCTGATTCACTTCCAGATTTTACTGTTTCGGAAAAATCTCTCAACAGATAAATCTCTCAACGGTTTTTTCTGTTTCACTTCCAAATTTTGCTGTTTCAGATAAATCTCCCAATGGTTTATTCTGATTCGTCTCCAGATTTTTACTAATTCAGATAAAATCTCTCAACAGATAAATCTCTCAACGGTTTATTCTGATTCATTCTCTGTTCAGATCCAGTCCAAACTTTCCATCAATAATCACCTTTGGATGGCATCTATAAGCCCATCTCCGACAATTCTCCTCTGTTTCTCCGAATGGAATCTTTAAACCCATTTCCATACGCAATCAAATCAGCACATCATTAAGATCCCCAACAGAGATGAGACTACCAACTACCAATCCCCAGCGGAGCTAAAACTTTCAACCCACAGCGGAAACCATTCAGTTTCCCCAGATTCCCCAGCAAGTTACCTTGAAGTCTGAGAATCAACCAGATAACAGTTAACTTTTGTTTTATCCCCAACCTAGGATGACTCCCCAATAGATTGGCATACAACCCAAACTCCTGATATCCCCAACAGAATGAAGATTCTCATTCTTGACTCCCCAGGAGATTGACATACAACCCAAACTCCTGATATCCCCAACAAAATGAAGATTCTCATTCTTGACTCCCCAGTAGATTGGCATACAACCCAAACTCTTGATATCCCCAAAAGAATGAAGATTCTCATTCTTGATTCCCCAGTAGATTGGCATACAACCCAAACTCCTGATATCCCCAACAGAATGAAGATTCTCATTCTTGACTCCCCAGTAGATTGGCATACAACCCAAACTCCTGATATCCCCAACAAAATGAAGATTCTCATTCTTGACTCCCCAATAGATTGACATACAACCCAAACTCCTGATATCCCCAACAGAATGAAGATTCTCATTCTTGACTCCTCAGTAGATTATCATACAACCCAAACTCCTGATATCCCCAACCCAAACTCCTGATATCCCCAACAGAATGAAGATTCTCATTCTTGAGTCCTCAGTAGATTGGCATACAACCCAAACTCCTGATATCCCCAACAAAATGAAGATTCTCATTCTTGACTCCCCAGTAGATTGGCATACAACCCAAACTCCTGATATCCCCAACAGAATGAAGATTTTCATTCTTGACTCCCCAGTAGAGTGACATACAACCCAAACTCCTGAACTTTTTTCCAAACAGGAATAAGCTCTTCCCCCAGAGTCCTGAAATTACTCTCCAGCAGGATAGCTACTCCCCATAGAGTTTTTCATCCCCTAGCAGATTGAAGATTATCGTTCTCATTTCCCCAGTAAATTTGCCAGAGCCTTCTTTACTCCCCAGCATGAAGCCCCCAAGGATTCAGGTTCCCCAGGAGATTGAAGATTCTCATTCTTAGTTCCCTAGTAGAAGTCTTCAAAGTTCTCTGGATTCTCCAAGCAGATTTCTCAGGCAGTACATGGCATTACTTCCCCAAGTAGAATTTTTATCAATACTCCAACTTCAAGACATGAAGGATCCTCACATCCCCACAGAAGTTGTCAAGGATTTTATTATCTCCAACTATCAAGGATTTATTTTCCTCAGCATGACAACTAATCAGCTTACATGCGCATACATTACATTCATATAAATCATAAACATTGATAAAACACGTTTAATCTCATCATACATTTCATGCAACATAACTTGGTGTTTCAACTAACATTTTACCCTTTTCAGGATAAGATTAACAACTATCTTTAACAAATATTCAAATATTTCAGATATAGTACGGATACACTCCAAACACGGAAGTCATTCTGTTACTCATTCAGATCTCTTATTCAGATGCAGTATGGATACACCTCAGACACGGAGGTCATTCTATTACTCATTCAGAATTTCAAGTCAAGATACAGTTCAGATACGCTCCAGACACAGATTCCATTCTGTCACTCATTTAGACTTTAACAATCAGATACAGATTAGATACGTTCCAGACACGGAAGCCATTCTATTCCTCATTCAGATTCAACTATCAATTTCAAGTTCAGATACACTCCAGACACGGAAGTCATTATGTCACTTATTCAGATCCCAGTTACAGTATGGATACACTCCAGACACGGATGCCATTCCCTTGCTCATACAAATTCAGTCTCCAGATACAGTTTAGATACATTCCAGACACAGATACCATTCTGATACTCATGCTTTTGACTTACAACATGCAGTTCAACAAACATTCTTGGATGGAATCTTTAAGCCCATCTACGACAAGATTCTATCACATCTCCAAATGGAATCTTTAAGCCCATTCCCTCAACTATACTTTGACGAGTGCAAATTTACGGGCACTCTAGTGTCCAATCATCTTTTACCTTCGAGTCACGAACGGCAAATCTCGCCAATCTAACTCTTCAGGTTTAAGAAGATTGAACAGGGGCAGCTGTTGTACCCCAAAATTTTCCCTCTCATTTTATCAAGATTTCCCCTCACAAGACTCTTTGGACTCAAGACCAAATTAGAATTTGCTCAGCTCAAGACATCTCCTTGCACTGATGACTTGAAATTAGGGTTTGAGTTTGCACAAAGATTTTTGGACTTCCAATGCCTCATGTGACTTTCATACTTCATGTTGGACCTCTAATATTGCTCATACCAAGTTTCAAGCCTTGAATCAAGTTTTTGCCCAGTCAATTGGACAATTGACCTAAAAATCAATTGTATTAGGGAAAAGTCATCTGTGGCCAATTTAAAGTCAAACCTCATAAATTTTGATCCACATCAACATTATAGGCTCATATGAACCATTTTATCAAGTTTGGACCACAACTCCTTAAGAAATTTGATCAGATCATCAAAAGGGCAAAATGGTCATTTTTAGGGTTTTGACTACAGAAGGGCAATTTCTGATTTTCCACCTAGCCAATGGCAAATTGGGTTCAAGCATGACTTCAAGGACTCAATGGAACTATCTTGACCTAATTACAAGTTTCAAAAGATCTCAAATGCATTGAATTGATAGATGAATTTTCCAGTCAACTGATCAAAAATCAACTGTACACTAAAAAGTCAAACTTTGACTTTTTGGTCAAAATCAAGTGCCAATGGTCATTTTTCATCAAGATGTGTCAAAACATGAAACTTGTTGACCAAGAAACCTAATTTTGGAAATTAGGGTTTAAGATTGAAAATTTTCATAACTTAGAAATTTTCTAAGTTATGAAAATTTCTTATTTTTCCCCAACTTTTCCCAACTTTTTCACCATAGTGCAATTGGATTCAAAGAAAACTTCCAGCACGAAAGTTTTAGTCCTCCACAAAATCTAAAACTTTGATTCACAAAGTTTTCCCAAAAGATGCTTGGATCTCAAGTTATGATTTTGTGAATAGGGGTCCATAAAACTTTTAACTTAGTGAAATTTTGCCCTAGTTTAGGCAGGATTTTGACCTATCTTCATGGCAACTTTTCACATAGTTCCAATTGGAATATCAAAATTAATTTCAAAGATGGATTGTATATAATGTTACAAGATTTCCAAAATGTCCAAGAACTCTCCAAGATCATTTATGGTTAGGGAGAATCGAAGAAAAGAAAATGGCCATTTCTCACTTTTGTCCATGGCATTTTGCACAAGGTTACAACTTGCAAATCTGTCCTAAGCATGCTTGTACTTGTTTTACAGGTTATAATCCTTTTTACACTCCAAATACAATGGTTAATGGCATTGTTCTGATCTTTGAAACTTTGTACAAGGGTTTAATCCAAAAATGGCAAAAAGTTAACATTGCTACTTTGATAAAGTTAGCTTTTACAAACTTTGTTTATCTTGAGCCATGGACCAAAGCTTTTGCTGCAAACAAACTCCACAAATATCAGGAAAAGTTCACCAACCCTATGCAGACTTGGAGCTAGCCTGTACAGGCTTTGGCTTTGTCAACTCAACATTTTCTTCAAAAACAAGCCAACTTGCAAAAGTGTCCATAACTTGTGCATCTGATAAGAGCAAGTCTTGGAACATTTCCAAACGGCCTCAGCATATTGTAGCAAGCCAAAAGAATGAGTTTACAACCTCTCAAACACCCAAATACACCAAAAACCCCATTTCTGCCCAAAACAGGGCAACTTCTGCAAACAGCAAGCCAAAACCAAATTGCCTCATGCGTTTTGTCTTGAATCACTTCCAACACACTTCATACATCACACCTAAGCTGTCCAGACCTTTCTCAAGAAACTATAACCCCTGTTTCGTGCTTCACCATTCTCATTTTTAAGCTTTGCAGGTTGAGTTCTACAAGGAGATTCAGGCCATTTCAAAGCAAGATAAGCATTGGGAAAGGTCAAGGGAACTTCAAGCAAGCTCACAAGTACCTCAGGCCTCACTCAAAGTTGCTACATTACCATAGCCAACTTCAAATGAACAAGGTAATTTCCAACTTTCTATCTCCTTATTTAGACATCCTTAGGCTTAGGTTTGTGAAGCAAAAATGTAGTCCTTAAGTTGCTTGAACTGTACATATGCATAACTTCCATTTATATTAACTGAGCTAGGAGAATTTGGATGATGAACTTGCTGAAAATTTTAGGTCAGAAATTAGGGATGACAAAATTCTCTCTGGTTTTTGAGAGTTAGGTCAAGTTTTTTATATCAATGGAATCGTGACTAAAAATGCTACAAGTTTCATGTTGCAAGATTTTGTTTTTAAGCAAGTATGCAGGAGATACAGTTTGAAGTACAAGGCGCGTGCATTTTTGTTCAGAGGTTAGGGACGAAGTGGAACTTGGGCCTGGGCCTGGCTTGTCCTTCTATTTGCACCCCTCTTTTACTTCCTGCACCCCTTGGCCCATTTTCTTTATTTTTTGTATATTTTTCATTTCTTTTATATTTTCTGACTTTATTTATTTTTTCTAAATATTAAAAATCACCAAAAATGTTTTCTTAATTTTTGCATGTTTCTTTTATTATTTTTATTATCTTTTATGACAAAAAATAGTTTATTAGGTTAAAAAGAATTCATTTTCTTGAATAAATTTGTAAATAATATTGAAATACTTAAATATTTTATTTTTATTATTTATACACTTAAAATAATATTTTTATACAATATTTAATTTTTTAAAACATTTTTGTATATATTATTATTATTTTTCTTAAACAAAAAATGAATAAATAAATAATATAAAGCATATTTTCTTTTAAACAAAAAAATTAGGGTTTTCACCCTTTCCAAAATAATCATTTTATTTTCTTATTTTTAAGACATAAATAAATTTATTTTACATACATAAAATAAATACAAAAACTTTTCTTTGCATATTTACATATTTATGGTACATTTAAATATTTGCTTATTTATTTATTTGTACAAATAAATTCAATATGGTTGTAATAGTTTTAGGGTTTTATTTTGAGCAATATCCCCCTATTTAAAACTTGTATCCCCCCTTCCCATAATATTGTTGTAATAGTTAGATTTACATTACGCAATTTATCGTATTATATGCATGATAGTAAGATTAGGGTTTGTATGCAAAGACCAAAAATCAAAACAAATAGCATGATTAAATACAAGACAAAAAGGCATGAAAAATGACAACACAATGCACACAAGCACCCCTAGGGTTTCATCCACTTTGTTGCCTTAAAATGGTCAAGGTATGCATGCTAGGTATCTTGGCAAAACAAAACAAAACAAAAGATCATAGTCCCTCGATGACGCTATCTTGGTTGCCTATAAAAACAAATGATCTTAGTCCCTAAAACTTGCTAAGATACTTGGCACTATTGCTATCATGGTCATACAATGACCCACGCCCGTCCCGTTTAACATCCAAAGATAAGGTTGTTTACCAAATACAATGGTAAAACAACAATGTCAAAGGGTTAAAAATGCACAAGAAAGACTTTTGATTAGGGTAGATAACTCCTAGTTACTTGATCAAATTGCAAACATCCTTGCTATTTTCAAAAATACACACACAATTTCAAAACATTTCCCAAACAAACTTTCAAACATTGAAACATTTTTCAAAAGACAAACATCTTTGTATACATTCTTCAAACAAGAATCATTACAAAGATTGCCACAATGATCGCCTCTTTTCAAAATACTTTCAAAACCACACAAGGCACCATTTCAAACAATTGGAAAAGCAAAGCAAGTTATCTAAACAAGTAACTAAGAGCCCATGGAAAACCATGGATGAAAAGGGTGCTAGCATCTTCCCTTTTCATAATCTACCCCCCGAACCCAAGAAAACATCTCAAAGGTCTTTCCTGTGATTTTTGACCTTTCCTTTAGATAAAATAAAAAGTCGGTGGCGACTCTTGCTAACTCGAAACATTTGCGAACACAAACGCAAAACCTCAAGTCAATTCTCCCACCGTATCACAGGCACTATATAAGAACATGTCTCCTAAAGCTTGACAAGACTTGTTAGCTTCTATATTCATTTAGAACTTGGCTTCACGTCTTGTATTCAGAATATGCTTGCTTATCTTCTATACAACGCTTTGCTTGCTAAGTAGTTCTGATCAGCGATTGCTTTCAAATATCTTATGAACAACACTTTCTTTCAAATATCTTCTGAACATCACTTGCTTTCAAATATCTTCTGAACAGCACTTGCTTTCAAATATCTTCTGAACAACACTTGCTTTCAAAGAACTTCTGAAACATAGCTTACACAGAAACTTGCTAAGCGTTAGAAGATGTAATTAAATAATTATATTACCAGAGTCAGCATCAGCATCAGCACTTACGCTAAAACAAATGGTTCTTCCATCAAAGAACTTCTTCATTTATTTTCAGCTCAGCACATCAATATGCTTCTGTTAGAACATTATCAGAGACAGCATCAACATCAGTACTTGCACTAAAACAAATAGTTATTTTATCAAGGAACTTCTTCATTTATTTTCAGCTCAGCACTTCAAGATGCTTTTGTCAGAACATTATCTGAAACAGTTAAATACGTTCATCAGAGTATCAAATATATAAAATATAATTTATTGTTATCATCAAAACTCTGAGATATGATCAAAACCAATCTTGTTCTAACAATCTCCCCCTCTTTGATGATGACAAAAATATATTCAGATATAGAAATAAATTTGAATAAGAGATAGGAATCTCCCCCTGAAATAAATATTTCTATAAGAAAAACTTCATGAGAATTTTTATCAAAGCTTTGGAATTTTTCTTCTGAGATTTATTCATCAGGTTCTTTTGAAGATAATGTTCATTTGAAATAAACTTCCAGAGTTTAAATGATACCTGCAAAAGTTCTTTAAAACATAGAAAGAAATCTTGTATTTTGTTAGAATGTTTGACTTAGTCCCATAACTGTTAATCAGAGATTAGATCAAAATACTCATTTCTCCCCCTTTTTGGCATAATTAAAAAGTATATGAAAAATAGTTGAAGAGCGTAAAAATTTTATTAATAAAAGATTCAGAGGTTCAACAACAAGTGAGAAGGGTTTTTACAAAAGTATTTATATGAAGACTTTTCAGAAATAGGTTTTGTAAAAAAATATTTAAAAAATGACTTAGCATTTAATGAAAATTAAAAGTGAGGAGAAAGCGTGAGATTTTAATCAAATCAGAACAGTTACCTAGAACTGCGTCATTAGCTTAGCACGCGTGACCTTTCAGAAACACACCAAGTGCTCATCTTCTGAAGATTGCATGGGACAATTGTTTGATCTAATGAACTTCTGAGATATACTTGAATTGAAACGTTAGAACATTTTAGAACATTACATATAGCTTATGATGTAACTTCTTTTCTAACTTCTGAAGAGTTGTTAATCATAACATTCATAACAGAATATTCTGAAGTCAAGCACAGAAGATAAATATAGTTTTAGTTCAGGACATAATTCCATACAAATATTTTTCAAAATGAATTTAAATTTATCTTCTGAAAGAGGTTTGGTAAAAATATCAGCCCATTGATGATCTGTTTTTACAAAGTTTAGATTTAAAATTCCCTTCTGAATATATTGCCTTATAAAATGGTATTTAATTTCAATGTGTTTAGCTTTAGAATGTAAAATAGGATTTTTAGAAAGACAAATAGCAGAAGTATTGTCACAGAAGATAGGAATCTTACTTTCATAAAGATTAAAATCTTCTAGCTAACTTTTCATCCAAATCATCTGAGAACTACATCCAGCAGCAAATATATACTCAAATTCTGTTGTTGAGAGTGTAATTGTTGCTTGCTTCTTGCTGTACCACGAGATAAGATTTTCACCCAGAAACTTGCAGCTTCCAGAGGTGCTTTTTCTTTCAATTCTATCTCCAGCAAAGTCAACATCACAATATCCTACTAGTCTGAAATCATTTGACTTCTGTAACACATACCCAGATTAGTAGTACCTTTCAGATACCTCAGAATTCTCTTAACAGTAGTTAAGTGAAATTTTATAGGATCTGATTGGAATCTAGCACATAAACATACGCTGAATAATATATCAGGTCTATATGCAGTCAGATAGAGAAGGGGTCCAATCATACCTCTGTAGAGCTTATGATCTACCTTCATACTTACCTCATCTTTTCCCAGAATGCATGTTGGATGCATAGGTGTCTT
Organism: Vicia faba; assembly: GCA_948472305.1. Classification (NCBI taxonomy): domain Eukaryota; kingdom Viridiplantae; phylum Streptophyta; class Magnoliopsida; order Fabales; family Fabaceae; genus Vicia; species Vicia faba. The sequence continues at coordinate 1,273,392,429 of OX451739.1, forward strand.
AGCATCTTTGCTTTCTGACATCTGAAATTTCTTCAGAAGTTCTTTGACGTACTTCGTCTGATGTATGTAAGTACCTTCTAGAATCTGGTTGATTTGAATTCCCAGAAAGAAATTTAATTCTCCCATCATGCTCATCTCAAATTATGCCTGCATGGTCTCAGCAAATTCTTTTCCAAGGGAGATATTAGAGGTTCCAAAAATAATATCATCAACATAAATTTGACAAATTAAGATATCATTTTTAAAAGTCTTTCTTAATAGAGTTATGTCCACTTTCCCTCTGGTAAAATCTTTTTCTAAAATAAAATTACTCAAACGATCATACCAAGCTCTGGGAGCTTGTTTTAAACCGTACAAAGACTTTTTTAATTTAAAAACATGTTCTGGATGTTTTGAATCATTAAAACCAGGAGGTTGATGGACATAAACTTCTTCTTCTATATAGCCATTTAAAAATGCACTTTTAACATCCATTTGATATAATGAAATGTTATTTTGAACAGCAAAAGAAATTAATAATCTAATAGACTCTAACCTGGCGACTAGGGAAAAGGTCTCATTATAATCAATTCCGTCTTGTTGACTATAACCATGTGCAACCAGTCGTGCTTTGTTTCTGATCACCTATCCTTGCTCGTTCAATTTGTTTCTAAAAACCCATTTGGTTCCTATAATGTTGATTCCTTTGGGTCTTGGAACTAGATCCCGTACACCGTTTCTAGAAAATTGATTGAGTTCCTCTTGCATTGCTAAGATCCAATCATTGTCTTCCAGAGCTTCATCAATAGAAGTTGGCTCAATCAGAGATACCAATCCAAAAAATGATTCTTCATTGATTCTGAGAGAGGATCTTGTTCTGATGGGATCTTCTTTTCTCCCAATGATCACGTCTTCTTTATGAGCTAAAGAGATTCTAAGAAACCTTTTCTGAGTGGTTTATTCAGAGATTCTAAGATTGTCCAGAGCATTGTCAAGAGGGTGATCTTCTGAGTCTTCCTTTGCTTCTGAGTCTCTCTTTACTTCTGAGTCTTTCTTTTCTTCTGAAGTTTCAGAGTGTGAGGGATGATCTTCTGTACCTACAGAAATATCAATTTGCTTTGGCTGTTGCTGGCCAAGCTTATCATCAAACCTGACTTTGATTGATTCTTCAACAATCAGAGTTTTTGTGTTGTATACTCTATAGCCTTTTGAGCGTTCAGAGTATCCCAACAGAAAACACTTTTGTGCTTTATAATCAAACTTGTTCAAATTTTCTTTAGCGTTCAGAATAAAACAAGTACATCCAAAAGGATGGAAATAAGAAATGTTGGGTTTTCTATTTTTCCACAATTCATAGGGAGTCTTTTCAAGAATAGGTCTTATATAGATTCTATTCTGAATATAACATGTTGTGTTCACAGCTTCTGCCCAAAAGTGCTTTGCTATATTAGTTTCATTGATCATGGTTCTGGCCATTTCTTGTAATGTTTTATTCTTTCGTCCCACAACTCCATTTTGCTGGGGAGTTATAGGACAAGAGAAATTATGAACAATACCATTTTCTTTAAAATATTTTTCAAAATAATGGTTTTCAAATTCACCACCATGATCACTTCTGACTTTTATAATTCTAAAATCTTTTTCGTTTTGCACTTGGTTACAGAAGTCAACGAACACAGAATGTGACTCATCCTTGTGTTTTAAAAACTTGACCCAAGTCCATCTGCTGAAGTCATCAACAATGACAAATCCATACTTCTTGCCTCTGATTGATGCAGTTTTAATTGGCCCAAAAAGATCAATATGAAGTAGTTCTAATGGCCTAGAGGAAGAAACAACATTTTTGGATTTAAAGGAAGGTTTTTAAAATTTTCCTTTTTGACATGCTTCGCACAGAGCTTCTGAGTTGTACTTCAGATTGGGAAGTCCTCTGAATAAATTTAATTTATTTAGTTGAGAGATTTTTCTTAAGCTGACATGTCCCAATCTTCTGTGCCATACTGTTGTACCCCAAAATTTTCCCTCTCATTTATCAAGGTTTTTCTCACAAGGTTTCTTTGACTCAAGACTGGATTAGGGTTTGGTCAGCTCAAGGCATATCATCTTGCACTGATGACCCAAAATTAGGGTTTGAGTTTGCACAAGGATTTTTGGACTATCAATACTTCATGTGACTTTCAAACATCATTATGGACCCCTAAGATTACTCATGACAAGTTTCAAGCTTTGAATCACACTTTTGCTCAGTCAATTGGACAGTTGACCTAAAAATTAGCTGTATTGGGGAAAAAGTCAACCATGGCCAATTTTCAGTCAAACTTCATAATTTTTGATCCACATCAACATTTTAAACTTATATGTATCATTTGGTCAAGTTTGGATCATAATTCCTCAAGAAATTTGATCAAATCACCAAAAGGGCAAAATGGTCAAAATTAGGGTTTTGATTAAGAAAAGGCAATTTCCGATTTTTAACCTAGCAAATGACTAATTGAGTTAAGGAATGATTTCAAGGATTCAATTGCATCATCTTGTCCTTATTACATGGCTCAAAACATTGCAATTTCATTGGATTGACAGATGAAATTTGCAGTTAACTGATCAAAAGTCAACTGTACACTGAAAAGTCAAACTTTGACTTTTTGGTCAAAATCAAGTGCCAAGGGTCATAATTCATCAAAACATGTCAAAATGTGAAACTTGTTGATCAAGAAATCCAAATTTGAAGATTAGGGTTTTAATTTGAAAATTTTCTTAACTTAGAAATTTTCTAAGTATAGAAAATTTCTTATTTTTTCTCAACTTTAGGCCATGTTTTCACCATGATGCATAATGATTCAAAGAAAGTTCCCAACATGAAAGTTGTAGGCCTCCATGAAATCTACAACTTTGATTCATACACTTTTCCATAAAGATGCTTGGATCTCAAGATAGAAAGTTACGAATACATGGTCATGAACTAAGTAACTTAGTGAAATTTTGCCCTAATTTAGGCAGGTTTTGGACCCAACTTCATGGCAATTTTTCACCTAGTTCCAAGAGGTATCTCAAAATGCATTTCAAAGATGAGTTATAGAGAACATTACAATATTTCCAAAATGTCAAAGAACTCCTCAAGATCATTTTTGAGTAGGGAGAATCGAAGAGATGAAGTTGCCAATTTCTCACTTTTTGTCCAAGCCATTTCATGAAGAACAAAGTTGCAATCAGTACCTATGCTTCCTGTGATACGGTGGGAGAACTGACTTAAGGTTTTGCGTTTGTTTTTGCAAATGTTTCGGTTTAGCAAGAGTCGCCACCGACTTTTTATTTTATCCTAAAGGAAAGGTTAAAAAGCACAGGAAAAACCTTTTGAGATGTTTCGTGGGTTCGGGGGGTAGATTATGAAAAGGGAAGGTATTAGCACCATTTTCATCCATGGTTATCCATGGGCTCTTAGTTACTTGTTTTAGATCACTTGCCTTGATTTTCAATTGTTTGAAATGGTGCTTTGTGTGTGTGGGTTTTGAAAATGTTTTGAAAAAGATGCCTTGTCTAGGCAACCGTTGTAACAATTCTTTACTCGAATGTTTTACAAAGGTGTGTGTCTTTTCGAAAAGATGTTTCAAATGTTTTTGAAAGTTTGTTTTTGAAAGTTGTGTTTGTGAAGTGTGGTTTTGAAAGTAGGCAAGTGTGTTTTGCAAGTTTGATCAAGTAACTAAGAGTTGTCTACCCCTAAATTTACTCAAAGATTTTTCTCATGTTTTAACCCTTTTAACAGTATTGTTCCACCATTGCATTTGGTGGACAATATTGTGTTAGGATGTTAATGGGACGGGCGCGGGTCATCGTATAGACCATGAATGCAATGGTGCCAAGTGTCTTTGGCAATTTTTCTTGAAGGGACTATGATCATTTTGTTTAGGCAACTTTCGAAAGCGTCATCGAGGGACTATGATCATTTGAATTGTTTTGCCAAAGAAACTCAACATGCAAGCATGGCCCATTTTGGAAGGCAACGAGTGGGATTACCCTATGGGTGCAAGTGTGAATTGTGTATTGATTGTCATGCATTTATCTTTGTATTATGTTATCTAGCGGTTGATTTTGAATCTTCGCATACAAACCCTAATTACTATACAGTATATAGAAAGCGATAAATTGCGGGAATTTAAAGTCTAAGCTATCACAAATAAGTATCTGGGGATGGGGGTACAAATATTTACAAATGGGGATGAGACTTATTAGGAGAGTAGTATCCAAATATATTTACAACCAAATCGAATCGCATTCTCAAATGAAAAATGTGGCAATGCATAAGAATAAAAGAGAAATAAAAGTATTGCATGAAAAGTATTTGTGCAAGTGTATGTGATTTATTTACAAGTGATGCAAGGTGTTAACTTAATATATTATTAAGTATTTTATGATTTTTAGATTTTTGTTGATTATGTACAAACAAAAGATTTAATAAAAGAAAATGCCTAAGAAATTCTATTTTATGTATTAATGTTTTATATACAAAAGTTTTAATTAAAGAAAAATGTTTTAAGTTTAATAAAATTAATATTTATGCATTTAGTTAATATTTTTTATGTAAACAACAAAAAAGGTTTTAATAAAACAAAAATGTTTAAATCTAAAGAAATCTAATATCCACATATTTTGAATGTAATAAAAAAAGTATTGTTAATAAGATTTAATGTAAAAAAAAATTAGTATATTTATTTAACAAAGAAAGGTGTAATGTGATAAAAGAGAAAAGAGTATTAGTTAAAGAAAGGGGATGGAATGGGCTTTAGGGGTTTTATTCTGGCCCAAACAAAAATTGGATGTGAATCAAAGAAAGGGGGGTGCGCTTGGAATTTTGAGATTGGGCTTAGGCTTAGATGGATGGGGCAAGGCCCAGGACATAAGTTTGACACATTTTGTTGTAAGGGTTTCATTCATTTTGTTTCATTTCTGGATTTAGGGTTTGTTGAGTTACAAAGGCGCCGTTTCTAGCGTCGTCTTCTTCGTCTCTTTACTTTCTCAGAGCCTAGCCTATTGACGCTCCCCCCAACCTTAGGCTATCAGGCGCCGTTTCCGTCTCCTTCTCCCCATGGTCGAACCAGGTGGTGATGAAAAAGAGGTAACGATTCAAATCCTAGGGTTTTCGAACTTCTCTTACATGTTTTACTTTTCATGTATTGATTCTGATTTTATGTGTTGTTGTTCATATGAGGTGTGAAAGGAGGGAGAAGAAATACTACCTTTATTGGAGACGGAGAAGGACGGTGGCGTCCTAGGGCGGCCGGAGGCGGGGAACGCGTGATGCTGCGAGCTTTTTGGCCTTCCCTGGTTTGTCTAGTACCCTCTGTGGTTTTATGATGATGTTTTTCTGAAAGCCCTAGTTGAATCACTTCTTTTCCTCTTTTGACTGCTTGCTCTGTATGCTTCTGTATGCTTACTCTTTGCTTCTGTATGCTTGCTCTTTTCTTCTGTATGCTTGCTCTGAGAACTTTGTTGAAACATTGATGTTGATTTGAGTATTGATAATGTTGGTTGCTGAGTTGCCTTAGGTACTAACCCTGTGATGAATCATTCTGAGGGTCTAGTTGGTCTGAATGCTTTGGCCCCTTTTTTTTTGGTTGAGCAGTTTGTAGGCTTGGCCTAAACTTCTGGTTTTTAGAGCAAACTTCAGGGATTATGCTTGGCTCGTGTTCTTTGAAAGGCAGGAGGTTTATTGGCTTTGAACATGTTTGTTTTGAAAAGGGGCTCTGTTGAAGCAGGTTAAAGGCTTGTTTGGCTTTTTACAGGCTTTTGATGCTTGGCCAGGCTTAAGGCTTGTATGGCTTGATTCTTTGAAGAAGATTACAGGCTTGTGTTTATAACTTATGCAGGTTTTGGCTATGTGTTTGATGTAGATTTAGGCCTGGTTTCAAGGGAGCTTTGAGGCTTATGTTTTGTAAGGCTTAAGGGTTTGAATGGTTTAGGCTGAGTTTGCTTCAAGCTTTTTTGTTGATACAGTTTGGGAGGCAAGCTTTTTATTATTGAAACAGGTTTGGCTTGAAGTTGTTTTGGAGGCAGGCTGTTGGTGGTTCTCTAACAGTTTGGTGTTTTAGGCTTTTTTGGTCTTTGATTACAGGTTGAGAGCTTGTAATTATTTGTGATACTCTGCCCTCCTTTTTTGTACTGATATCAACTGTTTGTTTTATAACTTTAAGCCTCAAGCCTGCTGTAAGCCTCTCCACCTCTTTTACTCTCTCTCTCTCTCTCTCTCTCTTCTCTCTACAGATTTAAAAAAGCATTTTTATTGCTTTAGATTGTACTTTTTGAAAAAGTACTGGCCTTGGAAAGTGATGATTTAGAATGTTGCTTGCACTTTGGTTTTGCTTTGCATATCTCTTATCTTCTTTTTCCAGATTTTCTGCATATCTTGTGTACTTTATTGACAGCTTTTTGGATAGCCTTTTGATAGCTTTGTTTGACATTTTAAACTTGGTTAGACATGTGCAGTTCAGTTTGCAATTTGTGACTTAGTTTGGAATTTTGACTGGCTGCTTTTTGGACTTGGTTATTCAGTTTGAAAACTTTGGTTGACAATTTGGAATTATGAACTATGCAGCTTTATGCATTTTTTAAATTTGCAAAACATATTTCTATCCCTCTTTGTGAACCAAGAGTAATCTTGTGATTTGCAGAGAGGGCAAACAAACTGATTCCGGCCAGTTACTTTTAATGATGAACTTTAAATTAACTGTCCGCTTTTTTCATTTTTCATCTGTATTGACTTCTCTTCTTTTTCTTTTTCAGGTAAAATCAATTGAGCAATGGGGAGCAGTAGAAGATGAAGATTTAGAAAACTTAGGACATAGCTTTATTTTACCTTTAATTATTTGTAATAACATTATTTGTAAATACTTTAAATGTATTCAAATAATATTTGTACTTAATAATTAAAAGTAAATAAAAGTTTAATCCTTTCTAATTCTTCTTCAATTATTTATTTAATTATTTATAATTCTTAAATTATAATAAATGGAAATAAATCCCAATTATTCTAACTTAGAATAAATAAACAATTAATAAACACTGTGGTCTTAGCATCAATCAATAATAAACCCGGCGTTTCAAATAGCCATAAGCATTGCACAGTCAAATCAAACAAACATCCATATTCTTTTGCCTTTACTGATTAAATCAAACCCTGCAAGTTCTCAATCCAAATGCCTCAGCTTTTATCCCATCTTAAATCAAATGCCTTAGCCTTTATCCCAAATGTTTAGATAGAGATTTTGAACAAATGTCAAAATAGTGTAACAACCAATTAAAACACTGTGGATTTAAACTCTTATGAAACTGCGCGTGCAAAACCCTAATTCTTGACTTAACACCAAAGAAACGCCTGTCTGATCAAACTTTGAGCCAAACTCAACCAAACCCTAATAATTTGCTTGAACTGTTCCAGAGTCCATGAAAACCCTAATTTGGATAGACTGATAAGAAAAAGTCTGTTTGACTGATTCTTACGCCAATCTGAAAAAGTCAGGGAGAAGCCCGAAGCTGCGATTTCTTGTGAAAAATAAGAGGGACAATTTTGGGGTACAATAGTTGCCCCTGTTCAATCTTCTTGAACCTGAAGAGTTAGATTGGCAAGTTTGCCTTTCGCGACTCGAGGGTAAAAGGAGATTGGACACTAGAGTGCCCAAAAAATTTGCACTCGGTGATGTGATGATAGAGGGAATGGGCTTAAAGATGCCATTTGGTGATGGGCTTAGAGATGCCATCTGGAAGTGTTGATAGGAGGATGGGCTTAGATATGCCATCTAGGGATGTGACGGAATCTTGTCGGGGGATGGGCTTAGAGATGCCATCTGGAAGTGTTTGTTGAGTTGTATGTCATTGGTGAGTGGATGAGTATCAGAAAGGTATCCATGTTTTGGAACATTTCTGAACTGTAGGTCTGAACAAGCAATAGATTGCCATCCATGTTTGGAGAATCCGTAAACTGTTTTTAGGAGTTGAAGTTGAATAAGCAATAGAGCAGCATCCGTTGTTGCGAAGCGTCCGTAAACTGTTTTCAAAAGTTAAGAAGAATCTGAACAAGCGATAGGTTAACATCCGTTACTGGAGAACCCGTGAATTGTTTTCAGAAATCTTGAAATTGAATAAGCAATAGAGCAGCATCCGTTGTTGGGAAGCGTCTGTAAACTGTTTTCAAAAGTTGAGTCTGAACAAGCGATAGATTAACATCCGTTGTTGGGAAGAATCCGTAAATTGTTTTCAGAGGTTGAAGAATCTGAACAAGCGATAGGTTAACATCCGTTACTGGAGAACCCGTGAACTGTTTTCAGAAGTCTTGAGAAGTGGAGGAGGAACCGGTGTAGGGTTTCCTGACGATGAGTCCGTGTAAAACTGCACCTGGATGAATCTGGAATAAGTATCAGAATGTCTCCATGTCTGGGTCACATCTGAACTATTTCTAGAAAGAATCTTGGAAGATGATGATCTTCGTCTGTCGCCTGATCTTTCCTGAAAAGGTAAAGAGTTAGTCGTATGCAATGTCATGATGCATGATGCAATGTATGTTATATCAATGTTTATGATATGAATGTGATGAATGCGCATGTAAGCTGATGAGCTGTCTTGCTGAGGATAGATGAATCCTGGATGGCAGGATATAAAAGAATCTTGACTGCCGTCGGGGAAAGTAATTCCTTGACTGCTGCAGGGGATTGCAAGAATCTCTTGATTGTTGAAAGTGAGGAGTCCTGGGACCGCTGTTGGGGAATCCGGAGCTTGGGTTGTATGCCAATCTAATGGGGATTCCTGTCTTGAGGAGATCTTCACTGGAGAATATTCGAATATCCTGTGAGGAACTGAGAATGAGAGCCTTCATTCTGCTTGGGGATTGATAGTTGGAAGTTTTAGTTCCGATGGGGATTGCAAGAATCTTTTGATTGCTGCAGGTATTGATCTGGGATCTTAAAAAGATTGGTCGGTGAGATAATTGTCCTGGCTGGTTTCAGGTATTGATCTCTGACCTGAGAAATAAAGATAGTTTTCCTGGATAGTTACAGGTGTTGATCTTCAATCTCTTCATGTAGATGGTTTCCTGGCTTGTTACAGGTATTGATATGGAACTTAAGAAATACGCCACTTTGAGAACGAGAATCTTCACTCTGTTGGGAGTCAGAAATTGGGAGTATACCAATCTTCTGAGGTGATGAGAATCTTCATGCTGTTAACGGTCAGAAACTGGGAGTATACCAATCTTCTGAGGTTTTAAGGATGAGAGTCTTCACTCTTGAGAGAAACAGATTTTTAGGAGCTTCAATTATCCGTTATTCTGTTGGTGGTTGTAACTTCCAGCAGGTGATGAAGGAATTGTTGGACACTTTTGACATTCGAATGCCCCAAGTGATGATGAAGGAGTCTCTTCATGTTGTTAACCGTTAACTGCTATCTGGTTGTAATCCAGGCTTCGTGGTGGTATGATATTGTGAATGAATGACAAAATGGCTACCGTGTCTGGAGCGTATCTGAAACTGTATCTTGGAGGTGAGATCTGTATGAGTAGCAGAATGACTTCCGTATCTTGGAGTGTATCAGAAACTGTAACTAGGATATGAATGAGTGACAGAATGGCTACCGTGTTTGGAGCGTATCTGAAACTGTATCTTGGAGTTGAGATCTGTATGAGTAGCAGAATGACTTCCGTGTCTGGAGTGTATCTGAAACTGTAACTAGGATCCGAATGAGTGACAGAATGGCTACCATGTTTGGACCGTATCTGAAACTGTATCTTGGAGTTGAGATCTGTATGAGTAGCAGAATGACTTCCGTGTCTGGAGTGTATCTAAAACTGTAACTAGGATCTGAATGAGTGACAGAATGGCTATCGTGTCTGGAGCATATCTTAAACTGTATCTTGGAGTTGAGATCTGTATGAGTAGCAGAATGACTTCCGTGTCTGGAGTGTATCTGAAACTATAACTAGGATCTGAATGAGTGACAGAATAGCTACCGTGTTTGGAGCGTATCTGGAACTGTATCTTGGAGTTGAGATCTGTATGAGTAGCAGAATGACTTCCGTGTCTGGAGTGTATCTGAAACTGTAACTAGGATCTGAATGAGTGACAGAATGGCTACCGTGTCTAGAGCGTATCTGAAATTGTATCTTCCAACAGGTGGTGAAGGAATTGTTGAACACTTTTGACATTCGAATGCCCCAAGTGATGATGAAGGAGTCTTGAATCAGGTTACTCTGCAAATTGAGAGATTTCTTGAAATCTTGACTGGACTGCCCCAGGTTAACTGAACTTTGAAAGATCTGTTGAAACCTTGACTGGACTGCCCCAGGTTAACTGAACTTTGAAAGATCTGTTGAAACCTTGACTGGACTGCCCCAGGTTAATTGGATGGTGACATGTCATGCCCCTTGTTGATAGGAGATTTGTTGTTGGAAGTGTCATCTTTTTTGAAGTGATTTTGCTCACTGAGAGAGTTTTCGTTCCTCCGAACATTCGCTGTATGAATTTCTTCGCTGTCAAACAAATGGTCAAATGCGAACAGTGACATTCAAGTAATGCAAAGTTTATGTTTGTCTCAAAGTTTTGAAAAATGCGTTTTTTAGCAGAAAACTTTTTCATAAGACAAAACCAACATAAGATTTAGAGCAAAACCTTACAGGAGTCAGGATACTTTTTTGTAACAGTATGCTTTCGAATTAACCCATGCTTCAATTAGGACTTTTAAAGGGTTGTAACGTGGCTTGGTTCACGGTTTAAGAAATAAAGGATAAAGGCTCAAAGTATATTTGTACCCACCCACTCTTCGTGATGTTCTTCAATCCTAAGCTCAGTTAATTGTGCGTCGAACTTCATTCGAATTTGGAACGTCTTTTTGGGTGATGGTTCACCAGTTAAATTTGGAAGACAGTCATCATCTCCTTTTTCTTTTGCAACATTTTTTTCATGTTGTTAAGGGTTTGTAATGACCTATTTCTTTTGATTTGTTATCCCTAACTTTTGCCTGACTGTCCCTGTTTTCGAGATCACAGTCAGCGGGATGCCCCAGCCTCCTTTGTAGGTTTTGGCTCAGTGGGCTTTTTTTTTTGAGAGATAATGACTGCATATGAGATAAGGAACCATCACTGTCTTTTGATTCCAGAGGAATGCTTTTCTTTGACGTCGTTCGTTGTGTTACGAACTGGTAGTTTGCGACTTTAATGCGCACCCTTTTGAATTAACTGAGAGACTACCCTGCCCCAGGTTTATATCAAAGGTTTCAATTTGTTTAGAACAGAAAACTCCTACTTCTTTGGCTCGAAGGGGTTGACTAGGGATTATCTTCCTTATAACTCTAGTGTTTGGGAATTGAAAGAAATGCATGTACATCATCAGCAAGGTCTGTTCAAAAGCATATTGTATGAGATTATGGTATTGTTTCGTCATCCTCCCTCTAAAGGCTTGCAGCTTTTTATCAAGAGTTAAATATCATAAAGAAAGCATAAGAGTAGTGAAAACGAATGGATGAATTCAAGACAAACATATGCAATGCATTAATGAAACAAAGTTTGACATTTAAAAGATAATTGTTTGAATAACAAAGAGATTACAACTTGGAAATTCAAATGAAACAAAAGTTTCTCAGTTTGAGCTTTGTCACTTCAGGTGGAGAACTCCTTAACGGAATATTTTCATCTCGCCATCTAGCATGAACCTCAACACTCCAATGTCAATCAGATCTTGAATCTTGTTCTTCAAGGCCCAACAGTCGTCGGTGTCATGTCCCAGGCTATAGGAGTGGTATACACAAAATGCGTCGGGATGATAGTTAGGAGCGGAGGTATTGAGCTTCCGAATAGGATCCCTCAAAGCAGTCAGATTGACCTCCAACAAGCGCTCCAGTATTAGAGATGACGGTATGTCAGTCTCAGTGAACTGTCTTCCAGACGTAGTTTGCTTACGCTGATTACCCCGTTGACGCTGACGAGGTTATTGATGGGCTTGTGACCCTGAAGCAAGTAGAGGAGCCTTCCCTTTGTCTTCTTGTCTGGAGGGGGGTTGAATGGTGACTTGCTCTTCAACCTCAGATGTTTGCCCCACTCGGTTGTCCCGAAGCAGTTGGTTGACGAGAACTCTGAGTTCCTCTTGTCTTTGAGATAAGTCCTGGATGAGATCCATCTGGCCTACCAGCTGTCCCATCACTTGGATCCTCAATGTTGCCAAATCAAACTGCAGCTCCCCCAACTGATCACTCCTGGCATTGTTTGAATTCTCCTGGACCAAGCCCTTTGTGAGGAGAGCTTTCAATTCTTCTTACCCCAGGGACAGGTTCAAGAACACTTTCTGAAGCTGAGCATTTTAGTCCTGGATGTCCTTGACAGTCCTCTCTAGAGCCATCTCTTACTGAAATAAACAGTAGGAGAGTAAGGAAACCTGAAAAAGGAAAAAATTGTCATGATGCAATGCATGATATGTGGATGCATGTTTTCAAGGATCTCTTGGGGTAAACACAAGAGAATGTTAGAGGTTGAACTTCGATCTTTGATTAGAGAACTTTGCACCGGTGGATGTCTTTCCACAAGAATCAAGCTCACCATGTCAAGTGGGTCATAGCCCTTGATTCAAGTTGTTGCACTTGATCTTTGAGGGCACTTGTTAGAGGGGAAACCTCTTGCCTTTTGGTAGACGTCTGGTTCAACGTGACGCTGCATCAATAGGCCCTCGAGATCCTTGAACTGGTTAGTGAAAAAATGCTATGGTATGATGTCATGATGTTATGTACATGTATGCAAAAGCAAGTGAGTGTATATATACAGGTAATCATATTCACACAAAGCAAACAAGTCCTTAGGTTTAGGCTTGCATGGGGTTTGTAGGTAAGTACCCTCTTGAAGTTAGTTGGCTCATCCTGTCCTAAAATAGGAACCGGGTTCTAAGGAGCTCAATATCATTGGATTGTTTTCTGTGTTCATTGTTTTGGTTTAGCCACTTAACTGGCGACCAAAATATTCCAAGAAAACAACCCTCAATGAGTGTAGTATCGAGTATCTACCAACTACGGACTGCACTAAAGTCGGTCATCTCACTACCCCTAAAAAGGCTAAGATGGTCAATTAAGGTTCTAAGAGTTCGTTAGTGCTTCATGACATCACTCAGCGGCCTCGTACTCTCCTTGATTGAACTCAAGGGTTACCGGTACTCACAAATATGTCACACTAACATAGCTTACTGCTTCAACCATGTCGGTATACCCCGCACAGTTCCCTCACAGTTTTATTTCTATTTACCTAAAAAGGTGCCCCAAATCCGGGTGTAGGATTTACAACAAACCCAAACAAGGACCCAAAAAGTAAAGCAATCAAGGCAATCAAAGCAAGTATGTAAAGGTGATTTAAACCCTAAGGTAACCCCACTTTTAAATTTGTCCCCAGCAGAGTCGCCAGTTCTGTGATACGGTGGGAGAACTGACTTGAGGTTTTGCGTTTGTGTTCGCAAATGTTTCGGTTAAGCAAGAGTCGCCACCGACTTTTTATTTTATCCTAAAGGAAAGGTTAAAAAGCACAGGAAAAACCTTTTGAGATGTTTCGTGGGTTCGGGGGGTAGATTATGAAAAGGGAAGGTATTAGCACCCTTTTCATCCATGGTTATCCATGGGCTCTTAGTTACTAGTTTTAGATCACTTGCCTTTATTTTCAATTGTTTGAAATGGTGCTTTGTGTGTGTGGGTTTTGAAAATGTTTTGAAAAAGATGCCTTGTCTAGGAAACCGTTGTAACAATTCTTTACTCGAATGTTTTACAAATGTGTGTGTCTTTTCGAAAAGATGTTTCAAATGTTTTTGAAAGTTTGTTTTTGAAAGTTGTGTTTGTGAAGTGTGGTTTTGAAAGTAGGCAAGTGTGTTTTGCAAGTTTGATCAAGTAACTAAGAGTTGTCTACCCCTAAATTTACTCAAAGATTTTTCTCATGTTTTAACCCTTTTAACAGTATTGTTCCACCATTGCATTTGGTGGACAATCTTGTGTTAGGATGTTAACGGGACGGGCGCGGGTCATCGTATAGACCATGAATGCAATGGTGCCAAGTGTCTTTGGCAATTTTTCTTGAAGGGACTATGATCATTTTGTTTAGGCAACTTTCGAAAGCGTCATCGAGGGACTATGATCATTTGAATTGTTTTGCCAAAGAAACTCAACATGCAAGCATGGCCCATTTTGGAAGGCAACGAGTGGGATTACCCTAGGGGTGCAAGTGTGAATTGTATATTGATTGTCATGCATTTATCTTTGTATTAGGTTATCTAGCGGTTGATTTTGAATCTTCGCATACAAACCCTAATTACTATACAGTATATAGAAAGCGATAAATTGCGGAAATTTAAAGTCTAAGCTATTACAAATAAGTATCTGGGGATGGAGGTACAAATATTTACAAATGGGGATGGGACTTATTAGGAGAGTAGTATCCAAATATATTTACAACCAAATCGAATCGCATTCTCAAATGAAAAATATGGCAATGCATAAGAATAAAAGAGAAATAAAAGTATTGCATGAAAAGTATTTGTGCAAGTGTATGTGATTTATTTACAAGTGATGCAAGGTGTTAACTTAATATATTATTAAGTATTTTATGATTTTTAGATTTTTGTTGATTATGTACAAACAAAAGATTTAATAAAAGAAAATGCCTAATAAATTCTATTTTATGTATTAATGTTTTATATACAAAAGTTTTAATTAAAGAAAAATGTTTTAAGTTTAAGAAAATTAATATTTATGCATTTAGTTAATATTTTTTATGTAAACAACAAAAAAGGTTTTAATAAAACAAAAATGTTTAAATCTAAAGAAATCTAATATCCACATATTTTGAATGTAATAAAAAAAGTATTGTTAATAAGATTTAATGTAAAAAAAAATTAGTATATTTATTTAACAAAGAAAGGTGTAATGTGATAAAAGAGAAAAGAGTATTAGTTAAAAAAGGGATGGAATGGGCTTTAGGGGTTTTATTCTGGCCCAAACAAAAATTGGATGTGAATCAAAGAAAGGGGGGTGCGCCTGGAATTTTGAGATTGGGCTTAGGCTTAGATGGATGGGGCAAGGCCCAGGACATAAGTTTGACACATTTTGTTGTAAGGGTTTCATTCATTTTGTTTCATTTCTGGATTTAGGGTTTGTTGAGTTACAAAGGCGCCGTTTCTAGCATCGTCTTCTTCGTCTCTTTACTTTCTCAGAGCCTAGCCTATTGACGCTCCCCCCAACCTTAGGCTACCAGGCGCCGCTTCCGTCTCCTTCTCCCCATGGTCGAACCAGGTGGTGATGAAAAAGAGGTAAAGATTCAAATCCTAGGGTTTTCAAACTTCTCTTACATGTTTTACTTTTCATGTATTGATTCTGATTTTATGTGTTGTTGTTCATATGAGGTGTGAAAGGAGGGAGAAGAAATACTACCTTTGTTGGAGACGGAGAAGGACGGTGGCGTCCTAGGGCGGCCGGAGGCGGGGAACGCGTGATGATGCGAGCTTTGTGACCTTCCCTGGTTTGTCTAGTACCCTCTGTGGTTTTATGATGATGTTTTTCTGAAAGCCCTAGTTGAATCACTTCTTTTCCTCTTTTGACTGCTTGCTCTGTATGCTTCTGTATGCTTACTCTTTGCTTCTGTATGCTTGCTCTTTGCTTCTGTATGCTTGCTCTGAGAACATTTGTTGAAATGTTGATGTTGATTTGAGTATTGATAATGTTGGTTGCTGAGTTGCCTTAGGTACTAACCCTGTGATGAATCATTCTGAGGGTCTAGTTGGTCTGAATGCTTTGGCCCCTTTTTTTTTGGTTGAGCAGTTTGTAGGCTTGGCCTGAACTTCTGGTTTTTAGAGCAAACTTCAGGGCTTATGCTTGGCTTGTGTTCTTTGAAAGGCAGGAGGTTTATTGGCTTTGAACAGGTTTGTTTTGAAAAGGGGCTCTATTGAAGCAGGTTAAAGGCTTGTTTGGCTTTTTACAGGCTTTTGATGCTTGGCCAGGCTTAAGGCTTGTATGGCTTGATGCTTTGAAGCAGATTACAGGCTTGTGTTTATAACTTATGCAGGTTTTGGCTATGTGTTTGATGTAGATTTAGGCCTGGTTTCAAGGGAGCTTTGAGGCTTATGTTTTGTAAGGCTTAAGGGTTTGAATGGTTTAGGCTAAGTTTGCTTCAAGCTTTTTCGTTGATACAGTTTGGGAGGCAAACATTTTATTATTGAAACAGGTTTGACTTGAAGTTGTTTTGGAGGCAGGCTGTTGGTGGTTCTCTAACAGTTTGGTGTTTTAGGCTTTTTTGGTCTTTGATTACAGGTTGAGAGCTTGTAATTATTTGTGATACTTTGCCCTCCTTTTTTGTACTGATATCAACTGTTTGTTTTATAACTTTAAGCCTCAAGCTTGCTGTAAGCCTCTCCACCTCTTTTACTCTCTCTCTCTCTTCTCTCTACAGATTTAAAAAAGCACTTTTATTGCTTTAGATTGTACTTTCTGAAAAAGTACTGGCCTTGGAAAGTGATGATTTAGAATGTTGCTTGCACTTTGGTTTTGCTTTGCATATCTCTTATCTTCTTTTTCCAGATTTTCTGCATATCTTGTGTACTTTATTGACAGCTTTTTGGATAGACTTTTGATAGCTTTGTTTGACATTTTAAACTTGGTTAGACATGTGCAGTTCAGTTTGCAATTTGTGACTTAGTTTGGAATTTTGACTGGCTGCTTTTTGGACTTGGTTATTCAGTTTGAAAACTTTGGTTGACAATTTGGAATTATGAACTATGCAGCTTTATGCATTTTTTAAATTTGCAAAACATATTTCTATCCCTCTTTGTGAACCAAGAGTAATCTTGTGATTTGCAGAGAGAGCAAACAAACTGATTCCGGCCAGTTACTTTTAATGATGAACTTTAAATTAACTGTCCGCTTTTTTCATTTTTCATCTGTATTGACTTCTCTTCTTTTTCTTTTTCAGGTAAAATCAATTGAGCAATGGGGAGCAGTAGAAGATGAAGATTTAGAAAACTTAGGACATAGCTTTATTTTACCTTTAATTATTTGTAATAACATTATTTGTAAATACTTTAAATGTATTCAAATAACATTTGTACTTAATAATTAAAAGTAAATAAAAGTTTAATCCTTTCTAATTCTTCTTCAATTATTTATTTAATTATTTATAATTCTTAAATTATAATAAATGGAAATAAATCTCAATTATTCTAACTTAGAATAAATAAACAATTAATAAACACTGTGGTCTTAGCATCAATCAATAATAAACCCGGCGTTTCAAATAGCCATAAGCATTGCACAGTCAAATCAAACAAACATCCATATTCTTTTGCCTTTACTGATTAAATCAAACCCTGAAAGTTCTCAATCCAAATGCCTCAGCTTTTATCCCATCTTAAATCAAATGCCTTAGCCTTTATCCCAGATGTTTAGACAGAGATTTTGAACAAATGTCAAAACAGTGTAACAACCAATTAAAACACTATGGATTCAAACTCTTATGAAACTGCGCGTGCAAAACCCTAATTCTTGACTTAACACCAAAGAAACGCCTGTCTGATCAAACTTTGAGCCAAACTCAACCAAACCCTAATAATTTGCTTGAACTGTTCCAGAGTCCATGAAAACCCTAATTTGGATAGACTGATAAGAAAAAGTCTGTTTGACTGATTCTTACGCCAATCTGAAAAAGTCAGGGAGAAGCCCGAAGCTGCGATTTCTTGTGAAAAATAAGAGGGCAAATTTTGGGGTACAACACTGCCTAATCCATGCTTTACAGGTCCAAAACTTGTTCCTCACTCCTTAATTAAATGCTTACTCAGTTGACAAAGCTTTGATCCATGCCTTAGAACCATTATCCAACTTGTAATTCCATTTATGGCAAAAAGTGACCATTGCCATTTTGAAAAAGATCAACTTTTGCCACTTTGCAAATCTTGAGCATTGAACCTGTCCCCTTGGCACATACAAGTCTCACAGGTCTAAGTAAAATTGTACAAGCTGATACCAACCCTAAGGGAGCAAGTACAAGCATGGCAAGCATTGTCCCTTCACTTTATTTCAAATGCAAGAAAAGTTGCAAAAAGGCTAGAACAGGCACAACTGTTAGAGGGTTGACATAAAGCCAATTCCATACTAATATACAAACATTATACAACATAAGACACGATTAGAAAAGGCCTAAAACACTCCCAACCAGAAAAACACCAAAAATCTATCCAAACCTGCAGTTTTGGCATAAGCATACCCATCTTCCATTTGGCTCGTGCGTTTTAAGTTTTGATTACTCAAACATCTTACATACTTGATATCAAACCAATCCAGACCTTCATCCCTGTTCTGTAATCACTTTTCCATCATCTTCCATTGTTGATTTCAGAGCTTGTAGTTTGACTTGGCCAAGGAGTTTCAGATACTTTCAGAGCAAGGCAAGGTTTGGAATACATTCAAGGAAGCTCAAGCAAGCATCAAGCCTCCATCAAACTCACTCCAGTTCCATCCACGATTCCAACTGAAGGAGGTAAAATCTCAAACTCTATCTCCTTGTACAGGCAACCATAGGCCACGATTTGTGAATAAAAAGTGTAGTCCTCATCATAACGAAACTGTACATAACTTTATCTTGCATTAATTTTACTTGAGTTGAGAGAATTTGGAACTTGAAATTTCTGAAAATATTAGGTTAAAATTTAGGGCTGTTAAAATTCTCTTTGATATTTGATTAATAGTTCACATAACTTATATGGTTGGAATCGTAAGTTCAAGTACTACAACTTTCATGTTATGAGTTTTCATTTTCATGGAAGTATGAGAGAGTTACAGGATGTCTGGCCAAGCTTGAGGAAGAAGATGAAGTACATGGCAAGGACTTGTTTTGGTTTATATTATTTTTGCTTTCCATAAGACAATGGATGTATAGCCACCCCAGTGGCAAAGTAGCGCGCTGGTAAGACCCGTGTCCTGGGTTCGAACCTGGGCGCTACTTTTGATTTCCCATATTTTTCCATTTTTTGTCCTTTTGCAGGTTTGGGCTCAGTTTTGTGGACTTAGCATATTTTTTTTCCTAACATTACTACCAGCTTTGCTACATCACCCCCCTTGCAACTTTTTATATTTTTATTTTTTATTTGTTTTATTTTCATATTTAATATTTTCAATATTTTCTTTGATACATAAAAATCCTAAAAAATGTGAATTTCATAATATTGCATTTTATTTTAGTTTATTTTTTCACATAGAAATATATTTTATTCGTAATATATATCATGTATTTTCTTAGTAAATTTGTAAAATATAATCAAAACATATTTAGTTTAATTTATTTTTCATTTCATACTTATAAATCTTTATTTTTGCACATATAAAATTTTATATTGTTATACAATATTATTTATTATTTTAATACAAAAAAATACTTAAGAGATAATATGTAAGAATTTTATTTTCTTTTAAAAATGATAATTAGGGTTAAAACCCCATTTTGAAAATTAATTTCTTTTCCTTATTAATTTTAGGTTTAGATTAAATTTTATTTTACACAAAAAACAAAACAAAAAATCTTTTCTTACATATACATTGTATTGTATTTTTAAATATTGTATTGTATTTATTCTAATTCGTACAAATTTGATTTGGTTGTAATAATTTATTTAGGTTTATATTTTTGCAAATCCCCATTCAAATTTGTATTCACCCCTCCCATAAATTGTTGTAATAGCTTAGAAATATTTACATTACGCAATTTATCGCTTTATATGCCATTGTTGTACCCCAAAATTTACCCTCTCATTTCATCAATATTTTCTCACCACAAGACCCTTGGAGCTCAAGATCAAGTTAGGGTTTGCTCTGCTCAAGACTCCTCCTTGCACTGTTGACCCAAATTAGGGTTTGAGTTTGCACAAGGATGTTTTGACCTAAAATGACCAAAATGACTTTCATGCTTCATATTGGACTCACAAGTTTATCCATACCAAGTTTCAAGCCTTGATTCCAATCTTTGCCCAGTCAATTGGACAGTTGACCTAGAAATCAGCTGTATTGGGGAAAAAGTCAACTGTGGCCAATTGACAGTCAAACCTCATAATTTTTGACCCACATCAACATTATGAACTCATATGAACCATTTGGTCAAGTTTGGATCACAATTCCACAAGAAAGTTGATCAGATCACCAAAAGGGCAAAATGGTCATTTTTAGGGTTTTGACTGCACAAAGGCAATTTTTGACTGTTTGACCTAGCCAATGGCAAACCAAGCTCATATATGGACTCAAGGACTCAATGTCATGGTCTTGACACATTCAACAAGTTCAAAAAGTCCCAAATGCACAGGATTGACAGATGAATTTTTCAGTCAACTGATCAAAATTTGACTGTATACTAAAAATGCAAACTTTGACTTTTTGGTCAAAATCAAGTGCCAAGGTTCATTTTTCATCAAAACATGTCAAATTATGAAACTTGTTCATCAAGAAATCCAAATTTGCAAATTAGGTTTAAAATGAGAAAATTTCATAACTTAGAATTTTTCTAAGTTATGAAACTTCCTTATTTTTTCCTAACTTTGTCCCTTTTTTTCATCAAGATACATTTGGATTCAAACAAAACTCAAAACATGAAAGTTGTATTCCATTGCAAAATATACAACTTTTATTCACAAAGTTTCCTCAAAAGAAGCTTGTAGCTCAAGTTATGATTTTTGGAATAAGGGTACAAAACATTCTTAACTTAGAAAATTTTTGACCTATTTTAGGCAGGATTTTTGCCCAACTTCATGGCCACTTTTCACATGCTTCCACTTGGAATTTCAGCTTTAATTACAAAGATGGATTGTAGTACACATTCCAAGCTTTCCAAATTGTCCAAGAACTTCTCAAACACCCTTATGGTTAGGGAGAATCGAATTTGCAAAGTTGGGCAAAATCCACTTTTGTTCTTGACCAAGGCATGTTCATACACTTTGCATTTTCAAACTCAACCCATTCACACTCAATAATTAAATGCCAATCCATTGTGTTCTAGCATTATTTTGTTCATATAATCATTACACAAAGAATTAACCTTTAAATGGAAAAAGCAAGTTTGCCATTTTGAAAAAGCAATGCTTTATGTCAAAGTCCATATCTTGGAAGTACAAGCAGATCTTTGAGGCACAAGTTTGTGGACAAATCCCACTGATCAAGAAGAGAAAATGCAGCATGCTTGAGGGACCTGCCTTGGCCTATAACCCAACTTGACTATCTTTGCTTATCTTAGAAGAAAACTTGCATATTGAACCATAACTCACATTCCTGCAAAGACCAACAAAAACAAACTTTGTGAACACTTTCCAGACATCAAACCAAGTCTGAAACACAACCAAACCATCCCTCAAACCTCCTCATTCATAGAAGCACCCTCTTGCTGCAAAAACAGAGTCCCTTCTGCAACTTGACTTCCACAAACACTTCCACTCGTGCGTTTTGGCCAAAGCTTGTTCAAACAAACTCCCTAACATCCATTGAAGCTATCCCAAGCCCTAGATACAAACTGTAACATCCCTAACCCCTGTTGCCATTTTCATTTTTTCAGTTGTGCAGGTAAACTTCCATAGCACGATTCATAGTGATTCAAGGCACACCAAGCATAGATGAAGCTTCCTTGGACCTCAAGCAAGCTGTACAAGTCCTCAAACTCTATTGAAGATACCTCCATTGCTGTATACGACTCAAGCTGAACAGGTAAAAATTTGAACTTCTATCTCTCTATCCAGGCATAGTTAGGCTTAAGTTTGTGAAGAAAGCATGTTCTAATCATAGCCCTGAAGTAATCCATATAGTTACTTTTCATTTATATTGTGTATGCTGAGAGAATTTTGGACCTGAACATGGAAGAAAATTTATGTCAGAAATTGGGGATGGAGAAATTCTCTCTCATTTCTGAGAGTTAGATCAAGATTTTTATATGTATGAACTCGTGATTTAATGCTCTACATTGTTTATGTTGTGAGTTTTGGCTAAAAATCAAGGAATCAGGAGTTAGCGTTGAGCAAGGAAGGGCGCGCGTTTTTTGTTTCAAATGGCTGGAGGTTGAAGACAGAGTTGACTTGGGCTGGGCCTGAGTCAACCTGCTTTTTGCACCCCTTTTTTCATTTTTGCACCCCCTGGCCCATTGTGTGTTTTTTAATCATTTTTGATTTTTTCTTTTTGATTCTGACTTATTATTTTTTGCTCAAATATAAAAAATATTAAAAATATTTGTTCACCCATTTTTGCATTTATTTGGAATTTATTTGTTTTATTTAAACTTATACATGTAAATAAATATATATACTCTTATTTCAAAACCCTAGAAAATAATACAAAAAATATATTTTTTAGTTATTATTTTTTATTTACATTTTGGAAACATTTTCTAAAAACATACTTTTTTTGTAAATAATTAATATTTCATTTTTGTATATATTTAGTATATTTAATAAATAATATAAATACTTATACATATTTTATTAAATATTTAGGATAAAAATGTAAAAATAATACCTTTTTATTTTTATTAATATATGACATCAAAATACTTTTTTTTCACAATATACTTCCTTTTTTATTTTTTGTATATAATTAACAAATATTGTATATAATATAATTAATAAATACTATTTATTTAGAAAACTAGGGTTTTGCCCTAAAACCACAAAATATCCAAAAAAATTGACTTTTTATTTTTGTTTATATTTCACATGAAAAATACTTTTACATACATAAAAAACCATTTTTGTGCATAATACATTTTGCATATTTATTGTATTTATTTAATTATTGTACAATTAAATTATTTGTCTATTCAATATGAATGTAATAGTTTAGATTTAAATTTCTTGCTAAATATCCCCCATTTGAACATTTGTACCCCCATCCCCATAATTATGTTGTAATAATTTAGGACTTTAAATTCCGCATTTTAAAGCTTTCTAATTATGTCATGATAGACTTAGGGTTTGTATGCAAAAATCAACCAACAAATAACTTGACCTAATTCAAAGACAAAAAAGCATGAAAATGGACAACACCAATCACACTTGCACCCTTAGGGTTACTCCACTTGTTGCCTTCAATAATGGGCCATGTTGTATGTTGAGTGTCTTTGGCAAAATAAAACAAATTAAAATGATCATAGTCCCTCGATGACGCTTTCTCAAGTTGCCTAAAAATGATCAAGTCCCTTGAAGGAAAAATTTCCAAAGACACTTGGCACTATTGCATTCATGGTCTAGACGATGACCCGTGTCCATCCCGTTAATATCCTAACACAAGATTGTCAACCAAATGCAATGGTGGAACAATACTGTTAAAAGGGTTAAAACATAGGAAAGATCTTTGAGAAATTTAGGGTAGATAGATCTTGGTTACTTGACCAACTTGCAAAACAAATACTTGCCATTTTTCAAAACACACATCACTACACAACTTCAAAGCAAACTTTCCAAACATTGAAAACTTTTCAAAAGACAAATACACCTTTGTATACATTCAAACATGGATCATTACAAAGGTTGCCACAACAATGTCCTCTTTTCAAAACCTCTTTCAAAATCACACACAAAGCACCATTTCAAACAATTGAAAGCACCATTTCAAACAATTGAAAATGCAAGGCAAGTGATCTAAGCAAGTAATTAAGATCCCATGGATAACCATGGATAGAAAGGGTGCTAATACCTTCCCTTTCTATAATCTACTCCCCGAACCCATGAAAACATCTCAAAGGTTTTTCCTGTGCTTTTTAACCTTTCCTTATGATAAAATAAAAAGTCGGTGGCGACTCTTGCTAAACCGAAACATTTGCGAAAACAAACGCAAAACCTCAAGTCAGTACTCCCACCGTATCACAGAACTGGCGACTCTGTTGGGGAGAATTTAAAAGTGGAGTAACCTTAGGGCTTAGATCACCCTTTTGCATTACTAATTGTTTGCTTTGATTGCTTTACATCTTGGTTCTCTTGTTTGGGCTTGAAATCCTACACCAGGATTTGGGGGAAACATTCATAGATAGCAATACATTGTGGAAACTGTGCGGGGTATACCGACACGGTTGAAGCAATAGATATATTAGTGCAACATATTTGTGAGTACCGGTAACCCTTGAGTTCAATCAAGGAGAGTACGGGGCCGCTGAGTGATGTCACTAAGCACTAATTACCTAGAACCTTACTTGACCATCTTGGCCTTTTATTAGGGGTAGTGAGATGACCGGCTTTGGTGCAGTCCGAAGTTGGTAGATACTCGATACTACACTCATTGAGGGTTGTTTTCTTGGAATATTTTGGTCGCTAGTTAAGTGGCTAAACCAAAACAATGAACATGGAAAACAATCCAATGATATTGAGCTCATTAGAACCCGGTTACTATTTATAGGACAGGTTTTTAAGCCAACTTCACTCAAGAGGGTACTTACCTATGAAACCTCATGCAAGCCTGAAACTAGGGTTTTGTGTGATTTGCTTGTACATATGTTTGTGCATACATCATAAACATCATAAAGCATCATATGCATCCACTAACCATTTCAAGGGTTTGGATCTTCATCTTTGTTCTTGTTTTGTAGGTCATGGAAATTCTTCGCAGGAAAACTATCCAAGTCAACCTTGTGAGAATCCCTATTCAACTCAAGGAGCTCACATCCAGAATTCCAGAAAGCTCTCCCTTCAGTGAAAGACATGGTAGACTGCTCAGCCTAGTCAACACCAACATTGAAGAAGACATGGTGAAAGTGTTGTTCCAGTTCTTTGACCCCCTTCACCACTGTTTCACATTCCCCGACTACCAATTGGTGCCCACTTTGGAGGAATTTTCTCAACTCCTGAGAATTCCTATTCTTAATCAACTACCCTACAACAGTACGGAAAAAGAACCAAAGCCTGAAGATGTTGCTCAAGCACTACACTTGCAACCATCTGACATCAAGGGGCATTGGGAAACTAGAAGTGGTGTCAAAGGCTTCTTGGCAAAATTCTTGTTTGAGAAGGCACAAGAGTGTTGGAATTCCTTGGATCTACAAGCCTTTGAAGAGATTGTGGCACTCCTCATTTATGGGTTGGTCTTGTTCCCAAATCCTGACCAACTTATAGATGTCAATGCTGCCAAGATTTTCCTATCCAGAAATCCCATACCAACATTGCTTGGGGACATCCTCCACTCATTTTACACACAAACAATGAGAAAGAGGGGTGTTCTCATGTGTTGTACTCCTCTCCTTGCAAGGTGGTTTATTTTGCACCTTCCACAATCTGTTTTGAAGAATGACCAAGGCTTAAGGTGGTCACAACGATTAATGACCCTCACACATTATGATGTACATTGGTGTTCTCGGTCCAGAGAAAATGTCACCATCGTCGATTGTTGTGGTGAGTTCCCTAATGTTCCATTACTTGGCATTAGGGGAGGCATTACCTACAACCCTTGTCTAGCTTTAAGACAATTTGGATATGCACAGAGGGATGGCCCTTATGACATGCTGATTCCTGACCTAGTTTTTGACTTTGACAACGATGCGCAAGGACTTTGCCAAAGATTCATCAGAGTTTGGAGGATGCCTAACAAGGTAGATAGCAAGACACTGGGGCACAATAACTCCATCCCTCTTGAGCCTTATCTCAAGTGGGTACGAACCCGAGCCCAGAGTCTAATGATGCCTTACCCTCATGTTCTCCCTTTGATTAAAGAGTCCGTTAAGGAAGGAGAGGTTCCCTACACCATCCTATATCCTGACATGCCAACATCATGGGAGGAGATGCAGAAGAGTTGGATCCAACTCAAGGAGGAACATAATACTTTTGAAGCCAGCTTCTACGCCAGTGAGAAGAAGGTTTTAGAACTTACTCGCCGACTCCATGAGGAAGAGACCCTCAACACCTACATCGCACCAAAGAGGATGCGCAACGTCTTTTTACCTTAAGAAGTTTTTGTAATATTTGGCCCATGGGGCATTTATGTACTGACAAAATTTCTTCTTATTAATATGACGTGTGTTCTTTTTGTCTACAACAATGTTGAATTTCTAAATCCTTGAATGCATTGCATAAATAAACATATCATTCATCATGTGCATAAACAGGTCTCCACACCAGGTTTCCTTATCTTTCTGCTATTTATTTCAGTAAGATAGATCTCGAACAGACGGTCAAAGACCTGCAGTCACAAAACTCACAGTTTCAACAACTCCTAATGACCTTGGCAAAGGGTCAGGAGGATCTAAAAACACTGCTTGGGAATAAAGAGCAAGAGAAAGTGAAAAAGAAGAAGAAAAGAGTCGGGGTGGCTACCCTGGGAAGAAGGTTTGAGAATGAAGCCAGAAGAGTTCTTGAATTTCCCTCCGCATCTGAAGAGGGAACCAGTAAAGGAAAAGGGGTTGCGTTACCTTCTGAGTCCGAAGCTGAAGAGGAAGAGGCTGAAGAAGATGAAGACTACTCAGAGCAACAATACCCGCCAGCGGACGACAAATACAAGAACTTGGAGGATAGGGTGGCAGCTATGGAGCTGCAAAGGGTTCCCGGGTTAGATTTCGAGGATTTGGGATTAATTGCTGGAATTTTGATCCCTCCAAAGTTTAAGGTTCCAATTTTTGCAAGGTATGACGGGCTGTCTTGCCCAAAGATGCACCTAAGGTCGTACGTCCGAAGAATTCAACCTCACACATCCGACAGAAATCTTTGGGTACACTTCTTTCTAGATAGCCTGTCTGGTACACAGCTAGACTGGTTTTACAAGCTTTAGAGATCAGAAGTACATAGTTGGGAAGACTTGGCAGCTGCCTTTTATCGCCAGTATCAATATAGCTCTGACTTGGCACCAACCCGTACTCAGCTACAGAGTATGGGGATGGCCTTAGGTGAGGGATTCAAGGAATATGCCCAAAAATGGCGTGACTTAGCCGGAAGAGTGCAGCCACCTCTTTCTGATAGAGAACTAGTTGATATGTTCCCGGGGACCCTATCTGGCCCGTTCTTCAACCATTTAATCGGGAGCTCTTCCGCAGGGTTTACTGAATTAATTCTGACTGGCGAACGGGTGGAAGCCGGTATTAAGAATGGGAAGATTCAAAAGGATGCCTCTGCATCTACAACTGTTAAGAAATCATTTTCGGCGAGGAAGGAAATGTCTGTTGTGTACTCTCAGAGAGGAGTGGGAAGAACTGAGTGCCGGCCGACTATGGGGGCCGTGATGATCCAAAATTCATTAAATGATCAGCCTCGCAACAACCAGTCCAGACCTAAACAACAATGGGGAGAACGGCCACAACGGCAGTTCACCCGCATCAATATGACGCCCGCACAAGTTCTTCCCCATTTATTGAAGCTGAATCTCACAAATATCAAAGAAGCGCCGGAAAATGTGAATACAACTTCACCAGCTTACAATCCGAATGCTAAATGTGCCTACCATTATGATAGCGCCAGACATGACACCAACAATTGTTGGGCGCTAAAGAATAAAATTCAAGACTTGATAGATGCAAAAGAGGTTGAGTTCGATGCTCCAGAGAAACCAAACGTAATATCCGCTCCGATGCCGAAGCATGGTCGAAATGTCCATGCTATTGAAGAAGATCTGTATGTTTCTGATGTTGATGACCTGATGACTCCATTGTTAACAATCAAGTTGAATCTGTTAAAGGCTGGGATTTTACCAGGATGTAAAGAAGATTGCTACTGTTGTTCCTCTCTACCAATCGACTGTCCATTGCTGAAGAAAGGCATCCAAGGCCTGATGGACAGTCAACAAATTCTGTTCGAAAAGATTCCTGCTATTCCAACCCTTATCGAAGATGTTTCAATAATCACCATTTCCACCAATCTTTCCAAGGCCGTCAAAAAGCCTGTTAAGATTACATCCTCTACAAAAATTGTTCCCTTGAAAATAACCATGCCAGGGCCTGTCCCCTACATTTCTGACAAGTCAATACCATGGAATTATGGTGGAGAAATCTACTACCATGGTGTTAAACAAGTTGAGATAACCGAGGAAAGCTCTGATGAAGAAGATGCCAGCATTAGAAACATTGCCGGTACAAGCAAGATCACCTGAAGTGGGAGAATATTTTCTCCAGAGATTTCCCCCCCAAAGGCAATCTTTGGACCCTCAGCTGCTGCCAAAGTTACTCCTGCACCGATAAAACTTTCCGCAAAAACCCCGTTGATTGAAGAAGCTGTTATTCCTGTTGTTGTCCCTCCTACTTCTGCTGATAAGGGGAAAGGGATCCAAGATGAGCTCGTCAGGACGAGGGCTCAACCTTTGGTCATCCCCGAAACCTCTAAGAAAGAGGTGGAGGAGATTCTGAAAATAATTAAGAAGAGTGATTATGACGTGGTAGAGCAACTGGGGCAAACCCCCTCGAAGATCTCCATGTTAACATTACTGCTTTGTTCAGAGGCGTACGCCAAAGCATTGATAAAATTTCTGAAGACAACCCATGTGCCCCAGGAAACCTCAGCCGATCAATTCCAAGACTGCGTGGTCAGCCTTACCGCAGACAACGGCCTGGGTTTCTCTGATGCTGACCAGACTCCGAAAGGAAGGAAGCACAATGACGCATTACATGTATCAGTAGAATGCCAAGGGACTACTTTGGCCTATGTTTTAGTCGACACTGGTTCTTCTCTGAACGTGCTGCCTAAGAAGGCTCTCGACCAGTTGGATTGTGAAGGTTTGGAGCTAAAGCCAAGCAATATCATTGTAAGGGCATTTGACGGGTCAAAGAGAATGGTACATGGGGAGGTCAACATTCCTATTAAAGTAGGCACATAAGTGTTCCCCTCAACTTTCTATGTGATGGATATCCGTCCGTCATACTCTTGCTTACTAGGGAGGCCATGGATACATAATGCTGGCGCAGTCACTTCCTCCTTACATCAAATGCTGAAATACCCTGTCAAAGGAAAAATCATAACCGTGCACGGTGAAGAGGAATATATGATCAGCCACCTGAACTCCTTTCGGTATGTAGAGGTGGAGGGTGAATTCATTGAAACACCATTCTATCACTTTGAGGAGGTCTCTCCTGAGGTGGCAGTAGCAAAAGCGGTAGCCGAAGTACCCAAGCAGGTGGCCAGGATGGCATCTCTAAAGGACGCAAAGGCTGCGATGAAGGAAGGGAAGAGCTCAACATGGGGGCAGTTTCCTGATATTCCTCATAAAACAGACAAGTTTGGATTAGGATTCACTGCTGCGGGGCAGAAAGCTATGCGCCGCTCAAAAGTTGAAAGAACACCCATCAAGATTTCTCCTTATGGAATTAATGCTTTGGAAGACGAGGACGAAGAGGCCAACATTAAAGACTGGATCTTCCCACCATCGGAGAAGGACTACGCAATTGGGAGGCGAAGGACTTCGTCCCCATTACTTTTATTAATCAGTAATTATCTGTCAAACATTTCCCGTGGTCTGTAATAATTACTTTTGAACAATCTGCACGCTACTTTTTCACCTCATGCCTTGCCCGGGGCATGTAGGTCCATTTGTAAGGGTTTTGATTATCTTCATATTCATATGCCATGTTTAATGATTCATTGGACATTTTTCATTGATAAACTGCTGTGTTCATTTTCCTTCCTTTTGCATTTTTGTTTGTTTAAGGATGGCTATCCTTTACACACACCCACACTCACAAATGCAGGTACCCATCCACTCTGGATTCTAGGGGCGACTATTCTGCTATGTCCTTCAATAACTCTGAAGATCTGGTCAATCAGGCTGAGTATGAAGATGACGAAGATTGTGAAGTACCGGGAGAGCTAGCCAGACTTCTACAACAAGAAGAGAGAGCCATCTTTCCTCATGAAGAGTTGTTGGAAACTATCAACTTAGGAACAGAGGAAGACCGGAAAGAAGTACAAGTGGGTGCCAATCTGGAACCAAGTGTCAAGGAGCGCTTGATACAACTGCTGAATGAATACGTTGAAATATTCGCCTGGTCTTATGAAGACATGCCGGGTTTAGACACAGATATAGTGGTTCACTGTCTCCCTATAAGAGAGGATTTTCCACCGATCAAGCAAAAAGTCCGCCGAATGAGGCCTGATATGTCTGAGAAGATTAAAGCAGAAGTAATGAAGCAATTCAACGCTAGCTTTTTGGCTGTTACATCCTATCCACAATGGGTTGCTAACATTGTGCCAGTACCTAAAAAAGACGGCAAGGTCAGGATGTGTGTGGACTACCGGGATTTGAATAGGGCCAGCCCTAAAGATGATTTTTCGCTACCGCACATCGACATTTTGATTGACAACACGGCTCAGCACAAGGTGTTTTCCTTCATGGATGGATTCTCGGGCTACAACCAGATCAAAATGGCCCCCGAGGACATGGAGAAAACAACCTTTGTTACACAATGGGGTACCTTCTGCTACAAGGTAATGCCGTTCGGACTGAAGAACGCAGGGGCAACTTATCAGCGCGCCATGGTAGCTTTGTTTCATGATATGATACATCATGAGATCGAAGTTTACGTAGACGACATGATAGCTTGATCACAAATAGAGGAGGAACACCTTGAACATTTGCAGAAGCTGTTTGCCAGGTTGAAAGAGTACAAACTCAGACTGAATCCAAGTAAGTGTACTTTTGGAGTTAGGTCTGGTAAACTTCTAGGATTTATTGTCAGCAACAAAGGCATTGAGGTCGATCCAGCAAAAGTAAAAGCTATACGAGAAATGCCTGCTCCCCGTACTGAAAAGGAGGTTAGAGGGTTCTTGGGGCGCTTGAACTATATTTCCAGATTCATCTCTCATCTGACGTCTACTTGTGAGCAAATTTTCAAACTATTGAAGAAAGATCAGGTAGTCGAGTGGAACGACGATTGCCAAGCTGCTTTTGATAAGATCAAGGAGTATTTGCTAGAACCTCCTATTCTGATGCCACCCGTCGAAGGAAGGCCGCTGATCATGTATCTGACCGTTTTGGATAACTCAATGGGGTGCGTGTTGGGCCAGCATGACGAGTCTGGTCGAAAAGAGCATGCCATTTATTACCTTAGCAAAAAGTTTACCGACTGTGAGACTCGCTACTCACTGCTCGAGAAAACTTGCTGCGCTTTGGTATGGGCTGCTCGCCGACTAAGGTAGTATATGTTGACTCATAACACTCTGTTGATTTCCAAAATGGATCATATGAAATATATTTTCGAAAAGCTCGCTTTATCTGGAAGGATCGCTAGATGGCAAATGATCCTGACTGAGTATGACATCCAGTACACCACCCAAAAATCTATAAAAGGGAGTGTACTAGCTGACCATCTAGCTCATCAAGCTATCGAAGATTATCAATCCATGAGATTCGACTTCCCAGACGAGGACATCATGAACTTGGACAACATTGAAGGTAACAGATCGTATGACGGACCTGAAAAAGGATCCCGATGGACCCTATACTTTGATGGTGCTTCAAATGCACTTGGAAACGGTATCAGTGCGGTACTCATTTCCCCGGAAGGTTGTCACACACCTTTCACAGCCCGACTTTGCTTCAGCTGCACCAACAACATGGCTGAATATGAAGCTTGCATTTTTGGTCTCAAGGCCGCTATAGACTTGGGGATCAAATATTTGATCGTATTTGGGGACTCGGCTTTGGTTATCAGTCAAATCAAAGGAGAGTGGGATACCAAACATCCTAATCTTATCCCATACAAAGAACATGTCCTGACATTGTTGCCTCATTTCGAGCAAATTACCTTCGAGCATTTCCCACGAGAAGAGAATCAGCTAGCAGATGCTCTGGCTACAATGTCTTCCATGTTTAAACTCAACTGGGATAACGAGGCTCCCCAAATCACCATCGAGCGAATGGATGAACCTGCGCATTGTCATGAGATTAATACCGAAGAAGTAGTGGAACAACCCTGGTTTCACGAAATCAAAAGGTATCTCAGACTAGAGAATATCCCGAAGGAGCTTCCGTAAATGACAAGAAGTTCCTAAGGAAGTTTGCTGCCAAGTTCTTCCTGAGCAACGACATCCTCTATAAACGCAACCATGATTGTATTTTACTCCGATGTGTGGATAAAGTTGAAGCAGAGTTAATCATGACTGAGATACACAGCGGTACATTTGGCACCCACTTGAGCGGGCATACAATGGCTAAGAAAATTCTAAGGGCAGGCTATTACTGGTCTACCATGGAAGCGGATTGCCATCAACATTCCCTTACTTGCCACAAATGTCAAGTCTACGCTGACAAGATTCATATTCCCCCGGTTCCTCTCAACGTTCTGACAGCTCCTTGGCCATTTGCAATGTGGGGAATTGACATGATTGGAGAGATCAAGCCCACGGCATCCAATGGACATCGCTTCATCCTGGTTGCTATTGACTATTTCACCAAATGGGTCGAAGCGGCTTCTTTCGCCTCTGTTACTAAAAATGTGGTTGCCCGCTTCATCAAGCAGAACCTTATATGTCGGTATGGTGTCCCCGACAGGATCATCACAGACAACGGTACAAATCTGAACAATACTATGATCACCGCATTGTGCGAACAGTTCAAGATTTATCATCACAATTCATCTCCCTATCGGCCGAAGATGAACGGTGCTGTTGAAGCTGCGAACAAAAAAATCAAGAAGATCATTCAGAAAATGACAGTCACCTACAAAGATTAGCATGAGATGT
Source organism: Vicia faba (assembly GCA_948472305.1). Taxonomy (NCBI): domain Eukaryota; kingdom Viridiplantae; phylum Streptophyta; class Magnoliopsida; order Fabales; family Fabaceae; genus Vicia; species Vicia faba. The sequence continues at coordinate 1,273,425,047 of OX451739.1, forward strand.
TACCGTTTGCTCTGCATGGATACCGTACCACGGCACGTACTTCAACAGGGGCAACCCCATTTTCTTTGGTATACGGCATGGAAGCTGTCTTACCCATGGAAGTTCAGATTCCTTCCTTAAGGATTATGAAGGATGCAGGTTTGAATGAAGATGATTGGGTTCAGACCCGACTTGATCAACTAAATTTGATCAACGAGAAACGACTCACTGCTATTTGCCATGGTCAGACGTATCAAAAACGGATGATCAAGGCTTTCAACAAGAAAGTCAGACGTCAGGTATATCAAGTCGGAGATCTCGTAATCAAGCGGATTATCTTACCGCAAAGTGATCCCAGGGGCAAATGGACTCCTACTTACGAAGGACCATTTGTGATCAAGAGCATATTCTCTGGTGGTGCAATGATTCTGACCACCATGGACGGCGACGATTTGCCACACCCTGCGAACGCAGACATAGTCAAAAGATACTACACATAAAATAACCCGACAAGTCGAAAACCCGAAAGGGCGGCTTGGGCAAAAATGGGCATCCCGGTGAACCGAAAACCCGAAAGGGCGGTTCAGGCAAAAATTAGGGATAAAACAAAAATTGTATACCCGGCAAGTTGAAAACCCGGAAGGGCGGCTTGGGCAAAAAAGGGTTTCCCGGTGGATCGAAAACCCGAAAGGGCGATTCAGGCAAAAGTTAGGGAATTAAAGCGTATGACTATGTCTCATCGGATCACTTTAAGGACAATCTCTTCATCAACCAGCTCCAAGTTTCTGATTAATCCAGTCATCGGCGGACGAAGCATTGAATAGACAGATATTCAGAGTTGTGAAGGCTATAGCAGAATGGGGATCCCATGGAATTGTTTCACATAGCCATCTTTCTTTTGTATAAATTTTTCAATTTTTACGACGACATCCTCTTACTAGGATGGCTGTCTCCTTTGTACAAATATACTCATAGAAAGTTAATACAAATACTTTTCCAAATACAGAAATTTGCTTTGTCCTCCTTTTCTTTTCTTTTGCACTTATGTTTTATTTGAGAAACGTCCAATGTTTTGTTAAATAGGCATATGCATTTGAACATAATCATTTTCCTTACAAATCAAGAAAGATGATTACTGATAGGTTGAAGGTACAAATAGATATCTTGAAGCCCTTTCGGAAGGAATCACCAGCAGATTTAAACTCTAAATTCCTCAATCCAGAATTTAATTCTCCAAACAGAATTAAACTTTAGGATCCTCAGCAGAACAGAAAGCTTTCTCACAACTGACTTCCCCAGCCAAAGAGCCTTCCAGAGCTCAATTCCCCTCAGAGTTTCAGTATCCCTAGTGGAGCCTTAAAGATATGAAAATCCTATCCCCAGCGGAGCTAAAAACTTCCAACCATCAATCCCCAGCAGAACCAGACTAGTGAATCTTCTCCCCACAGAGATACTTCCCACTAAACTGAAGATTCTCAGTCATGCCTCTCAAGCATAAGTCTACCAGATTCTGGACGCCCCAGTAGAGATCATCAGAATTCTCTTACCCTGCAAATCACCAAGGAATTCCGATCCCAGCAGTGGTCCTAGGATCCCTCGACAATTGAAGATCTTGCATTCCCCAAGCAGAATGAGACTCTCATTCTCAGTTCCTCACAGGATATTCAGATATTCCCCAGTGAAGATCTCCTCAGGACAGGAATCCCCAGTAGATTGGCATACAACCCAAGCTCCTGATTCTCCAGCAGTAGTCAACAGGGATGTCCCATCTTCAGCAAACAAAATTCTTGCAATCCCCTGCAACAGTCAAGGATTCACTTTCCCCGATAGCAGTCAAGATTCTATTATCTCCAGCCATCCAGGATTCATCTATCCTCAGCAAGACAACTCTTCAGCTTACATGCGCATTCATTTACATTCATATCATAAACATTGATATAACATATATATTGCATCATACATATCATGCAACATAACTTTGTGTTTTAGCTAACATTTCATCCTTTTCAGGATAAGATTAAAAGGCTATCATTAACAATTATTCAGATATGGTATGGATACACCCCAGGCACGGCGGTCATTCTATTACTCATTCATAATTTCAGTTCAGATATAGTATGGATACACCCCAGACACGGCGGTCATTCTATCACTCATTCAGAATTTCAAGTCAGATACAGTACAGATACACCCCAGACACGGCGGTCATTCTACTACTCATTCAGACTACAGCAATCAGATACAGACTAGATACGCTCCAGACACGGCAGCCATTCTATCTCTCATTCAAATTCACTTATCCACCTCAAGGTTAAATGCATTCCAAGCACGGATACCATTCTGACCCTTACAACAGCAGTTTGATTCTCCCCAGTGCGTTCGCCACGGAAGTCATTCTGTCATTTATTTAGATCCCAGTTACAGTTTCAGATACACTTCAAGCACGGAAGTCATTCTATTACTCATACGGATCTCAATCCCAGTTACAGTTTCAGATACACTCCAGACACATAAGTCATTCTGCTACTCATACAACTTTCAACTTCAAATACAGTCCAGATACGCTCCAGACACGGTTGCCATTCTGTCACTCATTCAAAATTTGTCCCCAGCACGCAGTTGCTCCATACAGATATTTCTCTGTTACCCAGATACAATACAGATACACTCCAGACACGGCAGTCATTCTGATATTCATTCTACCGTCAAACGCAGTTACAGCTCGGATACGCCCCAGACACGGAGGCCATTCTTTTGCTTGTACAAACTCAGTCTCCAGATATAGTTCAAATGCATTCCAGACACGGATACCATTTTGACTCTCATTTTTCTGACCTATCACATTACAGTTCAACAAACATTTCAGATGGCATCTTTAAGCCCATCCCCGACAAGATTCTGTCACCCCTCTAGATGGCATCTTTAAGCCCATCTCCAAATGGAATCTCTAAGCCCATTCCCGCATCCATTGTTCTGACGAGTGCAAATTTAAGGGCACTCTAGTGTCCAATCTCCTTTTACCTTCGAGACGCGAAAGGCAAACCTGCCAATCTAAATCTTCAGGTGCAATAAGATTGAACAGGCGCAACTGTTGTACCCCAAAATTTTCCCTCTCATTTCATCAATATTTTCTCACCACAAGACCCTTGGAGCTCAAGATCAAGTTAGGGTTTGCTCTGCTCAAGACTCCTCCTTGCACTGTTGACCTAAATTAGGGTTTGAGTTTGCACAAGGATGTTTTGACCTAAAATGCCCAAAATGAATTTCATGCTTCATATTGGACTCACAAGTTTATCCATACCAAGTTTCAAGCCTTGATTCCAATCTTTGCCCAGTCAATTGGACAGTTGACCTAGAAATCAGCTATATTGGAGAAAAAATCAACTGTGGCCAATTGACAGTCAAACCTCATAATTTTTGACCCACATCAACATTATGAACTCATATGAACCATTTGGTCAAGTTTGGATCACAATTCCACAAGAAAGTTGATCAGATCACCAAAAGGGCAAAATGGTCATTTTTAGGGTTTTGACTGCACAAAGGTAATTTTTGACTGTTTGACCTAGCCAATGGCAAACCAAGCTCATATATGGACTCAAGGAATCAATGTCATGGTCTTGACACATTCAACAAGTTCAAAAAGTCCCAAATGCACAGGATTGACAGATGAATTTTCCAGTCAACTGATCAAAATTTGACTGTATACTGAAAAGTCAAACTTTGACTTTTTGGTCAAAATCAAGTGCCAAGGTTCATTTTTCATCAAAACATGTCAAATTATGAAACTTGTTCATCAAGAAATCCAAATTTGCAAATTAGGGTTTAAAATGAGAAAATTTCATAACTTAGAATTTTTCTAAGTTATGAAACTTCCTTAATTTTTCCTAACTTTGTCCCTTTTTTTCATCAAGATACATTTGGATTCAAACAAAACTCAAAACATGAAAGTTGTATTCCATTGAAAAATCTACAACTTTTATTCACAAAGTTTCCTCAAAAGAAGCTTGTAGCTCAAGTTATGATTTTTGGAATAAGGGTACAAAACATTCTTAACTTAGAAAATTTTTGACCTATTTTAGGCAGGATTTTTTCCCAACTTCATGGCCACTTTTCACATGCTTCCACTTGGAATTTCAACTTTCATTACGAAGATGGATTGTAGTACACATTCCAAGCTTTCCAAATTGTCCAAGAACTTCTCAAACACCCTTGTGGTTAGGGAGAATCGAATTTGCAAAGTTGGGCAAAATCCACTTTTGTTCTTGACCAAGGCATGTTCATACACTTTGCATTTTCAAACTCAGCATGGTTCAAGCTAGATTACAGGCCTCTAATCCCATTCACACTCAATAATTAAATGCCAATGCATTGTGTTCTAGCATTATTTTGTTCATATAGTCATTACACAAAGAATTAACCTTTAAATGGAAAAAGCAAGTTTGCCATTTTGAAAAAGCAATGCTTTATGTCAAAGTCCATATCTTGGAAGTACAAGCAGATCTTTGAGGCACAAGTTTGTGGACAAATCCCACTGATCAAGAAGAGAAAATGCAGCATGCTTGAGGGACCTGCCTTGGCCTATAACCCAACTTGACTATCTTTGCTTATCTTAGAAGAAAACTTGCATATTGAACCATAACTCACATTCCTGCAAAGACCAACAAAAACAAACTTTGTGAACACTTTCCAGACATCAAACCAAGTCTGAAACACGACCAAACCATCCCTCAAACCTCCTCATTCACAGAAACACCCTCTTGCTGTAAAAACAGAGTCCCTTCTGCAACTTGACTTCCACAAACACTTCCACTCGTGCGTTTTAGCCAAAGCTTGTTCAAACACACTCCCTACCATCCATTGAAGCTATCCCAAGCCCTAGATACAAACTGTAACATCCCTAACCCCTGTTGCCATTTTCATTTTTTTCAGTTGTGCAGGTAAACTTCCATAGTACGATTCATAGTGATTCAAGGCACACCAAGCATAGAGGAAGCTTCCTTGGACCTCAGACAAGATGTACAAGTCCTCAAACTCCATTGAAGATACCTCCATTGCTGTATACGACTCAAGCTGAACAGGTAAAAATTTGAACTTCTATCTCTCTATCCAGGCATAGTTAGGCTTAAGTTTGTGAAGAAAGCATGTTCTAATCATAGCCCTGAAGTCATCCATATAGTTACTTTTCATTTATATTGTGTATGTTGAGAGAATTTTGGACCTGAACATGGAAGAAATTTTAGGTCAGAAATTGGGGATGGAGAAATTCTCTCTCATTTCTGAGAGTTAGATCAAGATTTTTATATGTATGAACTCGTGATTTAATGCTCTACATTGTTTATGTTGTGAGTTTTGGCTAAAAATCAAGGAATCAGGAGTTAGCGTTGAGCAAGGAAGGGCGCGCGTTTTTTGTTTCAAATGGCTGGAGGTTGAAGACAGAGTTGACTTGGGCTGGGCCTGAGTCAACCTGCTTTTTGCACCCCTTTTTTCATTTTTGCACCCCCTGGCCCATTGTGTGTTTTTTTAATCATTTTTGATTTTTTCTTTTTGATTCTGACTTATTATTTTTTGCTCAAATATAAAAAATATAAAAAATATTTTTTCACCCATTTTTGCATTTATTTGGAATTTATTTGTTTTATTTAAACTTATACATGTAAATAAATATATATACTCTTATTTCAAAACCCTAGAAAATAATACAAAAAATATATTTTTTAGTTATTATTTTTTATTTACATTTTGGAAACATTTTCTAAAAACATACTTTTTTTTAAAATAATTAATATTTCATTTTTGTATATATTTAGTATATTTAATAAATAATATAAATACTTATACATATTTTATTAAATATTTAGGATAAAAATATAAAAATAATACCTTTTTATTTTTATTAATATATGACATCAAAATACTTTTTTTTCACAATATACTTCCTTTTTTATTTTTTGTATATAATTAACAAATATTGTATATAATATAATTAATAAATACTATTTATTTAGAAAACTAGGGTTTTGCCCTAAAACCACAAAATATCCAAAAAAATTGACTTTTTATTTTTGTTTATATTTCACATGAAAAATACTTTTACATACATAAAAAACCATTTTTGTGCTTAATACATTTTGCATATTTATTGTATTTATTTAATTATTGTACAATTAAATTATTTGTCTATTCAATATGGATGTAATAGTTTAGATTTAAATTTCTTGCTAAATATTCCCCATTTGAACATTTGTACCCCCATCCCCATAATTATGTTGTAATAATTTAGGACTTTAAATTCCGCATTTTAAAGCTTTCTAATTATGCCATGATAGACTTAGGGTTTGTATGCAAAAATCAACCAACAAATAGCTTGACCTAATTCAAAGACAAAAAAGCATGAAAATGGACAACACCAATCACACTTGCACCCTTAGGGTTACTCCACTTGTTGCCTTCAATAATGGGCCATGTTGTATGTTGAGTGTCTTTGGCAAAATAAAACAAATCAAAATGATCATAGTCCCTCGATGACGCTTTCTCAAGTTGCCTAAAAATGATCAAGTCCCTTGAAGGAAAAATTGCCAAAGACACTTGGCACTATTGCATTCATGGTCTAGACGATGACCCGCGCCCGTCCCGTTAACATCCTAACACAAGATTATCCACCAAATGCAATGGTGGAACAATACTGTTAAAAGGGTTAAAACATAGGAAAGATCTTTGAGAAATTTAGGGTAGATAGCTCTTGGTTACTTGACCAACTTGCAAAACAAATCCTTGCCATTTTTCAAAACACACATCACTACACAACTTCAAAGCAAACTTTCCAAACATTGAAAACTTTTCAAAAGACAAATACACCTTTGTATACATTCAAACATGGATCATTACAAAGGTTGCCACAACAATGGCCTCTTTTCAAAACCTCTTTCAAAATCACACACAAAGCATCATTTCAAACAATTGAAAGCACCATTTCAAACAATTTAAAATGCAAGGCAAGTGATCTAAGCAAGTAACTAAGAGCCCATGGATAACCATGGATAGAAAGGGTGCTAATACCTTCCCTTTCTATAATCTACTCCCCGAACCTATGAAAACATCTCAAAGGTTTTTCCTGTGCTTTTTAACCTTTCCTTAGGATAAAATAAAAAGTCGGTGGCGACTCTTGCTAAACCGAAACATTTGCGAAAACAAACGCAAAACCTCAAGTCAGTTCTCCCACCGTATCACAACCATGATTAGTAATTAGGGTTTGTATGACAAGATCAAAACAAAGAAAAATAGAAAACCCTAAATACAAGACAAAATCAAAGCATGAAAATAACACACTTGCACACAAGCATCCTTAGGGTTTCTCCACTTGGTTGCCTAAAACCAAAACGACCATATTACGCATGCGAAGTATCTTAGCAAAAACAAGAAAATATAAAGATCATAGTCCCTCGATGACGCTATTCAAAAGTTGCCTTACAAGATGATCTTGGTCCCACAAAATGCTAAGATACTTGACAAACATTGTTAATCATGGCTATACGATGACCCACTCCCGTCCCGTTTACAACCAAAGATAGGGTTGCTTACCAAATCAATGGTAAGACAACAATGTCAAAGGAATAGAAAATGTACAAGAAAGACATTTGAGTAGGTAGTTTGCTCTTAATTACTTGCTCTATTTCAAACAACTATCCTTGCTATTTTCCAAAACAAATACACACCTTTCAAAAACATCTTACAATCATTGAAAACATTTTCAAAAAGACAAACATCTTTGTATACATTCTTACGAACGAGAATCATTACAAAGATTGCCTCAACGAATGACCTCTTTTACAAAATACTTTCAAAACCACACCAAACACAATTTCAAACAAACAAAAGCAAGTGATCTAAGCAAGTAATTAAGAGCCCATGGAAAACCATGGATGAAAAGGGTGCTAATACCTTCCCTTTTCATAATCTACCCCCCGAACTCAAGAAAACATCTCAAAGGTCTTTCCTGTGCTTTTTCACGTTTCCTTTTGGATAAAAGAAAAGTCGGTGGCGACTCTTGCTAACCGCAACATTTGCGATAAAATGCAAAACCCTCAAGTCAGTTCTCCCACTGTATCACAGAACTGGCGACTCTGCTGGGGATTTTTATAAAAGTGGGGTTACCTTAGGGCTAGATCACATTTATTTTGCTTACATTTGTTTGAATTGTTTGCTTTACATTATGGTTCTTTGTTTGGGTTTGAATCCTCTACCCGGACTTGGGAAACATTATAGGTAAATAGCAATACGTTGTAGAAACTGTGCGGGGTATACCGACATGGTCTAAGCAATAGCTATGTTAGTGTGACATATTTGTGGATATCGGTAGCCTTTGAGTCAATCAAAGAGAATACAGGGCCACTGAGTGATGTCATGAAGAACTAATGAACTTCTAGAACCCTTTACTTGACCAACTTGGCCTTTAGGATGTAGTGAGATGACCGGCTTTGGTGCCGTCCGAAGTTGGTAGATACTCGATACTACACTCACTGAGGGTTGGTTTCTTGGGATATTTCGGTCGCCATTAAAGAGGCTTGAGCTGAAACAATGACCAAGGAAACAGTCCAATGATATTGAGCTCCTTAGAACCCGGTTACTGTTATTAGAATAGGTTGAGCCAATTAAACTTCAAGAGGGTACTTACCTATAAAACTCCATGCAAGCCTAAACTAAGAACTTTTTTGTCTTGCTTGTGTATATATACTTATACATAACATCATGGACATCATGAACATCATATGCACTCACTAACCATTTCAAGGATTTTTGAGATTCATCTTTGTTCCTGTTTTGTAGGATATGGATTCACTCCGCAGGAAAACTATCCAAATCAACCTTGTAAGAATTCCTCCACAACTCAAGGATCTAGCTTCAAGGATCCCTGAGAAGTCTCCATTCACCGAGAGGCATGGTCGTCTACTCAACTTGGTCACCTCTAACACAAAGGAGGATATGATGAAAGTGCTTTTCTAGTTCTTTGATCCTTTGCATCATTGCTTCACATTTCCTGACTATCAACTTATGCCTACCTTGGAAGAATTCTCTCAACTCTTAAGGATTCCTATTATCAATCAACTACCTTTCAACGGTACGGAAAGAGATCCAAAGCCATAAGAGATTGCTCAAGCTCTGCACTTGCACTCATCTAATGTCACAACTCATTGGGAAACTAGAAGTGGTGTCAAAGGCTTCTTAGAAAAATTTCTGTTTGAGAAGGCCCAAAGCTGTTGGAATTCCCTAGACTTGCAAGATTTTGAGGAGATTGTGGCTCTTCTTATCTATGGGATGGTCTTGTTCCCCAATCCTGACCAACTCATAGATGTGAGTGTCGTCAAAATCTTCATGTCACGCAATCTGGTGCCTACATTACTAGGGGATATCATGCACTCTTTTCACACTCGTACAATGAGGAAAAGAGGTATCCTTATGTGTTGCACTCCCCTCATGGAAAGATGGTTTATTTCTCATCTTCCCCAATCAGTCTTAAAGAATGAGCAAGGATTAAGGTAGTCTCAAAGGTTAATGACGCTCAAACATTCAGATATTCATTGGTGCTCTCGATCCAAAGAGAATGTTATTATTGTTGGCCGTTGTGGAGAATTCCCTAATGTCCCTCTACTTGGCATTAGGGGAGGCATCACCTACAACCCATTCTTGGATCTAAGACAATTTGGTTATTCCCGAAGGGATGGCCCACATGATATGCTGATTCAAGGCTTGGTATTTGACTATGACAACGACGATCAAGGTCTTCTTCAGAGATTCATCCGAGCTTGGAGGATGCTAAACAAGGTGGATAGCAAGACTTTGGGACACAAGAATTCCATACCTCTTGAGCCTTACCTCAAGTGGGTACGAACCCGCGCTCAAAGTCTTATGATGCCTTATCCTTCCATTCTCCCGGTGATTATTGAGCCTGCTAAGGAAGGAGAAGTTCCATACACTATCCTAGATCCTAACATGCCCACATCTCTTGAAGACCTACAAATGGATTAGATACAACTCAAAGGAGAGCGAGATACTTTCAAAGCCCAATTTTATGCAAGCGAGAAGAAGGTTTTGGAACTCACTAGGCTACTTCATGAGGAGCGGACTCTAAATGCCTACATAGAACCAAAGAGGATGCACACTACTTTTTTATCTTAGGGTGTTGTATTATTTTTCCCAAGGGGCATTGATGTACTCAAACTCTATCTTATTAATATAACATGTGTTTCTATTTGTTTAAAATGAACTTGAATCTTTTAAAATCCTTGAAAACATTACATATGCACATATCATTCATCATAACATAAACAAGTCTTTTGCAACAAGTTTCCTCATCTCTCTAATGTTTATTTCAGTAAGATGGATCTCGAACAGACTGTTAAAGATATCCAAACTCAAAATATACAGTTTCAACAGTTACTCACAACCCTGGCCAAAGGACAAGAGGAGCTGAAGACTATGTTGGCAAAAGAGAAAAAGAAGAAAGAGAAGAAACCAACTGGTGTTGTAATCACGGGGATAAGGTTTCAAGGGCAGACTAGAAGAACCTTGAATTTCACCACAACATCTAATGAGGGGGAAGGGAAAGGAAAAGAGACAGCAGTTCCGTCAGAATCTGAAGAGGAGGAGGAAGAGGAAGACTACTCTGAAGAACAGTACCCTCCGGCTGATGATAAGTACAGACACCTTGAAGAGCGTTTGAGCGTTATGGAAATACAAAGGGTACCAGGTCTAGACTTTGAAGAATTGGGTCTAGTGTCGGGAATTGTGATCCCACCAAAGTTCAAAGTGCCGTTGTTTGCAAAATATGATGGGGTGTCATGTCCTAAAATGCACCTCCGATCATACGTGAGAAAGATTCAGCCGCACTCTGCTGATAAGGACTTGTGGGTCCATTTTTTCCAAGATAGTTTATCCGGAACGCAACTCCATTGGTTTTACCAATTAGAAAGGGCCGACGTCCACAACTGGGAAGACCTTGCCGCAGCTTTCTATAAACAGTACCAGTATAATGCAGATTTGGCGCCTACCCGTACTCAACTTCAGAGTATGGCTATGGCTTCAAATGAGGGTTTCAAAGATTACGCGTAGAAATGGAAAGATCTAGCTGGGAGAGTGCAACCCCCTCTGTCTGAAAGGGAGTTGGTGGATATGTTCTTGGGCACCCTATTGGGCCCTTTCTTTAACCATTTGATAGGGAGCTCATCTGTTGGGTTTACTGAGTTAATGTTAACTGGAGAGAGGGTGGAAGCTGGTATAAGAAGTGGAAAGATTCAGAAAGATTCGTCTGCCTCTACAGCTGTGAAAAAACCCTTCACTGGGAAGGAGGTATCTGCTGTTTATCTACAAAGGATCCAAGGGAGAGCTGAACGCCGACCAATGGTAGGGGCCGTTATGATCCCAAAGCTTACATCTGATCAACCAAGGAGTAATCAACCAAGGGTGGAAAGGCCAGTCCGACAATTCACCATAATTAATATGACTTTAGCCCAGATTTTACCATATCTGCTGAAATCTAATCTAGCAACTTTAAAAGAAGCTCCAAAGAATCCCAACACGGCGTCCCCTCATTACCATCCAAATGCCAGATGTGCATATCATTCCGAAAGCCCGGGTCATGACACTAATAACTGTTGGGCATTGAAGAATAAAATTCAAGACCTTATAGATGCAAAAGAGATTGAGGTACCTGAGAAACCAAACGTCATTTCCGCTCCTATGCTTAGGCATGGTCACAATGCCAACGCTATCGAAGAAGATTTGTTTATTACCACAGTGGATGAACTTTTGACTATGCTCCCAATCATTAAGATAAACTTGTTGAAAGCTGGTGTATTCCCAGGTTGTAATGAAGACTGCCATCTTTGCTTATCCTCACCAACTGTTTGCCCTATGTTGAAGACAGGCATTTAACGCTTGATAGACAACCAAGAGATTATGTTTGAAAGTGCTCCTGTTTCACCTGTTCCTGTTGAAGACATTGCAATCATAACCATCTACGCCAATTCTTCCAGGGTCCCCAAAAGACCCATTAGGATTACATCGGTTCCAAAGACCACTCCTCTTATAATCACAATGCCCTGGCCGGTCCGGTATGAATCAGACAAAACAATACCGTGGAATTACGGTGGAGAAATCTACTACCATGGTATCAAACAAGATGGGATGGCCACCAAAGAAGTGAGCTCCGAAGAAGAAGAATCTGACATTAGCAATATTGCTGGAACCAGTAAGATTACCCGTAGCGGTAGAATCTTCTCTCCAAAAATTGCCCCTCCAAAGGCAGTTTTTAGACCCGTGGTTGTTCCAAAGGTTACCTCCATACCAATAACCTTATCTGCAAGTGCTCCTGCTGACAAGGATGACACAACCCCTGCTGTTATCCCCACCAATACTTCTACTACTGATGTTCAAGGAAAAGGTATTCAAGAAGAGCCTGTCTGGACGAAGGCTCAACCATTGACTATCCCTGAAACCTTCAAGAAGGAAATGGAGAAGATCCTGAGGATAATAAAGAAGAGTGATTATGACGTGGTTGAACATTTGGGGCATACTCCCTCCAAGATCTCCATGTTGGCATTGTTGTTGTGTTCTGAGGCACATGCGAAAGCTCTGGTGAAGTTTTTGAAGACAGCCCATGTGCCACAAGAGACATCTGCTGACCAATTCCAAGATTGTATGGCCATTTTGACAGCTGATAACGGCCTAGGCTTCTCTGATGTTGATTTGACACCAAAAGGGAGAAAGCACATCGAGGTGTTACATGTCTCTGTGGAGTGTAGAGGAACAACTCTGGCCCATGTCTTGGTGGACACTGGCTCATCTTTGAATGTTTTACCGAAGAAAGCTCTCGACAGGTTGGATTGCAAAGGACTGACATTGAAACCCAGTAACATAGTCGTAAGAGAATTTGATGGCTCAAATAGGATGGTCCACTGGGAGGTGGATATCCCTATAAAGGTGGGAACTCAGACTTTCAACTCAACTTTCTATGTAATTGACATCTGCCCCTCTTACTCCTGTCTGCTAGGACGACTCTGGATCCATAATGGTAGTGTTGTCACCTCTACACTACACCAGATGCTGAAGTACTAGGTCCATGGAAAGATTATCACTGTCCACGGAGAGGAAAAGTACATGATTAGCCATCTAAATCCTTTCCGGTATGTGGAGTTGGATGGCGAGTTCATTGAAACTCCTTTTCAACTTTTTGAAGAAGTCTCTCAAGAGGTAGCGGTAACCAAGACGGTATCCCAGATCCCCAAGATAATAAGACCTCCGCTTCGGATGTCATCTATAAAGGACACCAAGGCAGTAGTAGAGGAGGGTGGATGCACCATCTGGGGGCAGCTTCCAGACATTCCGTATAAATCTGACAAGTTTGGCTTAGGGTTTACTTCAAAAGCTCAGAAGGTTGTGCGTCGTACCCGTGCTGGAGGGCCACCTCTGAAGATTAGCAACCAAGAGGTCAACGTAGTGGAAGATGGTGAAGAAGATGGTAGCTTGGAAGATTGGATATTTCCTACTGTCAACGGAGGACTTCGCAATTGGGAAGCCAGAGACTTTGTCCCAATAACTTTTATCTCTCAGTAATTTATCTTTTATATTTCTGTTGGACTTGTAATATTCACAAACAATTCGCACATTAAAAACCTTGTGTCTTAACCGAGGCACAACGGTCCATTTGTAAGGGTTTTTATTTCATCTTCATATGACATTCCATGAATCATGGACGTTTTTTCACATACAAACCTTTTGTGCTCATTGTCTTTCTTTTACATTTTATTGTTTAAAAGATGGCTATACCCTTACACACACCCACACTCATAAATGCAGGTACCCCTCCATTATGGATCCCATGGGTAACAATACTGCTATGGCCTTTAGTGACTCTGAAGATCTAATCTACCAAGCCGAAGACGAAGGTGAGGAAGATTGTGAAGTACCAGGGGAATTGGCCAGACTACTACAACAAGAGGAAAGAGCTATTCAGCCTCATGAGGAACCATTGGATACAATCAACTTGGGTATCAAGGAAGATAAAAAGGAAATCAAGGTGGGTGCCAATCTAGAGCCAAGTGTCAAGGAGCGTCTAATTCAGTTATTGCATGATTATGTTGATATCTTTGCCTGGTCCTACAAAGACATTCCAGGACTTGATGTAGACATCGTAGTACATCGTCTACCCACAAGAGAAGACTGTCCACCAGTGAAGCAAAAAGTCCGCCACATGAGACCTGACATGTCAGAGAAGATCAAAGCGGATGTCATGAAACAGTTAAATGTTGGATTTTTAGCAGTTACTTCCTATCCTCAATGGGTCTCCAACATTGTTCCCGTGCCTAAGAAGGACGGCAAAGTACGAATATGCATGGATTATAGAGATTTAAACAGGGCCAGACCTAAAGATGATTTTCCACTTCCCCACATTGATATCCTGGTCGACAATACAGCCCATCACAAAGTGTTTTCCTTCATGGACGGATTCTCAGGCTATAACCAAATCAAAATGGCACCTGAGGACATGGAGAAAACTACATTTGTCACACAGTGGGCACGTTCTGCTACAAAGTGATGCCATTCAGACTGAAGAATGTTGGGGAAACCTATCAACGCGCCATGGTAGCTTTGTTTCATGATATGATACATCATGAGATAGAGGTCTATGTAAATGACATGATAGCCCGATCACAAACTGAAGAGGAGCACCTTGATCATTTGTAAAAGCTGTTTGAGAGGTTGAAGGAGTATAAATTAAGGTTGAATCCAAACAAGTGCACATTCAGAGTCCGGTCCAATAAACTCGTAGGTTTTGTGGTCAGCAACAAAGGCATCGAGGTTGATCTTGCCAAGGTTAAAGCGATACAAGAAATGCCTGCTCCTTGTACTGAGAAGGAAGTAATAGGATTCTTGGGACGCCTGAACTATATTGCCAGATTCATTTCTCACCTAAAAGCTACTTGTGAACCAATCTTCAAACTATTGAAGAAAGATCAAGTAGTCAGATGGAATGATGAGTGTCAGATTGCTTTTGACAAGATCAAAGAGTACTTACAAGAGCCTCCTGTTTTGATGCCACCAGTCGAGGGAAGACCACTGATCATGTATCTGACGGTTTTAGAGAACTCAATGGGGTGTGTATTGGGGAAGCATGACGAGTCTGGCCGAAAAGAGCACGCTATTTATTACCTGAGAAAAAAGTTTACCCACTGTGAAACCAGATATTCACTGCTCGAGAAAACTTGTTGCATTCTGGTATGGGCTGCTCGCTGGCTAAGACAGTATATGCTGACTCATACTACTTTGTTGATATCTAAGAGGGATTCGATAAAATACATCTTCAAAAAGCCTGCTCTGTCTGGGAGGATAGCTAGATGGCAAATGATCCTAACAGAATATGACATACAGTACACTACCCAGAAAGATATAAAGGGAAGTGTGCTAGCTAATCATCTTGCTCATCAAGCTGTAGAAGATTACCAGTTCATGAAATTTGAATTCCTGGATGAAGACATCATGACATTAGACGACGGTGAAGAAATCGGACAATATGACGAACCTGAAAAAGGATCCCGATGGACCATTTTCTTTGATGGAGCATCCAATGCACTTGGTAATGGTATCGGGGCTGTACTCATATCTCCGGAAGGGTGTCATACTCCCTTTACTGCCAGACTTTGCTTCAATTGTACGAATAACATGGAGGAGTACGAAGCATGCATCTTCGGTCTCAAGGCTGCCATAGACTTGGGAATCAAATCTTTAGATGTGTTTGGAGATTCAGCTTTGGTCGTCAGTCAGATCAAAGAAGAGTGGGACACTAAGCACCCAAACCTTATCTCCTACAAAGAACATGTTTTGACATTGCTACCACATTTTGAGCAGATTACCTTCAAACATTTCCCGCGAGAAGAAAATCAGCTAGCAGATGCTCTAGCCACAATGTCATCCATGTTTAAACTTAATTGGGATAACGAGTCTCCCCAGATCACCATCGAACGAATGGATGAACCAGCACATTATCACAAGATCAATACTGAAGAAATAGTGGACCAGCCTTGGTTTCACGAAGTCAAGAGGTATCTCGAGGCTCAAGAATATCCAGAAGGAGCTTCAATCAATGATAAAAAGTTCCTAAGGAGATTCTCCTCTAAGTTCTTCCTGAGTAATGGCATCCTGTACAAGCGCAATCATGACTCTGTTCTGCTCCGGTGTGTGGATAAGATTGAGGCTGAAAAGATCATGGCTGAATTACATTAAGGTACCTTTGGCACTCACTACAGTGGGCATACGATGGCAAAGAAAATCCTACGGGCAGGCTATTATTGGTCTACCATGGAAGCAAATTGCTATCAACACTCTCGGACCTGCCATAAGTGTCAAATTTATGCTGACAAGGTGCATGTACCTCCAGTTCCTTTGAATGTATTGACGGCTACTTGGCCCTTTGCTATGTGGGGAATTTATATGATTGGGGAGATCAAGCCAACGGCTTCCAATGGACACCGCTTCATTCTAGTGGCCATTGACTATTTTACAAAATGGGTCGAAGCAGCTTCCTTCGAATCCGTTACTAAGAATGTTGTTGCCCGCTTCATCAAGAAGAATCTCATTTGCCGGTACGGTATCCCAGAAAGGATCATCACTGACAATGGTACAAACCTTAACAATACTATGATCACCACCTTGTGCGAGCAATTCAAGATTCAGCATCACAATTCATCCCCCTATCGGCCAAAGATGAACGGTGCCGTTGAAGCTGCAAATAAAAACATTAAAAAGATCATACAAAAATGACAATCACCTACAAGGACTGGCATAAGATGCTACCATTTGCTCTCCACGAGTATCGTACCACGACTCGCACATCAACTGGGGAAACACCCTATTCTTTGGTTTATGGTGTGGAGGCTGTCTTGCCTATTGAGGTTCAGATCCCCTCTTTGAGAATTATGAAGGACGCAGATTTGAATGAGGATGATTGGATCCTTACTCGGCTTGATCAACTGAACTTAATTGATGAAAAGAGACTTACTGTTGTTTGCCATGGTCAGATGTATCAAAAACGGATGATCAAGGCTTTCAACAAGAAAGTCAGACGCCAGGTATATCAAGTTGGAGATCTAGTGATCAAACGCATTATCTTACCACAAAGTAATCCCAGGGGAAAATGGACTCCTATTATGAGGGACCATTTGTAATCAAGAACATCATCTCCAGAGGGGCAATTATATTAACCACCATGGACGGAGATGACCTACTACACCCTGCGAACGCGAACATAGTCAAAAGATACTACGCATAAGAGACTCTCTAGGTTGACACACCTAGGCAAAAAAAGGCATCCCGGCGAACCAAAAGGTTCGGGCAAAAATTAGGGATAAAATATAAAAAAATCTGTACACCCGGCAAGTTGAAAACCCGAAAGGGCGACTTGGGCAAAAAGGGGTTTCCCGGTGGACTGAAAATCCGAAAGGGCGGTCCAGGCAAAAATTAGGGAATTAAAGCGTATAACTATGTCCCGTCGGATCACTTTGAAGATAATCTCTTTGCTGACAAACTCAGAGTTTATGATCAATTCAATCATCTTCGGACGAAGCAACAAATAGATAAGATATTCGGAGATACGGAGGCTATAGCAGAATGGGAACCCCATGGGACTATTACACATAACTATCTTTCTTTGTATAAATTTTTCTTGTTTTATGGCACCATTCTCTTACTAGAATGTTTGTCTCTTTTGTACAAAATACTTATTCAAAGTCAATACAAAGATACCCCTTTGAAAGTGCAAAAAAAAACTATTTGTCTTTTTCTTTACTCTTGTGTTTTGTTTGCAAAAACGTCCAATGATTCATTGATGAACATATGAATTTGAACATAATTACTGTTTACAAATAAACAAGATGAGAAAGACAATTACTGATAGGTTGAAAGGATAGGAAAACGTCTCTAGGCTATTCCATAAATAATCCCCACAGTACGTCATTCAAATCCCCAGCGGAACAAATTTCAATTTATTAATCCCCAGTAGAAATCATCGAATTTCTCAGGATTCCCCAAACAAATCTTACAAGCCGTACATGTCATTACCCTCACAACAGAATCTATTTCTCTCAAAAGGAGTTCGTCAATACTTCAATTTCAAGATATGAAAATTCAACATATCCTCAACAACATTCAGGGATTTATTTTCCTCAATCAGGCAGCAATACAGCAAATCAGCTTACATGCGCATACATTACATCCATATATCATAAACATTGATAAAACAAATACAGTGCATCATACCTTTCCATGCAATATAATTTTGTGTTTTAAGCTAACATTTTACCCTTTTCAGGATAAGATTAACAGCTACCATTAACAATATGCAATCATGATACAGTACAGATACGCTCCAGACACGGATGCCATTCTGTTACTCATTCAGATTTCAAATTCAGATACAATATGGATACGCTCCAAGATACGGATGCCATTCTGTTACTCATTCAGATTTCAAATTCAGATACAGTATGGATACGCTCCAAGATACGGATGCCATTCTGTTACTCATTCAGATTTAGTACGGATACACTCCAGAATTGGATGCCATTCTTTTAACCATTCAGATTCAGATTTCAGATACAGTTTAGATACGCTCCAGACAAGGATGCCATTCTGATACTTATTCAGATTCAGACTTCAGATACAGTTCAAATACGCTCTAGACACGGATGCCATTCTGATACTCATTCTTTTAGCTTACGATTTACAATTCAACAAACATTATTGGATGGCATATACAAGCCCATCTCTAACAAGGATCTATTACTTCTCCAAATGGCATCTTTAATCCCATTCACTCAAACTACATATTGTCAAGTGCAAATTTATGGGCACTTTAGTGTCCAATCATCTTTCACCTTCGAGTCACAAATGGCAGAACTCGCCAATCTAACTCTTCAGGTTTAAGAAGATTGAACAGGGGCAACTTTTGTACCCCAAAATATTCCCTCTCATTTATCAAGGTTTTTCTCACAAGGTTTCTTTGACTCAAGACTGGATTAGGGTTTGGTCAGCTCAAGGCATATCATCTTGCACTGATGACCCAAAATTAGGGTTTGAGTTTGCACAAGGATTTTTGGACTATCAGTGCTTCATGTGACTTTCAAACATCATTATGGACCCCTAAGATCACTTATGACAAGTTTCAAGCCTTGAATCACACTTTTGCTCAGTCAATTGGACAGTTGACCTAAAAATCAGCTGTATTGGGGGAAAAGTCAACCATGGCCAATTTTCAATCAAACTTCATAAATTTTGATCCACATCAACATTTTAAACTTATATGTATCATTTGGTCAAGTTTGGATCATAATTCCTCAAGAAATTTGATCAAATCACCAAAAGGGCAAAATGGTCAAAATTAGGGTTTTGATTGAGAAAGGGCAATTTTTGATTTTTAACCTAGAAAATGACCAATTGAGTTTAGGAATGATTTCAAGGATTCAATTGAATCATCTTGACCTTATTACATGGCTCAAAACATTGCAATTTCATTGGATTGGCAGATGAAATTTGCAGTCAACTCATCAAAAGTCAACTGTAGACTGAAAAGTCAAACTTTGACTTTTTGGTCAAAATCAAGTGGCAAGGGTCATAATTCATCAAAACATGTCAAAATGTGAAACTTGTTCATCAAGAAATCCAAATTTGAAGATTAGGGTTTAAATTTGAAAATTTTCTTAACTTAGAAATTTTCTAAGTATAGAAAATTTCTTATTTTTTCTCAACTTTAGGCCATGTTTTCACCATGATGCATAATGATTCAAAGAAATTTCCCAACATGAAAGTTGTAGACCTCCATGAAATCTACAACTTTTATTCATACACTTTTCCCTAAAGATGCTTGTATCTCAAGATATAAATTTACAAATACATGGTCATGAACTAAGTAACTTAGTGAAATTTTGCCCTAATTTAGGCAGGTTTTGGACCCAACTTCATGGAAATTTTTCACATAGGTCCAAGAGGTATCTCAAAATGAATTTCAAATATGAGTTATAGAAAATATTTCAAGCTTTCCAAAATGTCCAAGAACTCCTCAAGATCATTTTTGAGTAGGGAGAATCGAAGAGATGAAGTTGGCAATTTCTCACTTTTTGTCCAAGCCATTTCATGAAGAACAAAGTTGCAATCAGTACCTATTCTGCCTAATCCATGATTTACAGGTCCCAAACTTGTTCCTCACTCCTTAATTAAATGCTTACTCAGTTGACAAAGCTTTGATCCATGCATTATAACCATTATCCAGCTTGTAATTCCATTTATGGCAAAAAGTGACCATTGCCATTTTGAAAAAGATCAACTTTTGCCACTTTGCAAATCTTGAGCATTGAACATGTCCCCTTGGCACATACAAGTCTCACAGGTCTAAGTCAAATTGTACAAGATGATACCAACCCTAAGGGAGAAAGTACAAGCATGGCAAGCATTGCCCCTTCACTTTACTTTAAATGCAAGAAAAGTTGCAAAAAGGCTAGAACAGGCACAACTGTTAGAGGGTTGACATCAAACCAATTCCATACTAATATACAAACATTATACAACACAAGACACGATTAGAAAATGCCTAAAACACTCCCAACCAGAAAAACACCAAAAATCTGTCCAAACCTGCAGTTTTCGCATAAGCATACCTATCTTCCATTTGGCTCGTGCGTTTTAAGTTTTGATCATTCAAACATCTTACATACTTGATATCAAACCAATCCAGACCTTCATCCCTGTTCTGTAATCACTTTTCCATCATCTACAATTGTTGATTTCAGAGCTTGCAGTTTGACTTGGCCAAGGAGTTTCAAATACTTTCAGAGCAAGGCAAGGGTTGGAATACATTCAAGGAAGCTCAAGCAAGCATCAAGCCTCCATCAAAATCACTTCAGTTCCATCCATGATTCCAAATGAAGGAGGTAAAATCTCAAACTCTATCTCCTTGTACAGGCAACCATAGGTCACGATTTGTGAATAAAAAGTGCAGTCCTTGTGATACGGTGGGAGAACTGACTTGAGGTTTTGCGTTTGTATTCGCAAATGTTTCGGTTTAGCAAGAGTCGCCATCGACTTTTTATTTTATCCAAAGGAAAGGTCAAAAAGCACAGGAAAGACCTTTGAGATGTTTTCTTAGGTTCGGGGAGTAGATAATGAAAAGGGAAGGTGCAAGCACCCTTTTCATCCATGGTTTTCCATGGGCTCTTAGTTACTTGTTTAGATCACTTGCTTTTGCTTTTCAATTGTTTGAAATGGTGCTTTGTGTGTGGTTTTTGAAAATGCTTTGAAAAAGAGGCCTTGTCTAGGCAACCTTTGTAATGATTCTTGTTTGAATATATACAAAGGTGTTTGTATTTTGAAAAGATATTTCAATGTTTGAAAGTTTGTTTTTGGGAAATGTTTTGAAATTGTGTTGTGAGGTGTGTTTGAAAATATCAAGGATGTTATGCAAGTTTTGATCAAGTAACTAAGAGTTGTCTACCCTATTTTACTCAAAGATCTTTCCTATACGTTTTTAACCCTTTTGACAGTGTTGTTTTACCATTGCATTTGGTAAACAACCTTGTATTTGGATGTTAAACGAGACAGGCGCGTGTCATCGTATTAACCATGATAGAAATTGTGCCAAGTATCTTTAGCAAATTTTTGACGGACTAGATCATTTTGTATAGGCAACCAAGATAGCGTCATCGAGGGACTATGATCTTTTGTTTTGTTTTTGTTTTGCCAAAGTACTCAACATGCATAACATGGCCCATTTTCAAGGCAACAAGTGGATAAAACCCTAGGGGTGCATGTGTGCATTGCGTTGTCAACTTACATGCTTTTTGTCTTTGCATTAGTCAAGCTATTTGTTTTGATTTTGGATTTTCACATACAAACCCTAATCTCTAACATGGCATATTTGAAAGCATAAATGCGTAAAATAAATCTACACTATTACAACATTTGATATGGGGAGGCGGATACAATTTTTAAATGGGGATATTTTGCAAAAAATTAAAACCCTAATATTTACTATTACATCCAAATTGAGTAAATGGTACAAATAAATAAATTGACAACAATTAAACAATTTAAATATAAGTATGCAAAATATTATGAATATGCACAAAATGTTTTTGTTTATTTTTTTTTATGTATGTAAAAATATTTAATGTATATAAAGAGAAAGAAATAAAAGATTATTTTTTTAATGAGGGTAAAAACCCTATTTTTCTTTAAGAAAGTAAATATATATATTATATATATTTTTTATGTACAATAAAATAAAATAATGTATATACAAAAATAAAATATATTTAGAAAAAATATTATTTAAGTATAAATAATAAAAAGTAAAAGTATAATATTTAATGTATTACTTTCAAGTTTTCATTAAAATAAAAATAAAGGTATATACTCACTAAATTATTTTTATGTTAGAAAAAATAAAATAAAATACAAAAATAAATGTGAAAATTTATAAAAATATTTTTTGGTATTTTTTATGTTTGGAAAATAATAAAATAAAATCAGAAATGAAAAATAAATACAAAAATATAAAAACATAAAGAAATGGGCCAGGGGGGGTGCAATCAGTAAAAGGGAGGTGTCAAAAACAAGGCCAGAACCAAGCCCATCCCATGAACTTCATCTTCAACATTTGTCAAAAAATCAAAACGTGCGCCCTGTACAAACTTCAAGATCCTGCATACGTGCTCTAATGCAAAAACCCATAACATCAAAGTTGTAGCATTTTTCAAGACGAATTCAACTATATAAGAAACTTAATCTAACTCTCAAAGACCAGAGAGAATTTCTCTGGCCCTAAATTCTAACCTAATTTTTTCAGGAAGTTCATGAATCAAATTCTCTTAACACGTTTAACTAAAATGAAAACTGAGCATATGTATAGCTTCATGGCTATGAATACTACATTTTTTATTCACAAACCTAAGCCTAATGATTCCTAGATAGAGAGATAGGAAGTTGATAAAAACTTGTTTCAGTTGGAATCGTGTATGACAATATGGAGCTTTTCAGTGAGGCCTGAGGTGTTTGGGAGCTTGCTTGAACTTCCCCTGACCTTCCCCAATGCATAGTTTGCCTTGAATGTGCTTGAACAAGCCTATAGAAGTCAACCTGCACAAGCTGAAAACAGAAATGGTGAAGCTTGCAAATGGAGTTATAGTTCAAGGCCAATGGTTGGAATAGCTTGGATAGGTTATATGGAAGGTGTTTGAACAGGTTTGGGGCAAAACGCACGAGCAACTTATGAGATAGAGCTCAAGGTGCAGAAGCTGCCCTGTTTTGCCAAAGGAAGGTGATTTTGTGTTATGGAAGGTTTGAGGGCTCAATGGATCGTGTTTATAGCTCAAGGTTATGTGTGAAACTTGTTTCAAAAGCTTGCAAGGGTTGGTTTTCACAGATATGCAAGTTATGTTGTATTTGACATGGTTCTTGTCTTTTAAGCAAAAGTGAGCAAATGATGCAAGACAAGCTTGTACAGGCTATCTATCATCCTGCACCTTGTGATCTTGGCCCCTCAAGTTGGTGGATATTGTGTATTGTACCCGATCTTTGTTCAAGGCTCAAGGATTCTATTTTACATAAAGCAAAATTGACAAAAATGGCAATGTTGCCTTTTTGATATTTAAGGATTAATCTTTTGTGCAATCCTCCCATGACCAGAACAAAGCCTAAAACCAATGTATTTTCATTTAATTATTGAGTATGGAAGGGTTTTGAGACCTGTAATCAAGTACAAACAAGGCTGATTAGAGTTTGCAACTTGCATCAATATGAAAATGCCATGGATCAAAAGTGAGTTTTTGCCAACTTTAAGCCTTCGATTCTACCTAACCACAAATGATTTTGGAGAGTTCTTGGACTTTTTAGAAAGATTATAACATGCTCTACAATCCATATTCGAAATTAATTTTTAGATTCCAAGTGAAACTATGTGAAAAATGGTCATGAAGATAGGTCAAAATCCTGCCTAAACTAGGGCAAAATTTTACTAAGTTAAAAGTTTCATGGACCCTTGTTTCAAAAATCATAACTTGAGATCCAAGATTCGTTTGGGAAAACTTTGTGAATCAAAGTTGTAGACTTTATGGAGGACTACAACTTTCATGTTTGAAGTTTTGTTTGAATCCAATTGCATCATGGTGAAAATGTTGGGAAAAGTTGGGAAAAATTAAGAAAATTTCATAACTTAGAAAATTCTAAGTTATGAAATTTTTCAATCTTAAACCCTAATTTTCAAAATTAGGTTTCTTGATGAACAAGTTTCATGTTTTGACACATATTGATCAAAAACGACCCTTGGCACTTGATTTTGACCAAAAAGTCAAAGTTTGACTTTTCAGTGTACAGTCAAATTTTGATCAGTTGACTGAAAAATTCATCTGTCAATCCATGGCATTTGAGATCTTTTGAACCTTGTGAATAGGTCAAGATGATGCCATTGAGCCCTTGAATTCATGCTTGAACCCAATTTGTCATTGGTTATGTCAAAAGTCAGATATTGCCCTTCTGCAGTCAAAACCCTAAAAATGACCATTTTGCCCTTTTGAAGATCAGATCAAATTTCTTGAGGAGTTGTGGTCCAAACTTGATCAAATGGTTAATATGAGTTTATAATGTTGATATGGATCAAAATTTATGAGGTTTGACTGTAAATTAGCCACAGTTGACTTTTCCCCCAATACAGCTGATTTTTAGGTCAACTGTCCAATTGACTGGGCAAAAATTTGGTTCAAGGTTTGAAACTTGGTATGAGCAATCTTATAGGTCCAACATGAAGCATGAAAGACACTTTGAGAATTGAAGGTCCAAAAATCTCTGTGCAAACTCAAACCCTAGTTTAGGTCAACAGTGCAAGGAGATGTTTTGAGCATAGCAAACCCTAGCTTGGTCTTGAGTTCAAAGAGTCTTGTGATGAGAAATATTGATAAAATAAGAGGGAAAATTTTGGGGCACAACAGCTGCCCCTGTTCAATCTTCTTGAACCTGAAGAGTTAGATTGGCGAGTTTGCCTTTCGTGACTCAAAGGTAAAAGAGGATTGGACACTAGAGTGCCCGTAAATTTGCACTCGTCGAAGTAGTTGAGGGAATGGGCTTAAAGATGCCATTTGGGGATGTGACAGAACCTTGTAAGAGATGGGCTTAAAGATTCCATCCAAGAAAAATGATCACACAAGAGATTCCTTTGCGAGAGCCCGTATACCTGTTGTTTGAGGAGGACTATGTCGGGGAATGTTGGTCTCTGTTGTGGTAGAAATAGAACTTCAGTCGTCTGTTATTCTACCGGGGAGTCATATCTTAGTTAAGGAGGTGACAGTGAACTACTATCTGGTCAACATCCAGTCTTCAGTCTTGCATTGCTATCTGGTCAACGTTCATGCTTCAAGATGCTTTACTTCCTATCTGGTCAACGTCCAGTCTTCAGAAGGAAATCAAATGGTTATCTGGTCGCCTTTGGGTTTCCCTTTGACTTCGGGGCCTGCCAATATCTGGTTGAATCCGGGCTTCAAGGTAATCGGCTAAGTAAACTGTTATTTGGTCAACGTCTAAGTTTCACAATATACCTTACTGTTATCTGGTCAACATCCAGGTTTCACAGTGTTGTATTGCTATCTGGTCAACATCCAGGTTTCACAATACCTTTCTTCCTATCTGGTCAACGTCCAGTCTTCAGAAGAATATGCAGGGAATTCAACTATTTTTCGGTCGATCTCCGGGCTTTAGTATAATCAAGGTATTATCTGGTCGAGTCCAGGCTTCATAACTAGAGCAGGAATCTGCCCCTCGCTTAAAATAAGCAAACAGGAGAGCATCCGTGTCTGGAGCATCTCTAAGCCGTTTTCTGAGCTTTGATTGTCTGTCTTTAGGTAGCTATCAATTTCATCCTGAAAAGGGTAGCATGTTAGCTAAAACACAAAGTTATGTTGCATGAAATGTATTATGTAATATATGTGTTTTGTCAATGCTCATGATTTATGAATGTAATGTATGCGCATGTAAGCTGATTAGCTGTCATGCTGAGGAAAATAAATCCTTGGATAGCTGGAGATAATAAAATATTTGACTGCTGTTGGGGAAAATAAATCCATGACCACTGTTGGAGATTCAAGATCTTTGAAAACCTCTGTGGGGAGAAGCTAATACCGCTGGGGAGATCAGGAGTTTGGGTTGTATGCCAATCTACCGGGGACTTCAAGAGTGAGGATCTCCGTTCTGTTGGGGGTATTAGGAAAACTGAATAATTTTCTCTAAGGATTGGTATATCAAAGTTTCTTTTCCGCTGGGGATCTTAATGACGTGCTGATTTGATCGGCGACTTCACTAGGGAAGAATAACTCTCTGGGGAATTATCTGGTTTTAAAGTGACTCTTCAGGGATAATAGAGTAAACTGTATGGTCTCCACTGGTGTTCAAAGGCTGAAGGTTTGACTCCATTGGGGGAGGAAGTTTCATCCTCACTGAGGGTTTGTAGTTCAAATTTTTGCTCCATTGGGGATTGGGAGTTTGAAAATTTAACTCTGATGGGGATTCTTGAAACTTAACTCTGCTGGGGATATGCATTTCAAGGCCTTATTTCCGCCGAGGATCTGGATGATGTATTTCAGGGGATTTCTCCTAGAATAGCCTAAAGACATCTTCCTATACTT
Source organism: Vicia faba (assembly GCA_948472305.1). Lineage (NCBI taxonomy): Eukaryota > Viridiplantae > Streptophyta > Magnoliopsida > Fabales > Fabaceae > Vicia > Vicia faba. The sequence goes on from OX451739.1 coordinate 1,273,451,737, forward strand.
TCATCCTATCAGTAATTATTCTTTCTCATTTCGTTTTATTTGTAAGCAGTGATTATATTCAAATGCATATGCTCATTTAATAAATCATTGGACGTTTTCAAATAAAACACAAGTGTAAAAAGAAAAGGCAACAATTTTTTGCACTTCGAAATATCTTTGTATTAACTTTGTGTAAGTATTTTGTACAAAGGAAACATACATCCTAGTAAGAGAATGTTGTCATAAAATTGAGAAAAAATTTATACAAAGAAAGATGGCTATGTGTAACAATTCCACGGGGTTCCCATTCTGCTGTAGCCTTCGCAACTCTGAGTATCTTGTCCATTCATCGCTTCGTCCCCAGATGATTGGATTGATCAGAAGCTTGGAGCTTGTCAGTGAAAAAGTTGTCCTTAAAGTGATCCGACGAGACATAGTCATACGCTTTAATTCCCTAACTTTTTCCTGGACCGCCCTTTCGGGTTTTCGATCCACCGGGAAACCATTTTTTGCCCAAGTCGCCCTTTCGGGTTTTCAACTTGCCAGGTGTATGATTTTTTTTGTTTATCCCTAATTTTTGCCTGAATCGTCCTTTCGGGTTTTCGATTCACCGGGATGCCCATTTTTTGCCCAAGTCGCCCTTTCGGGTTTTCAACTTGTAGGGTCGTTTATGCGTAGTATCTTTTGACTATGTCTGCGTTCGCAGGGTGCGGCAGGTCGTCGCTGTCCATGGTGGTTAGAATCATAGCCCCACCAGAAAAGATGTTTTTGATCACAAATGGTCCTTTGTAAGTAGGAGTACACTTGCCCCTGGGATCACTTTACGGCAAGATGATCCGCTTGATTACAAGATCTTCGACTTGATATACCTGGCGTCTGACTTTCTTATTGAAAGCCTTGATCATCCGTTTTTGATACGTCTGACCATGACAAACAGCAGTAAGTCGCTTCTCGTTAATCAAGTTAAGTTGATCAAGCCGGGTTTGAATCCAATCGTCTTCACTTAAACCAACATCCTTCATGATTCTCAAGGAAGGGATTTAAACCTCCATAGGTAGAACAACTTCCATGCCATATACCAAAGAAAAGGGGGTTGCCCCAATTGAAGTACGTGTCGTGGTACGATATCCGTGCAGAGCAAACGGTAACATCTCATGCCAGTCCTTGTAGGTGACTGTCATCTTTTGAATAATCTTCTTAATATTTTTGTTCGCAGCTTCGACAACACCGTTCATCTTTGGCCGATAGGGAGATGAATTGTGATGTTGAATCTTGAACTGCTCACACAGAGCGGTGATCACAGTGTTGTTCAAGTTTGTACCGTTGTCCGTGATGATCTTGTCGGGGATACCATACCGGCATATGAGGTTCTGCTTGATGAAGCGGGCAACCACATTCTTTGTAACGGAGGCGAAGGAAGCTGCTTCGACCCACTTGGTAAAGTAATCAATAGCCACCAGGATGAAGCAATGTCCATTGGATGTTGTAGGCTTGATCTCTCCAATCATGTCGATACCCCACATTGCGAATGGCCGAGGAGCTGTTAGGACATTGAGAGGAACTGGAGGAATATGTATCTTGTCCGCATAGATTTGGCACTTGTGACAAGTACGAGAATATTGATGACAGTCAGCTTCCATGGTAGACCAGTAGTAGCCTGCCCGTAGAATCTTCTTAGCCATCGTATGTCCGCTCAAGTGGGTGCCAAATGTGCCACTTTGCAGTTCGGTCATGATCTGCTCAGCTTCAACCTTGTCCACACAACGAATTAGAACACAATCATGGTTTCACTTGTATAGGATAACATTTCTTAGGAAGAACTTGGCAGCAAATCTCCTTAAGAACTTTTTGTCGTTGACTGAAGCTCCTTCAGGGTATTCTCGAGTCTTGAGATACCTTTTGATTTCGTGAAACCAGGGTTGTTCCACTACTTCTTCGGTATTAATCTCGTGATAATGTGCAGGTTCATCCATTCGCTCGATGGTGATTTGGGGAGCCTCATTATCCCAGTTGAGTTTAAACATGGAAGACATTGTAGCTAGAGCATCCGCTAGCTGATTTTCTTCTCGCGGGAAGTGCTCGAAGGTAATCTGTTCGAAATGAGGTAGCAATGTCAGGACATGTTCTTTGTATGGGATGAGATTAGGATGTTTAGTGTCCCACTCTCTTTTGATTTGACTGATAACCAAAGCTGAGTCCCCAAACACAACCAAAGATTTGATTCCCAAGTCAATAGCAGCCTTGAGACCAAAAATACAAGCTTCATACTCAGCCATATTGTTGGTGCAGCTAAAGCAGAGTCTAGCGGTGAAAGGTGTATGGCAACCTTCTGGAGAGATAAGTACCGCGCCGATACCGTTGCCAAGTGTGTTTGAAGCACCATCAAAGTACAGGGTCCATCAGGATCCTTGTTCAGGTCTGTCATACGGTCCATTACCTTCAATGTTGTCCAATGTCATAATGTCTTCGTCGGGGAAGTCGAACTTCATGGATTGGTAATCTTCGACAACTTGATGAGCTAGATGGTCAGCTAGTACACTCCCCTTTATAGCTTTTTGGGTCGTGTACTAAATATCGTACTCAGCCAGGATCATTTTCCATCTAGCAATTCTTCCAGATAAAGCAGGCTTTTCGAAGATGTACTTGATCGGATCCATTTTAGAAATCAACAAAGTGGTATGTGTCAATATATACTGCCTTAGCCGACAAGCAGCCCATACCAAAGCGCAACAAGTTTTCTCGAGCAGTGAGTAGCGAGTCTCACAGTCGGTAAACTTTTTGCTAAGGTAATAAATGGCATGCTCTTTTTTACCAAACTCGTCATGTTGGCCCAATACGCACCCCATTGAGTTATCCAAAACAGTCAGATACATGATTAACGGCCTTCCTTCGACGAGTGGAATCAAGATAGGAGGTTCTAGCAAATACTCCTTGATTTTATTGAAAGCAACTTGACAATCATCATCCCATTCAACCACCTGATCTTTCTTCAACTTCTTGAAGATTAGTTCACAGGTAAATGTTAGGTGAGAAATGAATCTTGCAATGTAGTTTAGGCGTCCCAAGAAACCTCTGACCTCCTTTTCAGTGCGGGGGGCAGGCATTTCTCGTATGGCTTTTACTTTGACAGGATCAACCTCGATGCCTTTGTTGCTGACGATGAATCCCAAGAGTTTATTGGACCTGACTTCGAAAGTACACTTGTTAGGGTTCAGTCTGAGCTTATACTCCTTCAACCTGACAAACAGCTTTTGCAGATGTTCGAGGTGTTCTTCTTCTGTCTGTGAACGGGCTATCATGTCGTCTATGTAGACTTCGATCTCATGATGTATCATGTCATGAAACAAAGCTACCATGGCTCACTAATAGGTTGCCCCAGCATTCTTCAGTCCGAATGACATCACTTTATAGCAGAAGGTACCCCACTGCATAACAAAGATAGTCTTCTCCATGTCTTAGGGGGCCATTTTGATCTGGTTGTACCCTGAAAATCCATCCATGAAGGAAAATACCTTATGCTGAGCTGTGTTGTCAACCAAGATGTCAATGTGCGGTAGTGGAAAGTCATCTTTAGGGCTAGCCCTGTTTAAATCTCTGTAGTCCACACACATTCTCACTTTTCCGTCCTTCTTAGGCACAGACACAATTTTAGCAACCCATTGTGGATAGGAAGTAACAACAAGAAACCCGTCATTGAACTGCTTCATCACTTCGGCTTTGATCTTTTCAGACATATCGGGCCTCATTCGATGGACTTTCTATTTGATTGGTGGACAGTCTTCTCTGGTAGGGAGATGGTGAACCACAATATCTGTGTCGAGTCCCGGCATGTCTTCGTAGGACCAGGCGAAGATCTCAACATATTCATTCAACAACTGAACCAAGCACTCTTTGACATTCGGCTTTAGGTTGGCACTCACTTTAACCTCTCTTCTGTCTTCGGCAGTACCCAAGTTGATAGTCTCTAACAGCTCTTCATGGGACATAATAGCCCTTTCTTCCTATTGTAGAAGTCTAGCCAACTCTCCAGGCACTTCACAGTCTTCATCACCTTCGTATTCGGCATGATTGACCAGATCTTCAGAGTCACTGAAGGCCATAGCAGAATTGTTACCCATGGAATCCGGAGTGGATGGGTACCTGCATTTTGTGAGTGTGTGTGTGTGTAAGGGATAACCGTCCTTAAACAAAATAAAATGTAAAAGGAAAGAAAATGAACACAAAAGTTTATAGATGAAAACGTCCATGATTCATTAAAAATGGCATATGAAAATGAAGAATCAAAACCCTTACAAATGGACCTATATGCCCCGGGTAAGGCACAAGGCAAAAGAGTGTACGAATTGTTTAAAAATTATTACAGACCAACGAAAAATGTTCAAAAGATAAATTACTGATTGATGAAAGTAATGGGAACGAAGTCTTTCGCCTCCCAGTTATTCAGTCCTCCTTCAATAGTCGAGAAAATCCAATCTTCAAAACTTCTCTCATCTTCAACATCTTCCAAAGCATGAACTTCGTGATGAGTGATCTTTAATGGTGGTCCTCCAGCCCGGGAGCGATGCACAGCCTTCTGACTAGCAGCAGTGAAACCCAAACCGATCTTATCTGTCTTGAAAGGAAAATCTGGTAGTTGACCCCACACTGTACTTCCTCCTTCCTCGATCACCGCCTTTGCATCTTTAAGGGATGACATCTGGGACACAGGCTTGGTAACAGCAGGCACAAAAGTCATTATCTTGGCCGTCGCAACTTCAGGAGAAACCTCTTCAAAGTGTTGGAAAGGTGTTTCTATGAATTCACCATCTAACTCCACATAGCGGAAAGATTTAAGGTGGCTTATCATATACTCCTCCTCACCATGAACCGTTATGATTTTACCCTGGACTGGATATTTTAGCATTTGGTGTAGAGAAGAAGTGACTGCCCCATTGTTATGGATCCAAGGTCTTCCCAACAAACAAGAGTATGAAGGACGGATGTCCATCACATAAAATTTAGAGTTGAAAATTTCCGTTCCCACCTTAATTGGGATGTCCATTTCTCCGTGAACCATCCGCTTAGAACCGTCGAAGGCTCTAACAATGATATTACTGGGCTTTAAGGTCAAACCTTCACAGTCTAGTCTGTCCAATGCTTTCTTTGGTAGGACATTTAAAGATGACCCGGTATCAACTAGAACATGAGCAAGTGTGGTCCTTTGAACTCTACCGAAACATGCAGCGCATCATTATGCTTTCTCCCCTTAGATGTTAGATCGGCGTCAGAGAAGCCAAGAACATTATCGGCTGTAAGGCTAGCCACACACTCTTGAAACTGATCCGCAGAAGTCTCTTGAGGCACGTGTGCCGTCTTCAGAAATTTGATCAAGGCGTTGGCATGAGCCTCGGAACAGAGCAATATGGCCAGCATGGAGATTTTTGAAGGGCTTTGCCCCAATTGTTCTATGACATCATAGTCTCTCTTCTTAATTATTTTTAAAATCTCCTCCATTTCCTTTTGGGTGGTCTCGGGGATAACCAAAGGCTGAGCCCTCGTCCTGACGGGCGCTTCTTGGATCCCCTTACCTTTATCAGCAGTAACAGCAGAGGGTACAACTTCGGGAGTAACAATTTCTTCAATCACGGGACTTCGCACAGATATCTTGACTGGCACAGGAGCACTTAAGGGTCCGAAGATTTCCCTTGGAGGAGCAATCTCCGGAGAGAAGATTCTTCTGCTACGAGTGATCTTACTTGTCCCTGCAATATTTCCTATGTCAAGAGTTTCTTCATCGGAATTCTCTTCGACTGATTCGATCAGCTTAACACCGTGGTAGAAGATCTCTCCTCCATAATTCCACGGTATCGTCTTGTTGGACTTATATGGGATAGGCCCCGGCATGGTAATCTTCAGCGATACAAACTTTGGATCAGGTGTAATCTTAACAGGTCTTTTGGAGACCTTGGAAAGATTGTCGGAAATGGTAATTATAGCAATATCATTGATTGGAGTTGGAGTAATAGGAGTAACAGGAGTTTTCTAAAAGAGGATCTCTTAATTATCCATCAGGCGTTGGACGCCTAACTTCAATAACGGACAGTCGGATTGTAGGGACGAACAAAAGTAACAATCTTTTTTACAGCCTGGGAAGATCTCGGCTTTCAACAGATTCATCTTGATCATTGGCAAAGGGGTCATTAAGTCATCAACAACAACAACATGTAGATCCTCTTCAATAGCATGGGTACTGTGGCCATGCTTAAGCATTGGGGCAGAAATCACATTTGGCTTTTCGGGCGCATCGAATTCTACCTCCTTGGCATCTATCAAATCTTGGATCTTATTTTTCAGGGCCCAACAGTTGTTGGTGTCGTGCCCTATGCCGTCTGAATGATAGGCACATTTAGCATTAGCATGATAAAAAGGAGAAGTTGTATTCGGATTTTGTGGCGGATCTCTCAAGGTTGTAAGGTTCAGCTTCAAGAGATGGGGGAGAACCTGGGCAGGTGTCATGTTTATTATGGTGAACTTCCTAGCAGGCCTTCCCCCTCTTTGTTGTTTGGTTCTTGGTTGATCATTCCTAGGTTGATCAGTTGTAGTCTTTTGGATCATTACATCCCCTACCGTTGACCGACGCTCTTCTTTTCCTTGACCTTTTTGAGAATAAACAGCTGACACCTCTTTCTTGGCTGGAAAAGGTTTTTTGACAGAGGCAGAAGCAGATGTATCTTTTTGAATCTTACCACTCTTGATGCCAGCTTCAACTTGTTCACCAGTCAGAATTAATTCAGTGAACCCTGCCGATGAACTCCCCATCAGGTGATTAAAGGATGGACCAGACAGCGTCCCCAAAAACATATCAACAAGCTCTCTTCCAGACAATGGTGGCTGCACCCTTCCAGCTAGGTCCCTCCACTTCTGGGCATACTCCTTAAAGCCCTCATTAGAAACCATACCCATACCCTGTAGTTGAGTACGAGTAGGTGCTGAGTCGGCATTATATTGATATTGTCGGTAGAAGGCAGCAACCAGATCCTCCCAATTATGTACGTCAGCCCTCTCAAGCTGGTTGAACCAGTCCAATTGTGCACCCGAAAGACTATCTTGAAAAAAGTGGACCCACAGATCCTTATCAGAAGAATGAGGTTGGATCTTTCTGACGTAAGACCGTAGGTGCATCTTTGGGCAAGATAAACCATCGCATTTAGTGAACAATGGAACTTTGAACTTGGGGGGAATGAAAATCCCAGAAACCAAGCCTAACTCTTTGAAATCCAAACCGGGCACTCTTTGTATCTCCATAGCCGCCAATCGCTCTTCCAGATTCTTATATTTGTCGCCTGCAGGAGGGTACTGCTGCTCAGAGTAATCTTCATCCTCTTCTTCTTCTTCTTCAGCCTCAGACTCGGATGGTACTGCAACTCCTTTTCCTTTGCCAACCCCTTCATCAGATGTTGAGGGGAAATCCAGGACCCTTCTAGATTGGTTCTCAAATCTTCTTCCCATAGTGGCCACACCAACTCTTTTTTTCTTTTTCTCCTTTTATTTTTCCTTATCTTTCTCTAACAGTGCTTTAAGGTCCTCCTGACCTTTTGCCAAGGTCATGAGGAGTTGTTGGAACTGGGAATTCTGTGCTTGCAGATCTTTGACCGTCTGCTCTATATCCATCTTGCTGAAATAAACAGCAGAAAGATAAGGAAACCTGGTGTGAAGACATGTTTGTGCATATGATGAATGATATGTATTCATGTAATGCATTCAAGGATTTAGAATTTCAAAGTTGTTGCAAACAAAAAGAACACACGTCATATTAATAAGAAGAAATTTGTTAGTACATAAATTCCCCATGGGCAAAATATTACAAAATTCTTAATGTAAAAAGACGTTGCGCATCCTCTTTGGTGCGATGTAGGTGTTGAGAGTCTGCTCTTCATAGAGTCGACGAGTAAGTTCCAAAACCTTCTTCTCATTGGCATAGAAGCTGGTTTCAAAAGTATTTTGTTCTTCCTTGAGCTGTATCCAACTCTTTTGTAAATCTTCCAATGATGTAGGCATGTCAGGATGTAGGAGGGTGTATGGAACCTCTCCTTCCATAACAGGCCCTTTGATCACAGGGAGAATGTAGGGGTAAGGCATCATAAGACTCTGGGCGCGGGTTCGTACCCACTTGAGGTAAGGCTCAAGGGGGATGGAATTCTTATGTCCCATTGTCTTACTGTCCACTTTGTTGGGCATCCTCCAAGCTCGGATAAACCTTTGTCGAAGTCCTTGAGCGTTGTTGTCAAAGTCAAAAACCAAGTCTGGAATCAGCATGTCATAAGGGCCATCCCTTAGGGCATACCCAAATTGTCTCAGAGCTAAACAAGGGTTATAGGTAATGCCTCCCCTAATTCCAAGTAATGGGACATTAGGGAATTCCCTACAACGATCAATGATGATGACATTTTCTCTGGACGGAGAACACCAATGAACATCAGAATGTGTAAGAGTTATCAACCATTGTGACCACCTTAAGCCTTGCTCATTCTTCAAGACTGACTGGGGAAGGTGAGAAATAAACCACCTTTCTAGAAGAGGAGTACAACACATGAGAACACCTTTTTTCCTCATTGTTCGTGTGTAAAATGAGTGTAAGATGTCCCCAAGAAATGTAGGCACAAGATTCCGAGATATGAAAATCTTGACAGCATTCACATCTATAAGCTGATTAGGGTTTGGGAACAAGACCAACCCATAGATGAGAAGTGCTACAATCTCTTCAAAAGCTTGCAGATCCAGAGTATTCCAGCATTCTTGTGCCTTCTCAAACAAAAACTTTGCCAAGAAACCCTTGACACCACTTCTGGTTTCCCAATGACCTTTGATATCAGATGGTTGCAAGTGTAAGGCTTGAGCAACATCTTCAGGCTTTGGCTCTCTTTTTGTACCGTTGTAGGGTAGTTGATGGAGAATAGGAATCCTCAGGAGTTGAGAAAATTCCTTCAAAGTAGGTACTAGTTGGTAATCAGGAAATGTAAAGCAATGGTGTAGGGGGTCAAAGAACTGGAAGAGAACTTTCACCATGTCTTCTTCAATGTTGGAGTTGACCAAGTTGAGAAGTCTACCATGTCTTTCACTGAAAGGAGAATTTTCTGGAATCTTGGAAGTAAGCTCCTTGAGTTGAGGAGGAATTCTCACAAGGTTGACCTGAATTGTTTTCCTGCGAAGTGATTCCATGACCTACAAAACAAGAACAAAGATGAAGATCCAAACCCTTGAAGTGGTTAGTGGATGCAAATGATGCTTCATGATGTTCATGATGTATGCACAAGTATATGTACAAGAAAATCACACAAGATCCTAGTTTCAGGCATGCATGGGGTTTCATAGGTAAGTACCCTCTTGAAGTTTAGTTGGCTCAACCTGTCCTAAAAATAGTAACCGAGTTCTAAGGAGCTCAATATCACCGGATTATTTTCTGTGTTCATTGTTTCAATTTAGCCACTTTACTGGCGACCGAAATATTCCAAGAAAACAACCCTCAATGAGTGTAGTATCGAGTATCTACCAACTTCGGACTGCACCAAAGCCGGTCATCTCACTACCCCTAAAAAGGCCAAGATGGTCAAGTAAAGGTTCTAAAAGTCCATTAGTGCTTCATGACATCACTGAGCGGCCCCGTATTCTCTTTGATTGACTCAAAGGCTACCGGTACCCACAAATATGTCGCACTAATATAGCTATTGCTTTAACCATGTCGGTATACCCCGCACAGTTTCCACAATGTATTGCTATTTACCAATGAATGTTTCCCAAAAATCCGGGTGAAAGATTCAAACCCAAACAATAGAACCAAATGTAAAGCAATCAAAGCAAACAACATAAGCATGTAAAGGTGATCTAAACCCTAAGGTTACTCCACTTTTAGATATCCCCAGCAGAGTCGCCAGTTCTGTGATACAGTGGGAGAACTGACTTGAGGTTTTGTATTTGTATTCGCAAATGGTTTTGGTTTAGCAAGAGTCGCCACCGACTTTTTATTTTATCCAAAGGAAAGGTCAAAAAGCACAGGAAAGACCTTTGAGATGTTTTCTTGGGTTCGGGGAGTAGATTATGAAAAGGGAAGGTGCAAGCACCCTTTTCATCCATGGTTTTTTATGGGCTCTTAGTTACTTGTTTAGATCACTTGCTTTTGCTTTTCAATTGTTTGAAATGGTGCTTTGTGTGTGGTTTTTGAAAATGCTTTGAAAAAGAGGCCTTGTCTAGGCAACCTTTGTAATGATTCTTGTTTGAATATATACAAAGGTGTTTTTCTTTTGAAAAGATATTTCAATGTTTGAAAGTTTGTTTTTGGGAAATGTTTTGAAATTGTGTTGTGAGGTGTGTTTGAAAATAGCAAGGATGTTTTGCAAGTTTTGATCAAGTAACTAAGAGTTGTCTACCCTATTTTACTCAAAGATCTTTCCTATACGTTTTTAACCCTTTTGACAGTGTTCTTTTACCATTGCATTTGGTAAACAAATTTGTATTTAGATGTTAAACGGGACATGCGCGGGTCATCGTATTAACCATGATAGCAATTGTGTCAAGTATCTTTAGCAAATTTTTGAGGGACTAGATCATTTTGTATAGGCAACCAGGATAGCGTCATCGAGGGACTATGATCTTTTGTTTTGTTTTTGTTTTTCCAAAGTACACAACATGCATAACATGGCCCATTTTCAAGGCAACAAGTGGATAAAACCCTAGGGGTGCTTGTGTGCATTGTGTTGTCAATTTACAAGCTTTTTGTCTTTGCACTAGTCAAGCTATTTGTTTTGATTTTGGATTTTCACATACAAACCCTAATCTCTAACATGGCATATTTGAAAGCATAAATGCGTAAAATAAATCTACACTATTACAACATTTGATATGGGGAGGGGGATACAATTTTTGAATGGGGATATTTTGCAAGAAATTAAAACCCTAATATTTACTATTACATCCAAATTGAATAAATGGTACAGATAAATAAATTGGCAATAATTAAGCAATTTAAATATAAGTATGCAAAAATATTATGAATATGCACAAAATGTTTTTGTTTATTTTTTTTATGTATGTAAAAATATTTAATGTATATAAAGAGAAAGAAATAAAAGATTATTTTTTTAATGAGGGTAAAAACCCTATTTTTCTTTAAGAAAGTAAATATATATATTATATATATTTTTTATGTACAATAAAATAAAATAATGTATATACAAAAATAAAATATATTTAGAAAAAATATTATTTAAGTATAAATAATAAAAAGTAAAAGTATAATATTTAATGTATTATTTTCAAGTTTTCATTAAAATAAAAATAAAGGTATATACTCACTAAATTATTTTTATGTTAGAAAAAATAATATAAAATATAAAAATAAATGTGAAAATTTATAAAAATATTTTTTGGTATTTTTTATGTTTGGAAAATAATAAAATAAAATCAGAAATGAAAAATAAATACAAAAATATAAAAACATAAAGAAATGGGCCAGGGGGGTGCAATCAGTAAAATGGAGGTGTCAAAAACAAGGCCAGAACCAAGCCCAGACCATGAACTTCATCTTCAACCTTTGTCAAAAAAACAAAACGCGCGCCCTGTACAAACTTCCAGATCCTGCATACGTGCTCTAATGCAAAAACCCATAACATCAAAGTTGTAGCATTTTTCAAGACTAATTCAACCATATAAGAAACTTAATCTAACTCTCAAATACCAGAGAGAATTTCTCTGGCCCTAAATTCTAACCTAATTTTTTCAGGAAGTTCATGAATCAAATTCTCTTAACACGTTTAACTAAAATGAAAACTGAGCATATGTACAGCTTCATGGCTATGAATACTACATTTTTTATTCACAAACCTAAGCCTAATGATTCCAAAATAGAGAGATAGGAAGTTGATAAAAACCTATTTCAGTTGGAATCGTGTATGACAATGTGGAGCTTTTCAGTGAAGCCTGAGGTGTTTGGGAGCTTGCTTGAACTTCCCCTGACCTTCCCCAATGCCTAGTTTGCCTTGAATGTGCTTGAACAAGCCTATAGAAGTCAACCTGCACAAGCTGAAAACAGAAATGGTGAAGCTTGCAAATGGAGTTACAGTTCAAGTCCAATGGTTGGAATAGCTTGGATAGGTTATATGGAAGGTGTTTGAACAGGTTTGGGGCAAAACGCACGAGCAACTTGTGAGATAGAGCTCAAGGTGCAGAAGTTGCCCTGTTTTGCCAAAGGAAGGTGATTTTGTGCTATGGAAGGTTTGAGGGCTCAATGGCTCGTGATTCTAGCTCAAGGGGATATGTGAAACTTGTTTCAAAAGCTTGCAAGGGTTGGTTTTCACAGATATGCAAGTTGTGTTGTATTTGACATGTTTCTTGTCTTTTTAGAAAAAGTGAGCAAATGATGCAAGACAAGCCTGTACAGGCTATCTATCAGCTTGCACCTTGTGATCTTGACCCCTCAAGTTGGTGGATATTGTGTGCTGTACCAGATCTTTGTTCAAGGCTCAAGGATTCTATTTGACATAAAGCAAAATTGACAAAAATGGCAATGTTGCCTTTTTGCTATTTAAGGATTAATCTTGTGTGCAAATCTCCCATGACCAGAACAAAGCCTAAAATCAATGGATTTGCATTTAATTATTGAGTATGGAAGGGTTTTGAGACCTGTAATCAAGTACAAACAAGTCTGATTAGAGTTTGCAACTTGCATCAATATGAAAATGCCATGGATCAAAAGTGAGTTTTTGCCAACTTCAAGCCTTCGATTTTCCCTAACCACAAATGATTTTGGAGAGTTCTTGGACTTTTTAGAAAGCTTGTAACATGATCTATAATCCATATTTGAAATGAATTTGGAGATTCCAAGTAGAACTATGTGAAAAATGGTCATGAAGATAGGTCAAAATCCTGCCTAAACTAGGGCAAAATTTTACTAAGTTAAAAGTTCCATGGACCCTTGTTCCAAAAATCATAACTTGAGATACAAGCTTCTTTTGGGTAAACTTTGTGAATCAAAGTTGTAGACTTTGTGGAGGACTACAACTTTCATGTTTGAAGTTTTGTTTGAATCCAATTGCATCATGGTGAAAATGTTGGGCAAATTTGGGGAAAATAAGAAAATTTCATAACTTAGAAAAATTCTAAGTTATGAAAATTTTCAATCTTAAACCCTAATTTGCAAAATTAGGTTTCTTGATGAACAAGTTTCATTTTTTGACACATCTTGATGAAAAATGACCCTTGGCACTTGATTTTGACCAAAAAGTCAAAGTTTGACTTTTCAGTGTATAGTCAAATTTTGATCAGTTGACTGAAAAATTCTTTTGTCAATCCAATGCATTTGAGATCTTTTGAACCTTGTGAATAGGTCAAGATAATGCCATTGAGTCCTTGAATTCATTCTTGAACCCAATTTGTCATTGGTTAGGTCAAAAGTCAGATATTGCCCTTCTGCAGTCAAAACCCTAAAAATGACCATTTTGCCCTTTTGAAGATCTGATGAAATTTCTTGAGGAGTTGTGGTCCAAACTTGATCAAATGGTTAATATGAGTTTATAATGTTGATATGGATCAAAATTTATGAGGTTTGACTGTAAATTGGCCACAATTGACTTTTTCCCCAATATAGCTGATTTTTAGGTCAACTGTCCAATTGACTGGCAAAAATTTGGTTCAAGGTTTGAAACTTGGTATGAGAAATCTTATAGGTCCAACATGAAGCATGAAAGTCACTTTTAGCATTGAAGGTCCAAAAATATCTGTGCAAACTCAAACCCTAGTTTAGGTCAACAATGCAAGGAGATGTCTTGAGCAGAGCAAACCCTAGCTTGGTCTTGAGTTCAAAGAGTCTTGTGATGAGAAATATTGATAACATGAGAGGGAAAATTTTGGGGTACAACAGTCCTCATCATAATGAAACTGTATATATCTTTATCTTGCATTGATTTTACTTGAGTTGAGAGAATTTGGAACTTGAAATTTCTGAAAATATTAGGTTAAAATTTAGGGCTGTTAAAATTTAGGGCTGTTAAAATTCTCTTTGATCTTTGGTTAATAGTTCACATAACTTATATGGTTGGAATCGTAAGTTCAAGTACTACAACTTTCATGTTATGAGTTTTCATTTTCATGGAAGTATGAGAGAGTTACAGGATGTCTGGCCAAGCTCGAGGAAGAAGATGAAGTACAGGGCAATGACTTGTTTTGGGTTATATTATTTTTGCTTTCCATAAGACAATGGATGTATAGCCACCCCATTGGCAAAGTAGCGCGCTGGTAAGACCCATGTCCTGGGTTCGAACCTGGGCGCTACTTTTGATTTCCCATATTTTTCCATTTTTTCCATTTTTTGTCCTTTTGCAGGTTTGGGCTCAGCTTTGCTACATCACCCCCCTTGCAACTTTTTATATTTTTATTTTTTATTTGTTTTATTTTCATATTTAATATTTTAAATATTTTCTTTGATACATAAAAATCCTAAAAAATGTGAATTTCATAATATTGCATTTTATTTTATTTTAGTTTACTTTTTCACATAGAAATATATTTTATTCTTAATATATATCATGTATTTTCTTAGTAAATTTGTAAAATATAATCAAAACATTTAGTTTAATTTATTTTTCATTTCATACTTATAAATCTTTATTTTTGCACATATAAAATTTTATATTGTTATACAATATTATTTATTATTTTAATACAAAAAAACTACTTAAGAGATAATATGTAATAATTTTATTTTCTTTTAAAATGATAATTAGGGTTAAAACCCCCCTTTTGAAAATTAATTTCTTTTCCTTATTAATTTTAGGTTTAGATTAAATTTTCTTTTACACAAAAAACAAAACAAAAAATCTTTTCTTACACATATATTGTATTGTATTTTTAAATATTGTATTGTATTTATTCTAATTCGTACAAATTCGATTTGGTTGTAATAATTTATTTAGGTTTATATTTTTGCAAATCTCCATTCAAATTTGTATTCCCCCCTCCCATAAATTGTTGTAATAGCTTAGAAATATTTACATTACACAATTTATCGCTTTATATGCCATGATTAGTAATTAGGGTTTGTATGACAAGATCAAAACAAAGCAAAATAGAAAACCCTAAATACAAGACAAAATCAAAGCATGAAAATGACACACTTGCACACAAGCATCCTTAGGGTTTCTCCACTTGGTTGCCTAAAACCAAAATGACCATATTACGCATGCGAAGTATCTTAGCAAAAACAAGCAAATATAAAGATCATAGTCCCTCGATGACGTTATTCAAAAGTTGCCTTACAAGATGATATTGGTCCCACAAAATGCTAAGATACTTGGCAAACATTTCTAATCATGGATATACAATGACCCACTCCCGTACCATTTACATCCAAAGATAGGGTTGCTTACCAAATCAATGGTAAGACAACAATGTCAAAGGAATAGAAAATGTACAAGAAAGACATTTGAGTAGGTAGTTTGATCTTAATTACTTGCTCTATTTCAAACAACTATCCTTGCTATTTTCCAAAACAAATACATACCTTTCAAAAACATCTTACAATCATTGAAAACATTTTCAAAAAGATAAACATCTTTGTATACATTCTTACGAACGAGAATCATTACAAAGATTTCCTCAACGAATGGCCTATTTTACAAAATACTTTCAAAACCACACCAAACACAATTTCAAACAAACAAAAGCAAGTGATATAAGCAAGTAATTAAGAGCCCATTGAAAACCATGGATGAAAAGGGTGCTAATACCTTCCCTTTTCATAATCTACCCCCCTAACTCAAGAAAAAATCTCAAAGGTCTTTCCTGTGCTTTTTCACCTTTCCTTTTGGATAAAAGAAAAGTCGGTGGCAACTCTTGCTAACCGCAACATTTGCGATAAAACGCAAAACCCTCAAGTCAGTTCTCTCATCGTATCACACATACCCATTGCTCATCGCTAACAGACAAAAGGCATTTGACATTCTGAGATTTAAGATCTAATAAATCAATTTTGTATATGTTGTTCTTTCTCTTGCCAAAAAAGAGGATTGATCCATCTTTTTGACTAACAGCTCTACATGAATTTTGATTGAAGATAATGTCATAACTATTGTCACTTAATTGACTTATGGACATCATGTTATACGCTAATCCTTCTACTAATAAAACATTAGAGATAGAAGGAAGGTTACCGTTTCCAATGGTTCCAGAACCAATAATCTTCCCTTTCTAATTACCTCCAAACTTTACGTCTCCTCCAACTTTAAATTCCAGGTTTTGGAACATAGACTTTTTTCCCGTCATGTGTCATAAGCACCCAAAGTCCAGGTACCATGACTGGTGTCTCAATTGAGTTGTTAAGGACATCTGCAACAAATATTATTTTATCCTTAGGTGAAGGGGTAAGAAAATACTTAGAAGGGGGGGTTGAATAAGTGACTCTTTATCTTTTCAAAACAAAGCTCAATAATAATGGAAGGACAAGGTTATTTTTATCCTGGTTCGTTTGAACTCAAACTACTCCAGTCCACCTGCCAAGGTGATTTCAGCTTTCTCAATAAGGACTTAATCCACTATAATCAACTGATTATAAACACACAACAACTTTTGTGACTAACAATGCACAAGTAATCTTACAAGTGACTAACACCACTAAGACTTAAGACTAGTCCTAGTCTGCTTGAGAAATCTGACCAAACTTGGTCTCTCAAGGAACAAATACAAGAGTTTAATCTTTACAGATAGTGAAATAAAGTTTGCTTCTAATCAAGCTATATCACAACTGTGATTTTTCACTTAGAATAAATTGCACAAATTGTATGAACAAAGAGTTTGTGAGCTCAGAATCTTTCACGTAGTTTCTTGCTTCTATTTTGAAAAATGATTGGTTAACTTGTTCTCTTTTTTTTTCTTGCAATAAATGTCCTTCTATTTATAGTAGGAACAATAAGACTGTTGCTGCCTTCAGAAAAGTTGGAGAGCATTAAATGCTTGCGTGTTTCCTTGCAATATTCCATTTTCCAAGAAACTAGTGTAGACACTTGAGTGCTTTCAGCCGTCTTTGCATTAATGAGCAAATGACAAAATGTAAGAACATGTTTCCTACGCTTTGACAAGACAAGTTGGTTTTAACATTCTTTCAGAATTTTCTCCAATGTCTTTAAATCAGAACATGCTTTACTCATCTTCTAGGTAGTGCTTTGTTTGCTAAGAGCTTGATCAGCGCTTGCTTTCAAGTAATCTTTTGAGCAAGGAACCTGCTAAATGTTAGAAGATATATTTAAAATAAAGTGTCTTACCAGAGTCAGCAGATGCGCTTAAAACAAAAAAGTTTCTTTCATCAAAGAACTTCTTCATAATTTTTTTTTGCTTAGCACTTCAGAATGTTTCTGTCAGAACATTATTTGAAACATTCAAACACATTCATCAGAGTATAAATTATCTTAAATATAATTTATTGTTATCATCAAAACTCTGAGATAGGTCAGAACTAATCTTGTTCTTACAATCTCCCCCTTTTTGATGATGACAAAAATTATTCAGATATAGAAATAAAAAGTGATAAGAGATAAGAATCTCTCGCTGAAATGAATATTTCTATGTATAAAACTTCATGAGATTATTTATCAGAGCAATAAAAAAATCTTCTTGGATTTCTTCAGAACTTCTTTAAGAAGATAATGTTCAGCTGGAATATTCTTTCAGAGTTAAAGTGATGCCTGCAAAAAAAATTATTTTGCACAGAAGGGAATCTTGCAATTTGTTAGAATGTCTGAGACTTAGTCCCATAACTGTTAAACAGTGATTAGTTCAAGAATGCACATTTTCTCCCCCTTTTTGGCATAATCAAAAAGTGTAAAAATAAATAAAAAATTTGAGAAATTTAAAAGATTTCATAAAAAAGATAAAATAAATATCCAGAAGTACAAACAAAACACCCAAACAAAAGACAAGAGACAAAAAGAAACTAGGATTTCTTAGTAACAAGAGCCATTAGAAGATTCTTGATCTCAGAGGCAGATTCTTCTTGTTTCACCATCCAGTTCTTGATTTCTTGATTTGTTTGGTCTTGCTTATCCAAGCGTTCATTTATGACTTCATTCTCCCTCTTGAGCTCTTTCAGAGTGTCCATGATAAGTGAGGTAGGAGCAGAGGATGACGAAGCTTCAGTAGAAACAAGCTTAGAAGCAGCAACCGTTGAGTCAGAATTCATGAAGGTGGAAAGCAGAGTGCCCAGATCCATTGCAAGAGTTGGCACTGGTTCAGGTCCAGCCTTAACAGAAGGTTGATTCAATAGAACAATAGCCATAGGATTTGAATCTTCAGAGGATTCTTCAGATTCATCTTCTGATATGTCCATCGTATCAGCTGGTGTATCAGCAATCATTAACGAAGACTTCTTATTCCAAATGTCATCAGCTTCTGTCTTGAAAGCATGCAAAAGTTTGGAAAAGTTGTCCAGCACTTGATAGTGGCATAAGTTCTGTAACTTCAGTGACTCAGCATCCAAAGTTCTTCTAAAGGTTTCCCATAGAAGATCCGTTGCAGTTGTGTTCATGCTTCTGGAGCAATCTTCTTTCAGCAGTTTTAACCATGCTTGAACATCTGTTATAAAATTCTGAAACAAAGTATTTACATCTGGCTGAATAGTTTTAGGGGCAGCCTTCTTGAAAGTTTTGTTTTTCAAGAATTGTAGATATTGAAAATCCACTACAGTTCTTAAAAACCTAGTAGGTTCAGGATTTTTGGTAGGTTCAGGTTGGTCAACAAAGATAGGAGGTGCTGATAGATCATGAGGTTCAGATGATTCAGTAGTTTCAGTTTTTTCAAAAGGTTATTGTTATGGAATATGAGGGGGTGAGAGTGTAGGTGAGATTGGTGTTGTGTGTTGTGGTGAAGTAGGTGGAGTGACATCAGGTGAAATTATTATTGTATTATCAGGAGTGGGAATGGGGTTTTGAGGTTGTGGTTGATTCATAGCAAAAATGTTTTCAGATGGTAAGTTGAAAGGAGGCTTTATAGTGGCCAGAGGTTCATTTATCCCTGGAATTCTCCAAGAGCCAACATCATACCATCTAGTGGGTCTAGGTGATAGAGGTCTGGGAGGAGGTCTTGAAAAACGTTCAGCAGGAATGGGTTGAAAAATAGATGGTTCAGGGGGTTCTGATTGAGAGGGTTCTGATTGGGTGTCAGAGTGTTCATCAGAGTCAAAATCACTCAAATCTAATAAAACCTGATTTTTATGAGGGTTGTCAGCAAGGGAGTTAGATGGTAAGGTCAGGTAAGTATCAACATCTATATCTCCTAAGGTTTGGGAGGGTTCAGCAGATGTAGATACATTGACAGAATCATAAACAGAGATAGTTTCAGCGGGTTTACCTGTCTTCTTTTTCTTCTTCTGAGGAGTGGCAGAAGGTCCTTCTACAACTTTTCTCTTCAAAGATTCATGGAGAATAACATCTGGAGCAGCTTGATTTCTTCCTTGAAGCCAAGCTGGATCAATGGGTGATCCAGTTTCTTTGCATATTTCAATGTAGTGCAGGATGATACGAGGATGGTCTCCTGAGTTGAACAGAGGGAAATCAGCAATAGTTATCCTTCTCCTCTTCACAACATCTGATACATATGGAGTTGTTTCCGCCAGCAGCTTGTCAATTATTTTCCTTTTTAGTAAGTTCTTCCCAGTCATAGTCTTACCACAAGTAGGTTCAAGCTCCCCCAGAAGATTGGCTTCATCTAGGTGAGCAATCAGACCATTCTCAGTCAGAATGTCTGATATTAATCTACCCATAGGAATCCAATTCCTTTTGGATTTGGGGTTTTTCATCCTTTCAGCTTCCCTAGTCTCTTTAACATGGTTCTAGAGATGTTAAAATAGTAAGTAAGGCAAATAAAATTTGACATTAGTTCCGAGGCAGAACAACAAATATTGTTGATCAGCGTTGATGTAATCAGGAGAGCTGGTGTCTTTCCTATGGTGAATACATCCATGAATAATCCTTGCCAAAATTTTGTATTTGTCTTTCAAGTCCCTGACTTTAGAGGAACCTTGACCATTTGTGAAAATCTCTGAATATACCCTTGACATTTCTATCCTTCCCCTTGGCATTCCTATAACTCCAAGTCCTTTAGAACCTAGCAACTTTCTGATTTGATTTTCTATAATGGATATTTCCTTGCCCATTACGAAAGAGAGAATAACCTTAGGGGTTGCAATAGCATGAATCCAGAATTCTTTCACCAGATGTGGAAAGACTGGACCAATGAGACGGTCAAAAAAGTTCTCCCAGCCTTGAAACTTCACAGCAGGGAACAAGTCAAAACCATTCTCTCTAAGATTCTCAAAATCTACCATTAACTCACTTAAATCTTCCAAACTGTCTACCAGAATGAGAGTAGTTCTTTCAGGCACTATGTATTGCTCATAGTGGATAGAAGAAGAAGCCATTAAAGTTCTTTAGAAAAGAGAGTTTAAAGAAAAGGGTTTTAGAGAAAAAGTACAGAAAAACGCTTGAGTTTGAAAGAGACGGTAAAGAATGAAAAAGGGTTTTTCAAAAAGTATTTATAAGCAAAAATTTCAGAAATATGTTTAGGAATAAAATTAAAAATATTTAAGACGAATTTAAAATAAATTTTAAAATGGATTTAAAACGAATCTCATCATTACGTGCATTTAATGATTTTGCTAAAAATAAGGGGAAAACGTGAGATTATGGCTAATCATTAACAATTACCTAGAACGTCATCAGTAGCTTTTGCACGCGTGACCTTTCAGAAACACACTGTGTGTTCATCTCCTGAAGGATGCATGTAACAGCTGTTTGTTCTAAAGAATTTCTGAACTATACTTAGTGTGATACGGTGGGAGAACTGACTATGGTTTTGGGTTTGTTTTCGCAAATGTTTCGGTTGAGCAAGAGTCGCCACCGACTTTTTATTTTATCCTAAGTAAAGGTTAAAAAAGCACAGCAAAAACCTTTGAGATGTTTTCTTGGGTTCGGGGAGTAGATTATAGAAAGGGAAGGTATTAGCACCCTTTCTATCCATGGTTATCCATGGGCTCTTAGTTACTTGCTTAGATCAACTTGCCTTAATTTTCAATTGTTTGAAATGGTGCTTTGTGTGTGGGTTTGAAAATGTTTTGAAAAGAAGCCAATGTGGTGGCAACCTTTGTAATGATCCATGTTGGGATGTATACAAAGGTGTATGTCTTTTGAAAAGGTTTTCAATGTTTTTGAAAGTTGTTTTGAAAGTGTGGTTTTTTTAGAAAATAGGCAAGTGTTTTGTTTTGCAAGTTTGATTCAAGTAACTAAGAGGTCATTTACTCCTAAATTTCTCAAAGATTATTGCTATGTTTTTAACCCTTTTAACAATTTTGTTCCACCATTGCATTTGGTGGACAATCTTGTGTTAGGATGTGAAAGGGACGGGCGCGGGTCATCGTTTAGACCATAATTGCAATGGTGCCAAGTATCTTTGGGCATTTTTCCTTTAAGGGACTTGATCATTTTTTAGGCAACTTTCGAAAGCGTCATTGAGGGACTATGATCATTTGATTGTTTTTGTTTTGCCCAAAGAGACCTAACATGCAATATGGCCCATTTATTGAAGGCAACAAGTGGAATACCCTAGGGGTGCAAGTGTGATGAGTGTTGTCCATTTTCATGCTTGTTTATCTTGAAATTAGGTCAAACTATTTTTGTTGTTTTTTATTCGCATACAAATCCTAATTCTAACATGGTATAATTAGAAAGCAATAAAGTGCGAAAAATAAAGTCCTAAACTATTACAACACAATATATGGGAAGGGGGGTACAAATGTTCAAATGGGGGTATTTTGACAAGGAATTTAAACCTAGACTATTACATCAATATTGAATTATTTACAAGATATTTAATATACAATAATTAAATAAAATGGAATAAATATGCAAGAT
This sequence comes from Vicia faba, assembly GCA_948472305.1. Classification (NCBI taxonomy): domain Eukaryota; kingdom Viridiplantae; phylum Streptophyta; class Magnoliopsida; order Fabales; family Fabaceae; genus Vicia; species Vicia faba. The sequence continues at coordinate 1,273,473,639 of OX451739.1, forward strand.
GCAAAAATGTTTTTTATGTGTATGAAAAAAAAGTGTTTTTATGTATAAAGGAAACAAAAATAAAAGTATTAATTTTTTGGAGTTTTTGTGTATTTAGGGCAAAACCCTAATTTTATTAAATAAAAGGATTAATTATTTAATATGTACAATATTTATTCATTATATACAAAAATAAAACAAAAATGAAGTATATTGGTCAAAAGGTATTTTTTAATGTTAAATATTAATAAAAAATAAAATGTATATATTTTGTATTTTTAACCTAAATATACTAATATATATATAAATATTTGTATTATTTACTAAATATATATTATATATACAAAAATAATAATATTTAATATTTATAAAAAAAGAGTATATTTTATATAAAATATTTTCAGAAGATAAAATAAAATAAAAATGGAAAATAAAATGTGTTTGCATTATTTTAGTATTTTTCAAATAAAAGTATGTTTATATATTTATTTATGTACAAATATTAGTCTAAGCAAATAAATACCTAATAAATATGAAAATGGTGTAAAAAATATTTTTTGTATTTTTTATATTATAAGAAAAAATAAATAAGTCAAAACAAAAAAAGAAAAGTAAAAAAAATCATTAAAATAAGCAAAATGGGCTCAGGGGGTGTAAAAGTAACAAAAGGGTGCAAAAAGAAAGTCAACTCAGGCCCAGCCCAAGAAGACTTCATCTTCAACCTCAGAACATGTTTGAACACAATCCACGCGCGTTTTTCATCTCTCAATTCCTGGACTTTCAAGCAAAACTCACAACATGAAAAATGTAGAGCATTAAGAGACGAATTCAGGGATATAAAGAACTTGACTTAACTCTCTAAGATGGGGGAGAATTTCTTCTCCCCCAATTCCTGACCTAGTTTTTGTTCCATGTTCAGACTTAAAATTCTCTAAGCATACATAATATAAATGAAATCTAATTACATGGGCATGTTCAGGGCTATGAATGTGACATGTTTTCTTCACAAACCTAAAGCTAACAATGCCTGCATAGAGAGATTCGAGTTCATGAACTTACCTGTTCAGTTGAAGTTGTATCTGGTGATTGAGGTGTCTTCAATGCAAGGTGATGATTGGTACAGCTTCCTTGATGTCCAGGGATGCTATTCCAAGCTTTACTTTGTCTTGAAACCTTTTGAATCGTGCTATGGAACTTCAGCTGCAAAACAAGAAAATGAAAATGGTGATGTTGCCTGGGAGTGTTACAGGTCGTGTTTGAGGTTTGGAATAGCTTCAAGGGATATTGTGGGATGTGTTTGATGTGTTTTTAGCAAGAATTCATGGAAGGTTTGAGCTATGGAACTCAAACTGCAGGGATGCCCTGTTTTGGGCAGTTCAATGGTGATTCTGTGAATGAGAGGGTGTTGGGGATGGTTGGCTCGTGTTCTAGCTCAGAATGGATGTTTAGAATATGTTTGACAAGTTTGCTTAAGGTTGTGTTAGCTGAGATGAGAGTTGGTATGTGTTATGGCAAGTTTCTTACACTTTAAGCAAGAGATGGCCAGTTGGTGTTCTAGACAGGTAGAGGCCCCCAATCTATGCTGCACAACTTAGTCTTGATCAGTGCAATTAGTCCATAAACTTGTGCCAAAGAGATCTTAACTGTACTTGCTTGGATTTGCTTTAGACATAAAGTGCAACTTTTCCAAAATGGATATAATGCTTTATCTAAAAATGGATTAAAGTTGCATACAATGTCCAAACTCATAGAACAACACCTTGGCACAAAGGATTGGCATTAAATTAAGGAGTGTAATTGAGATAAAAGACCTGTAATCAAGGAAAGCATGCTGAATTCAAAATGGCACAAATGTATGAACATGTAACTTGGCCAAATCAAAAGTGAGTTTTTCCCATATTGCCAAATTCGATTCTCTCTAACCATGAGGTTGTTTGATGAGTTATTTGACATTTTGGAAAGCTTGGAATGTGTACTACAATCCATCTTTGAAATGAAAATTGAAATTCCAAGTGGAAGCATGTGAAAAATGGTCTTGAAGTTAGGTAAAAACCTTGCCTAAAATAGGTCAAATTTTCTCTAAGTTAAGAATGGTTTGGTACCCTTGTTCCAAAAATTGTAACTTGAGCTACAAGCCTCTTTTGGGAAAACTTTATGAATCAAAGTTGTAGATTTTGCAATAGGCTACAACTTTCATGTTTTGACTTTTGCTTGAATCCAAATGAATCTTGGTGAGAAAGTGAGACAAAGTTAGGAAAAAATTAGGGTTTTTCATAACTTAGAAAAATTCTAAGTTATGAAAAATCTTCATTTCAAAACCTAATTTGCAATTCTTGTATTCTTGATGAGAAAGTTTCATGATTTGGCATGTTTTGATGAAAAATGAATCTTGACACTTGATTTTGACCAAAAAGTCAAAGTTTGACTTTTCAGTATACAGTCAAAATTGATCAATTGACTGGGAAATTCAACTGTCAATCTTGAGTATTTGGGATCTTTTGAACTTGTTGAGCATGTCAAGATAATTCCATGGGGTCCTTGAGTCCATGTGTGAGCTTGGTTTGCCATTGGCTAGGTCAAACAGTCAAAAATTGCCTTTGTGCAGTCAAAACCCTAAAAATGACCATTTTGCCCTTTTGGTGATCTGATCAAATTTCTTGTGGAATTGTGATCCAAACTTGACCAAATGGTTCATATGAGTTCATAATGTTGATGTGGGTCAATTTTCATGAGATTTGACTGTCAATTGGCCACCGTTGACTTTTTCCCCAATACAGCTGATTTCTAGGTCAACTGTCCAATTGACTGGGCAAAATTTGGAATCAAGACTTGAAACTTGGTATGGATAAACTTGGGAGTCCAATATGAAGCATGAAAGTCATCTTAGGCATTTTGGGTCAAAATATCTTTGTGCAAACACAAACCCTAATTTAGGTCAACAGTGCAAGGAGAAGTCTTGAGCAGAGGAAACCCTAACTGGACCTTGAGCTCCAAGGGTCTTGTGGTGAGAAAATGTTGAGGAAATGGGAGGGCAAATTTTGGGGTACAACAGTTGCCCCTGTTCAATCTTCTTGAACCTGAAGAGTTAGATTGGCAAGTTTGCCTTTCGTGACTCGAAGGTAAAAGGAGATTGGACACTAGAGTGCCCGGAAATTTGCACTCGCATGTTGGAGTATCAGCAATGTGATGTCGGGAATGGGCTTATAGATGCCATTTGGAGAGATGGTGGATAGGGAGATGGGCTTATAGATTCCATTTGGGAGTGTTGATCGCATAAGAGATTCCTTAGCGAGAACTTGTGTATTTTGAGAAAGGAAGATGTTTCCTGGCTTGTTACAGGTGTTGATCTTCATTCTCCTCATGCAGACATGCCCTGGCTAGATACAGGTGTCGAGTCTACAATCAGTTGCTCACAGATATGCCCTGGCTGGATACAGGTATCGAATCTGGAATTGTGGTCAGTTGATAGATATGCCCTGGCTAGATACAGGAATCGAATCTTCAAACTCTTCAGATGTGCCCTGGCTAGATACAGGAATCGAATCTGGAAATAGTTGTCAACAGATATGCCCTGGCTGGATACAGGAATCGAATCTTCGAACTCTTCAGACGTGCCCTGGCTAGATACAGGAATCGAGTCCGGAAATGTGGTCAACAGATATGCCCTGGCTGGATGCAGGAATCGAATCCGGAAATAGTCGTCAACAGATATGCCCTGGCTGGATACAGGAATCGAATCTTCGAACTCTTCAGACGTGCCCTGGCTAGATACAGGAATCGAGTCTAGAAACTGATCACTCACAGACGTGCCCTGGCTAGATACAAGTATCGAATATGGAATTGTGACAGTTGAAGGTAGTTGTCTTTGGGGTTGTCTTTTTCCCTGAAAAGGCAAAATATCAGTTGTATGCAATGTCATGATGTATGAAATGCATGATGTCATGATGTTCAACATGAGATAGTGTTGTATGCCCTTTATCATGTATGTAAGCAAGATGTATGAAATGTGAAATGTTTATGAATGTATTTTCATCTAGGAAAATAAATCCTTGACGACCGGCTGGGGAATTAAATCCTGGGCTGACATTAAAGAGTAGAGTTCTTTGCTTCCACTGGGGATGACAGTTGTAAGAATACACCGGTAGGAGAAGATGACTCCGTTGAGGAATACACTTGCTGGAGAGATTACTCTGCGGGGAATTGCTCTGTGGAAGAGATACTTTGCTGAAGTTTTGATGAGAGGCCCGCTGAGGATTTCAATGATGGATTCCGCTGGGGATTATGATGATAAACTCCGCTGGGGATACCAAAGATAAACTCCGTTGGGGATTGTGTTGATAAGTTATGTTGGGGAACTTTGATGAACTCCGCTGGGGATAGGAAGAACTTTGCTGAGGGCGATCTTTCGTGGCAATTAGCTGAGGATAACCTAGTTATAAGCCCTTATGAGGAATAACTTTGAATAAAGCTCGGGAGAGACGTCTGTACTCTGCAGGGGATAAGCTTCTAGAATCTACTGGGGATAAGCTTCAAAACCTGCTGGGGATAAGAATTCCACTTTCCTGGGGAAACTTTTGGAATTGCACTGGGGTATTGGTATTCCGCCGGGGAACAATCTTAGGTCAAGACTGCCGGGGATGCTTGCTAATGAATGCCTATACTCCATTGGGGAATGTTGCTATCTTGTCTTACTCTGTGGGGAGTTGAGAGAGCTTGATCACATCCTTCAGTTATATCTACCTTGGTACCTTGGCGGACAAAGCAACCAGACTGCATCAGACAACTTTACATTGCCCCTGTTTCTGATGTCACCTGTAATTAGTCTTTTGTTTCATATGCAAATATTTATGAATCAGCAATTTAATGTCAAATGCATATATCAAAAATGAACATTGGACGTTCTTCGCAAGACAAAACAGAAAAAGGAAAAACAATGGGCAATTTGTTTGGAAAAGTGAACTTGTATTGATTTTGAAATTTGCCTGTGAATAGGCGCTTTTGTACAAGAGGCTGACATCCTAGTAAGAGAATGCCGCCGAATAACATAGAGTTTATACAATTTTGAAAAGGAAACAAAACAGCTATGTGCACAATATTCCCACTGGGTTCCAACTCTGCTACCGCCTTTATGTCTTCAAGCGTCTCATCACTTTGCTGCTTAGTTGAAGATGAAGCTGATTGGTTGATGCCGAAGTCTGAGCCAGATAGTTGATGCCGAATTCTGGATGCAAGGTGATCCAATGAGACATAGTGTTACGCTTTACCCCTAACTTTTGCCTGGACCGCCCTTTCGGGTTTTCAGTCCACCGGGATACCCATTTTTACCTAAGCCGCCTTTTCAGGTTTTCGACTTGCCGGGTGTATAGATTTTTTTTCATTTCATCCCTTATTTTTGCCCGAACCCTTTTGGTTCGCCGGGAAGCCCTTATTTTTTTCCTAGGTATGTCAACCTAGCGGGTCTTTTATTCATGTGTAGTATCTTTTCATTATGTCTGCATTGGCGGGGTGAGGAAGGTCGTCACCATCCAAGGTGGTTAGAATCATGGCTCCTCCTGAGAACACATGTTTAACCACAAATGGCCCTTCGTACGTAGGGGTCCACTTGCCCCGGGGATCACTTTGAGGAAGGATGATGCGTTTGATTACCAGGTCCCCAACTTGATACTCTTGTGGTCTGACTTTCTTGTTAAATGCCCTGATCATCCGTTTTTGGTACGTCTGACCATGACAGATAGCGGTGAGTCTCTTTTCGTCAATCAGGTTTAATTGATCAAGTCGAGTCTGGATCCAGTCATCTTCACTCAGATCTGCATCCTTCATTATCCGGAGAGAGGGTATCTGGACTTCAATCGACAAGACTGCCTCCATGCCATAGACCAAGGAAAAGGGTGTTGCCCCGATTGACGTCCTTGCTGAGGTACGGTACCCATGAAGAGCAAACGGTAACATTTCGTGCCAATCTTTATAGGTCACTGTCATCTTCTGCACAATTTTCTTGATATTCTTATTAGCTGCTTCTACAGCCCCATTCATCTTCGGCCGGTAAGGAGAAGAGTTGTGGTGTTGTATCTTGAATTGCTCGCAGAGCTCAGTGATCATCTTGTTGTTAAGATTGGTACCATTGTCCGTAATGATTCTTTCCGGGACGCCGTACCGACAGATCAGATTATGCCGGATGAAGCGTGCCACGACGCTCTTGGTTACCGTGGCGTAGGAAGCTGCCTCAACCCACTTCGTGAAGTAATCAATTGCTACCAAGATGAAGCGATGCCCGTTGGATGCCGTTGGTCGGATCTCACCGATCATATCGATGCCCCACATTGCAAAAGGCCATGTTGCCGTCAGGACATTCAGAGGAACTGGAGGGATATGCACCTTATCAGCGTAGATCTGGCATTTATGACAAGTTCGAGAATGTTGGTAACAATCGGCTTCCATTGTGGACCAGAAATATCCCGCCCGAAGGATTTTCTTTGCCATGGTGTGTCCACTGGAATGTGTTCCGAATGTACCTTCATGCAGTTCTACCATGATCTTCTCTGCTTCAGCTTTATCCACACAACGCAATAGAGTTGAATCGTGATTTCGTTTGTAGAGAATGTCGTTGCTGAGGAAGAATTTTGCCGCAAACCTTCTCATGAACTTCTTGTCGTTGACAGATGCACCTTCAGGGTATTCCTGAGCTTCCAAGTATCTCTTCACCTCATGATACCAGGGTTTTTCAGTCACCTTTTCGGCCTCAAGATCGCAGCAGTATGCAGGTTCGTCCAACTTCCAGATAATGATCCGGGGAGCCTCATTGTCCCATTTGACTTTGAACATTGAAGACATCGTAGCTAGTGCGTCCGCTAGCTGATTCTCCTCTCTTGGGAAGTGTTCAAAAGTTATCTCTTCAAAGTGGGGAAGCAAAGTCAACACATACTCCTTGTAAGGAATAAGATTTGGGTGTTTCGTATCCCACTCGCCTTTGATCTGATTGATCACGAGAGCGGAATCTCCGAAGACACTCAGAAACTTGATCCTTAAGTCGATTGCAGCTTGAAGACTCATGATACATGCCTCATATTCTGCCATGTTGTTGGTGCAATTGAAACACAGCCGGGCGGTGAGTGGAGTATGAGTTCCTTTGGGAGATATGATTACAGCGCCGATACCGTTACCCAAAGCGTTGGAAGCTCCGTCAAAGTGCATAGACCATCGGGATCCTTCCTTAGGTCCTTCATCTGGCCCAGGCACTTCACAATATCTTTGTCCGGAAATTCAAAGTTCAATGACTGGTAATCATCCACAGGTTGGTGTGCCAAATGATCTGCCAATACACTTCCTTTGATTGCTTTTTGAGTGGTGTACTGGATATCATATTCGGTTAAGATCATTTTCCATCTTGCTATTCTTCCAGACAGAGCAGGCTTTTCGAATATGTACTTGATGGGATCCATCTTTGAAATCAACAGAGTGGTGTGAGTCAGCATATACTGTCTCAGCCGGCGAGCAGCCCATACCAGAGCGCAACAAGTTTTCTCGAGCAGTGAGTAACGAGACTCACAGTCGGTAAACTTTTTGCTCAGGTAATAAATAGCGTGCTCTTTTCGGCCAGACTCGTCACGCTGCCCCAGCACACACCCCATTGAGTTGTCAAGTACGGTCAAGTATAGTATCAGAGGTCTCCCTTCCACTGGTGGCATAAGAATGGGTGGCTCTTGGAGATACTCCTTTATCTTTTCGAAAGCAGCCTGACATTCATCGTTCCAACGTACTACCTGATCTTTCTTCAGCTATTTGAAGATTGGCTCACAGGTAGCAGTTAGATGTGAGATGAAACGGGCAATGTAATTCAGTCGTCCCAGAAAGCCTCTGACTTCTTTCTCTGTCTTGGGAGTTGGCATCTCTTGTATGGCTTTTACCTTGGCCGGGTCCACCTGAATACCTTTATCGCTTACAATGAAGCCTAGCAATTTTCCGGACCTCACCCCAAAGGTGCATTTGTTTGGGTTCAACCTCAGCTTGTACAACTTCAGTCGGTCAAACAGCTTCCGCAGATGGTCAAGGTGTTCCTTCTCAGTTTGGGACCTTGCAATCATGTCATCAACATACACCTAAATCTCATGATGTATCATATCATGAAATAAAGCAACCATGGCGCGTTGGTAGGTTGCCCCAACATTTTTCAATCCGAACGGCATGACCTTGTAGCAGAAGGTGCCCCACTGAGTCACAAAGGTAGTCTTTTTCATATCTTCCGGAGCCATCCTGATCTGGTTATACCCTGAAAATCCATCCATGAAGGAGAACACTTTGTGTTGAGCCGTATTGTCAACAAGAACGTCGATGTGAGGTAGGGGGAAATCATCTTTGGGGCTTGCCCTATTCAAATCCCTGTAGTCAACACACATTCTGACTTTATCGTCTTTCTTCGGCACTGGCACCACGTTGGCAACCCATTGAGGATAAGAAGTCACTGCTAGAAATCCGGCATCGAATTGCTTCATAACCTCGGCTTTGATCTTTTCGGACATCTCTGGACGCATACGGCGGACCTTTTCCTTCACTGGAGGGCAGTCTTCCTTGGTAGGCAGGTGATGGACCACAATGTCGGCATCCAAACCAGGCATGTCTTCGTAAGACCAAGCAAAGATTTCCATGTAGTCATGTAGCACCTGGATCAATCGTTGCTTCACGCTGAGCTCTAGATTGGCACCAATCTTGACCTCTTTCCTATCTGTCTCAGTACCCAGGTTCACTGTTTCCACCGGCTCTTCATGCGGCTGAATGGCCCTCTCTTCCTGGAGTAGCAGTCTTGCGAGTTCACCAGGCCCTTCGCAATCATCTTCACCTTCGTCTTCGGCCAAGTTGATCGGATTCTCGAAGTCATAACTGGTGATAGCAGAGCTGTTACCAGTGAGATCCAGAGTGGATTGAAACCTGTATAAGTGAGTGTGTGTAAATATAGCTGTTTTGCAATATATAACACAGAAAGAAAAATAGCGCAAGATTTGAAATGCAACAAACGTCCAATGTTTTGATTAATGATATATGGAAATGTCATACAAAAAAGCCCTTACAAATGGAGCTACGATGCCCCGGGTAGGACACCGAGCCAATAAAAGTTTCAACATATTGTTTGTTACAAATTGAAAATCAAAAGAGTTAATTACTGCGTGACAAATGTAATAGGTGTAAAATCCTTTGCCGTCCAGTTGCTTGGTCCGTTGTTGGTGGTTGGATAGATCCAACTGTCAAACTCTGCTTCCTCTACGTCCTCCTCGATAGCATTCACCCTTGGGTTGGTGATAAACACCGGAGCCTTTCTGATCCTTTCTTTGCGCACAGCCCTCTGAGCCTCTGCAGTGAAGCCCAGCCCAAACCTGTCGGTCTTTTGAGTGAAGTCAGGAAGCTGACCCCAGTTTGCACATTTGCCTTTCTCGATTACAGCCCGGGCATCCTTCAAGGACGCCATCTTCAACGGAAAGTCTTCTTCAACCACTGTTTCAGCCGATGCCAACATTGGAGGTACCTCCTCAAAATGCTGAAAGGGGGTTTCAATAAACTCCCCGTCCATCTCGATATACCGGAATGAATTCAAGTGACTAACCATGTATTCCTCCTCGCCCTGCACAATAACAATCTTCCCTTTGATAGGGTATTTGAGCTTTTGGTGTAGAGTGGATGTTACTGCCCCAGCCTTGTGAATCCAGGGTCGACCCAACAAGCAGGAATAAGATGGACGAATATCCATTACATAGAACGTTGAATTAAAGACTTGGGAACCCACACGAATAGGAATGTCTACCTCACCGTGCACCATCCTCTTAGAACCGTCGAAGGCTCTAACAATGATGTTACTAGGTTTCAATTCCAGGCCCTCACAATCCAAGCGATCCAATGCCTTCTTGGGCAGTACATTCAGGGAGGAACCGGTGTCCACCAACACGTGTGCGAGAGTAGTGCCCCTGCACTCTATAGAGACGTGCAGGGCATCATTGTGATTTTTCCCTTTAGCGGTAAGGTCAGCATCTGAGAACCCCAAACCATTGTCAGCTGTCAAATTAGCCACACAGTCAGTGAACTGATCTGCAGAAGTCTCTTGCGGCACATGGGTCGTTTTCAGAAATGAAATCAAGGCCTTGGCGTGGGCCTCTGAGCACAGCAGCAAAGATAGCATGGAGATCTTGGAGGGGGTATGCCCCAACTGTTCGACAACATTGAAGTCACTCTTTTTAATGATTTTAAGGATTTCCTCCATCTCTTGTTGGGAGGCTTCAACAGCAGTCTTTTTTGGTGCCTCCGTCCTGGCAGGCAAATCGGTAGCAACTTCTTTGCCCCGAGCATCAGAAGACTCGGCGGCAGTAGTAGACACAGGAACTTGATTTGAAACATGCACACTTGCGGGTGTGATGATGAGAGGTTTTCGGATAACTGGTGGTGCAATGTCAGGCGAGAAGAGCCTGCCACTGCGGGTAACTTTTGTGGGACCAGTGATGTTACTGATACTGGTACTGGTGTTGAACTCCTGCTTCACTCCAAGCACATACACGTCTGCCCCATAGTGCCATGGGACAGCCTTGTTAGATTCATAGGGGAGAGGCCCCGGAACAGTAATAGTAATGGGTGCAACAGACATAATTTGGACTGGCTTCCTCGAGGGAGCTTTGGTAGGATTTTAAATTGTGACGACAGATACTTCTTCAGCGGAAACAAACAGAACAGCATTTTTCTTGAACAGAATTTCTTTGCTATCCATCAGGCTTTGGATGCCTGGTTTCAGCAGCGGACAACCGGTAGGGATAACAGCACACAGGAGGCAACCCTTGCCACAACCCGGAAATAAACCGGCTAGTAGTAAGTTCCTCTTAACAGTCAATAGAGAGGTAGCAACATCATTCACCGAAACAGCATACAAATCTTCCTCGACGGCATTTACTCTATGCTGGGGCATAGGAGCAGTTACAACATTTGGCCTCTCAGGCGCCTCAAACTGAATTTCCCTTGCATCGATAAGGTCTTGCACCTTATTTCTCAAGGCCCAGCAATCATCAGTAGTATGCCCGGGGCTATCAGAATGATAAGCACAACGGGCATTTGGGTTATATTTAGGAGATGCAGTATTCACGACCTTTGGGGCCTCTTTGATGGTCACCAAGTTGGTTGATAACAGTTGCGGTAAGATTTGTGACAAGGTCATACTCAGCCGAGTATACTGCCTCTTGGGCCTTTCACCTCTTTGTTGATTGTACTGCTGAGGAGCAGCAACAGGTTTTGAAATGACCAAGGCATTGACGGCTTGGCGGCTTTCTGGCTTGACTTGTCTTCTAGGACCATAGACTGCACTTGCTTCTTTCTTGAAAGGCCTCTTCTCAGTACTTACGGAGGCAGCTTTTTGTATCTTTCCTGACCTGATGCCAACTTCTATCCTTTCTCCCGTCAGAATCAAATCCGTAAACCCAGCGGAGGAGTTACCAACCAAATGATTGAAAAATGGACCAGACAAGGTCCCTAGAAACATATCAACCAGCTCACGATCAGTCAAAGGAGGCTGCACCCTGCCAGCCAAATCTCTCCATTTTTGTGCATATTCTTTGAACCCTTCGCCCATTCCTAGAGACATACCCTGAAGTTGGGTACGCGTAGGAGCGAGATCAGAATTGTATTGATATTGTCTGTAGAATGCGGTTGCCAAATCTTCCCAGTGTCGGATACTAGTTCCATCTAGTTGATAGAACCACTCAAGCTGGGACCCCGAAACGCTATCTTGGAAGAAGTGGATCCAAAGGTTCTTATCTGCCGTGTAAGGTTGGATCTTCCTTACGTACGACCTTAGATGCAGCTTTGGACAGGAAGCCCCGTCATATTTGGCAAAGGCAGGCGCCTTAAACTTGTGTGGGATTACTACCCCAGAAGATAAGCCCAAATCTCCGAAATCCAGCCCCGACACATTCTGAATCTCCATGGCGCTCAAGCGGTCTTCTAATTGCTTGTATCTGTCAGCAGCAGGTGGGTATTGTTCGTCATTGTAATCTGTCTCGTTGTCAGAGACTGCAGGACTAGGAGCTCCTCCCCCTTGGGGACTGTCTTTCTCTACAGAGGAAGTAGTTGGATCAGCCTGATTATGGAGTGTGTTCCCAAACCTGCGTCCGGTGTTGAATAATGCAGTCCTCTTTTTCTTCTTCTTCTTCAGGAGTAGAGCCTTCAACTCTTGCTGACCTTGGGCCAGGCTCAGGACCATTTCTTGAAACTGGGCACTTTGGGCCTGAAGGGCCTTGATTGCTTGCTCACTGGATGAATATGGATTCATGATGACTGTTCAAATAAACAGCGAAGAAGATTAAGCAACCTGTGGAAAAAAGGGTACCTGTTATGCATATGGTGCAATGAGATGCGTATGTTTTATGTTTTCAAAGACAAACAAGATTCAACTTTGTAGACAAAAGAGAAACACACTTCATTAGATTCAAATTTTAAATTGTTCAACATCTTGCCCTTAGGCATTACAGGAATGAAAAATACTGAAAAGGAAATAAAAGCTGTAAAAAGGAAACATCCAAAGCCCATCAATGCTCTCATGGCCTCCTCTTCTCAGTGTGGATGTAGTTATTCAGGACCCGCTCTTCCTCCAATTGCTTAGTCAGCCTCTGGATCTTCCGCTCCTGTTCGTTGAACTTTTCCCGATAAAAATCTCGCTCTTCCTTTAGCTGCGCCCAAGATCTCTTCAGTGTGTCAAAATCAGTGGGTATCTGAGGAGGGAGGACAGTTGGAGGAACTTCATCTTCATCAGGAGATTCAAGAATGATAGGTCTGACAGCTTCGTACGGCATTCCTAACTTCTGAGCACGGATGCGGACCCATCTGCAATAGGGTTCCATTGGTAGAGAGGTCTTTGGTCCCAACTCGTGTGGGTCAGCTTTGTGAATTCTGTCCCAAGCCTTAATGAATCCATGGCGTAGTTTGTCACTGTCTACCTGAAATTCAAAATGGAAGTGAGGAACCAACATTTCATGAGGCCCTACTCTTCTGGCTCTTCCGAACTGGCGGAGAGCTAAACATGGATTATAAGAGATTCCTCCTTGGATACCAATCAACGGAACATTAGGGTATTCTCCGCAACGATCAATAACAGCTACCTCATCCAAACCTCTGAGAGTCCAAGTGATGTCATTATCAGTGAGAGACATTAACCTATGAGCCCAACCCTTTCCTTCTTCATTCTTCAGCACGAACTTAGGGAGGTGCGAAATAAACCACCTCACTAGCAAAGGAGCACAACACCATGGAGTTCCCCGTTTTCGGGCAGTACGAGCATAGAGTTATTGCAGGATATCACCCAAAAGAGTGGGTACAGGATTCCGAGACATGAAGATCCTTATGGCATAGATACTGATAAAGGTGTCAGGATTGGGAAACAATACCAGACCATAGATTAAAAGAGCCATAATGTCTTCGTACGCCTTGAAGTCTAAGTCATTCCAGAAATCATTAGCTTTGCCAACCAGAAATTTGACCAAAAAGCCCTTAACTCCACTTCTAGTTTCCCAGTTAGCCAATACCTCTTCTTTGGTCAAGGGGAGAACTGCAGCAACCTCTTCAGGCCTAGGAGTCTTTTCCCAACTAGTGAATGGAGTTTGCTCCGAAACAGGGATCCCAAGCAAATAAGAGAATTCTTCCAGGGTAGGGACCAGCTGGAAGTCTTGAAAAGTGAAGCAATGATACAGGGGATCATAAAACTGGGTCAGGACACTTATCAGTTGTTGGTCCCACTTTGCAGTGATCAAGCCAAGGAGAGAACCATGCCTTTTGATGAAGGAAGTAGTGTTTGGAATCCTACCAACCAAATCTTTGAGCAGAGTTGGTGGTTGAACAAAGTTGAGCCGGATAGTATTCCTACACACAGGCATCATGATGTCCTACAAAACAGAGCAAAGATGAAACCTTTTTTGTCTTTGAAAGGGGTTAGTCCTTATACATGATGCATGCAATGGTATGATGGCATGATGCTATGATGAAGCACACCACAAGTATTCACACAGGCAAGCATGATAAGGCACACAAGTCACACAAGACAACCCTTAGGTTTCAGGCCAGCATGAAGTTTAGGTATTACCCTCTTTTGGTTTCGTTGGTTAAAACCTGTCCTATCAAAAGTAACCGGGTTCTAGAGGATCTCAAATCATTGACTACCCTCAATCGGTCATAACTCCAGCATCGCAATATTTTCTTGCGGCCAGAACCATCGCGAGAGTTTAGCCTCAATGAGTGTAGCATACTGCTACTATTCTATGGCCAAGTTTGGTCAATTTAAGGTTCTAAGGTCGGTTGGTGTTTAATGACTCCTTGGAAGACCCATATTCTCCTTGTTACAACACAAGGGATATCAGTACAGACCAAGGTGCCACACCAATGTAGCCACTGCTTCACCCATGTCGGTCTACGCCGGACAGGTCCCTCACAGATTATGCTACCTAAAAGGGTATTCCCCAGATCCGGGTTAGGATCCATGAAACTCCGATGCAAAGCCCACAAATATAAAAGCAAACAAAGCAAACAATTGAAAACAAAGGTGATCTAAGCCCTAAGGTTACTCCAATTTTAAATATCCCCAGCAGAGTCGCCAGTTCTGTGATACGGTGGGAGAACTGACTATGGTTTTCCGTTTGTTTTCGCAAATGTTTCGGTTGAGCAAGAGTCGCCACCGACTTTTTATTTTATCCTAAGGAAAGGTTAAAAAAGCACAGCAAAAACCTTTGAGATGTTTTCTTGGGTTCGGGGAGTAGATTATAGAAAGGGAAGGTATTAGCACCCTTTCTATCCATGGTTATCCATGGGCTCTTAGTTACTTGCTTAGATCAACTTGCCTTAATTTTCAATTGTTTGAAATGGTGCTTTGTGTGTGGGTTTGAAAATGTTTTGAAAGTAAGCCAATGTGGTGGCAACCTTTGTAATGATCCATGTTGGGATGTATACAAAGGTGTATGTCTTTTGAAAAGGTTTTCAATATTTTTGAAAGTTGTTTTGAAAGTGTGGTTTTTTTAGAAAATAGGCAAGTGTTTTGTTTTGCAAGTTTGATTCAAGTAACTAAGAGGTCATCTACTCCTAAATTTCTCAAAGATTATTGCTATGTTTTTAACCCTTTTAACAATTTTGTTCCACCATTGAATTTGGTGGACAATCTTGTGTTAGGATGTGAAAGGGACGGGCGCGGGTCATCGTTTAGACCATAATTGCAATGGTGCCAAGTATCTTTGGGCATTTTTCCTTTAAGGGACTTGATCATTTTTTAGGCAACTTTCGAAAGCGTCATCGAGGGACTATGATCATTTGATTGTTTTTGTTTTGCCCAAAGAGACCTAACATGCAATATGGCCCATTTATTGAAGGCAACAAGTGGAATACCCTAGGGGTGCAAGTGTGATGAGTGTTGTCCATTTTCATGCTTGTTTATCTTGAAATTAGGTCAAACTATTTTTGTTGTTTTTGATTCGCATACAAATCCTAATTCTAACATGGTATAATTAGAAAGCAATAAAGTGCGAAAAATAAAGTCCTAAACTATTACAACACAATATATGGGAAGGGGGGTACAAATGTTCAAATGGGGGTATTTTGACAAGGAATTTAAACCTAGACTATTACATCAATATTGAATTATTTACAAGATATTTAATATACAATAATTAAATAAAATGGAATAAATATGCAAGATGCAAAAATGTTTTTTATGTGTATGAAAAAAAGTGTTTTTATGTATAAAGGAAACAAAAATAAAAGTATTAATTTTTTGGAGTTTTTGTGTATTTAGGGCAAAACCCTAATTTTATTAAATAAAAGGATTAATTATTTAATATGTACAATATTTATTCATTATATACAAAAATAAAACAAAAATGAAGTATATTGGTCAAAAGGTATTTTTTAATGTTAAATATTAATAAAAAATAAAATGTATATATTTTGTATTTTTAACCTAAATATACTAATATATATATAAATATTTGTATTATTTACTAAATATATATTATATATACAAAAATAATAATATTTAATATTTATAAAAAAAGAGTATATTTTATATAAAATATTTTCAGAATATAAAATAAAATAAAAATGGAAAATAAAATGTGTTTGCATTATTTTAGTATTTTTCAAATAAAAGTATGTTTATATATTTATTTATGTACAAATATTAATCTAAGCAAATAAATACCTAATAAATATGAAAATGGTGTAAAAAATATTTTTTTTATTTTTTATATTATAAGAAAAAAAAAAATAAGTCAGAACAAAAAAAGAAAAGTCAAAAAAATCATTAAAATAAGCAAAATGGGCTCAGGGGGTGTAAAAGTAACAAAAGGGTGCAAAAAGAAAGTCAACTCAGGCCCAACCCAAGAAGACTTCATCTTCAACCTCAGAACACGTTTGAACACAATCCACACGCGTTTTTCATCTCTCAATTCCTGGACTTTCAAGCAAAACTCACAACATGAAAAATGTAGAGCATTAAGAGACGAATTCAGGGATATAAAGAACTTGACTTAACTCTCTAAGATGAGGGAGAATTTCTTCTCCCCCAATTCCTGACCTAGTTTTTGTTCCATGTTCAGACTTAAAATTCTCTAAGCATACATAATATAAATGAAATCTAATTACATGGGCATGTTCAGGGCTATGAATGTGACATGTTTTCTTCACAAACCTAAAGCTAACAATGCCTGGATAGAGAGATTCGAGTTCATGAACTTACCTGTTCAGTTGAAGTTGTATCTGGTGATTGAGGTGTCTTCAATGCAAGGTGATGATTGGTACAGCTTCCTTGATGTCCAGGGATGCTATTCCAAGCTTTACTTTATCTTGAAACCTTTTGAATCGTGCTATGGAACTTCAGCTGCAAAACAAGAAAATGAAAATGGTGATGTTGCCTGGGAGTGTTACAGGTCGTGTTTGAGGTTTGGAATAGCTTCAAGGGATATTGTGGGATGTGTTTGATGTGTTTTTAGCAAGAATGCATGGAAGGTTTGAGCTATGGAACTCAAACTGCAGGGATGCCCTGTTTTGGGCAGTTCAATGGTGATTCTGTGAATGAGAGGGTGTTGGGGATGGTTGGCTCGTGTTCTAGCTCAGAATGGATGTTTAGAATATGTTTTACAAGTTTGCTTAAGGTTGTGTTAGCTGAGATGAGAGTTGGTATGTGTTATGGCAAGTTTCTTACACTTTAAGCAAGAGATGGCCAGTTGGTGTTCTAGACAGGTAGAGGCCCCCAATCTATGCTGCACAACTTAGTCTTGATCAGTGCAATTAGTCCATAAACTTGTGCCAAAGAGATCTTAAATGTACTTGCTTGGATTTGCTTTAGACATAAAGTGCAACTTTTCCAAAATGGATATAATGCTTTATCTAAAAATGGATTAAACTTGCATACAATGTCCAAACTCATAGAACAACACCTTGGCACAAAGGATTGGCATTAAATTAAGGAGTGTAATTGAGATAAAAGACCTGTAATCAAGGAAAGCATGCTGAATTCAAAATGGCACAAATGTATGAACATGTAACTTGGCCAAATCAAAAGTGAGTTTTTCCCATATTGCCAAATTCAATTCTCTCTAACCATGAGGTTGTTTGATGAGTTCTTGGACATTTTGGAAAGCTTGGAATGTGTACTACAATCCATCTTTGAAATGCAAATTGAAATTCCAAGTGGAAGCATGTAAAAAATGGTCTTGAAGTTAGGTAAAAACCTTGTCTAAAATAGGTCAAATTTTCTCTAAGTTAAGAATGGTTTGGTACCCTTGTTCCAAAAATTGTAACTTGAGCTACAGGCCTCTTTTGGGAAAACTTTATGAATCAAAGTTGTAGATTTTGCAATAGGCTACAACTTTCATGTTTTGACTTTTGCTTGAATCCAAATGAATCTTGGTGAGAAAGTGGGACGAAGTTAGGAAAAAATTAGGGTTTTTCATAACTTAGAAAAATTCTAAGTTATGAAAAATCTTCATTTCAAACCCTAATTTGCAATTCTTGATTTCTTGATGAGCAAGTTTCATGATTTGGCATGTTTTGATGAAAAATGAATCTTGACACTTGATTTTGACCAAAAAGTCAAAGTTTGACTTTTCAGTATACAGTCAAAATTGATCAATTGACTGGGAAATTCAACTGTCAATCTTGAGTATTTGGGATCTTTTGAACTTGTTGAGCATGTCAAGATAATTCCATGGGGTCCTTGAGTCCATGTGTGAGCTTGGTTTGCCATTGGCTAGGTCAAACAGTCAAAAATTGCCTTTGTGCAGTCAAAACCCTAAAAATGACCATTTTGCCCTTTTGGTGATCTGATCAAATTTCTTGTGGAATTGTGATCCAAACTTGACCAAATGGTTCATATGAGTTCATAATGTTGATATGGGTCAATTTTCATGAGATTTGACTGTCAATTGGCCACAATTGACTTTTTCCCCAATACAGCTGATTTCTAGGTCAACTGTCCAATTGACTGGGCAAAATTTGGAATCAAGACTTGAAACTTGGTATGGATAAACTTGGGTGTTCAATATGAAGCATGAAAGTCATCTTAGGCATTTTGGGTCAAAATATCTTTGTGCAAACACAAACCCTAATTTGGGTCAACAGTGCAAGGAGAAGTCTTGAGCAGAGGAAACCCTAACTGGACCTTGAGCTTCAAGGGTCTTGTGGTGAGAAAATGTTGAGGAAATGGGAGGGAAAATTTTGGGGTACAACACTTAGTAATGAAGCGTTAGAACATTTCATAACTTTTCATATAGCTTCTGTTGCAACTTCTCTTCTAACTTCTGAAGAGTTGTTAATCAGAGCATTCATTTCAGAATATTTTTCATAAAGATTAAAATATTCTAGTTGACTTTTCATCCAAATCATCTGAGAACTACATCCAGCAGCAGATATATATTCAGCTTCTGTGGTTGACAGTGCAATTGTTGCTTGCTTCTTGCTGTACCACGAGATAAGATTGTCACCCAGAAACTGACAGCTTCCAGAGGTGCTCTTTCTTTCAATTCTATCTCCAGCAAAGTCAGCATCACAATAACCTACTAGTCTGTAATCTTGTGATCTTATGTAACACAGACCCAGATTAGTAGTACCTTTCAGATACCTAAGAATTCTCTTAACAACTGTTAAGTGAGATTCTCTAGGATCTGATTGGAATCTAGCACACAAGCACACACTAAATAGTATATCAGGTCTAGATGCAGTCAGATAGAGAAGGGATCCAATCATACCTCTATAGAGCTTCTGATCTACCTTCATACTTACCTCATCTTTACCCAGAATGCAGGTTGGATGCATAGGTATCTTTGCATCTTTGCTTTCTGACATCTGAAATTTCTTCAGAAGTTCTTTAACATACTTCATCTGATGTATGAAAGTACCTTCTGGAGTCTGGTTGATTTGAATTCCCAGAAAGAATTTCAATTCTCCCATCATGCTCATTTCAAATTATGCCTGCATGGCCTTAGAAAATTCTTTTCCAAGGGAGATATTAGAGGTTCCAAAAATTATATCATCAACATAAATTTGACAAATTAAGATATCATTTTTAAATGTCTTTCCGAAAAGAGTTGTGTCCACTTCCCCTCTGGTAAAATCTTTTTCTAATAGAAAATTACTCAGACGATCATACCAAGCAATGAGAGCTTGTTTTAAACCGTACAAAGACTTTTTTAATTTAAAAACATGTTCTGGATGTTTTGAATCATTAAATCCAGGAGGTTGATGGACATATACCTCTTCTTCAATATAGCCATTTAGAAATGCACTTTTAACATCCATTTGATATAATGAAATGTTATTTTGTACAGCAAAAGAAATTAATAATCTTATAGACTCTAACCTGGCAACTGGGGCAAAGGTTTCATTATAATCAATTCCTTCTTGTTGACTATAACCCTGTGCAACAGTCGTGCTTTGTTTCTGATTACTTCTTCTTGCTCGTTCAATTTGTTTCTGAAAACCCATTTGGTTCCTATAACATTGAATCCTTTGGGTTTTGGAACTAGATTCCATACATCATTTCTGGAGAATTGATTGAGTTCTTCTTGCATTGCTAAGATCCAATCATTATCTTTCAGAGCTTCATCAATGGAAGTTGGCTCAATCAGATAGACCAAACCAAACAAAGATTCTTCATTGATTCTGAGAGAGGATCTTGTTATGATGGGATCTTCTTTTCTTCCGATGATTACATCTTCTTTGTGAGCTGAGGATATTCTAGGAAACCGTTTCTGAGTAGGTTGATCAGAGATTCTGAGATTGTTTAGAGCATTATCAAGAGGATGATCTGCTGAGTCTTCTTTTGCTTCTGAGTCTTCTTTTGCTTCTGACGTTTCAGAGTTTGAGGGATGATCTTTTGTACCTACAGAAAAATCAATTTGCTTTGGTTGTTGCTGGCCAAGCTTATCATCAAACCTGACTTTGATTGATTCTTCAACAATCAGAGTTTCTGTGTTGTATACTCTATAGCCTTTTGAGAGTTCAGAATATCCAAGCAGGAAACACTTTTGTGCTTTGGAATCAAACTTGTTCAGAGTTTCTTTGGTGTTTAGAATAAAACAAGTACATCCAAAAGGATGGAAATAAGAAATGTTGGGCTTTCTGTTTTTCCACAATTCATAGGGAGTCTTTTCAAGAATAGGTCTTATAGAGATTCTATTCTGTAAGTAACACGTTGTGTTCACGGCTTCTTCCCAAAAGTACTTTTCCATATTAGTTTCATTGATCATAGTTCTGGCCATTTCCTGTAATGTTCTATTCTTTCTTTCTACAACTCCATTTTGCTGGGGAGTTCTAGGACAAGAAAAATTATGAACAATACCATTTTCTTTAAAATACTTTTCAAAATAATGATTTTCAAATTCACCACCATGATCACTTTTGACTTTTATGATTTTAAAATCTTTTTCGTTTTTCACTTGAGTACAGAAGTCAATGAATACATAATGTGACTCATCCTTGTGTTTTAAAAACTTTACCCATGTCCATCTGCTGAAGTCATCAATAATGACCAATCCATACTTCTTGCCTCTGATGGATGCAGTTTTAACTGGCCCAAACAGATCAATATGAAGTAACTCTAATGGCTTAGAGGAAGAGACAACATTTTTAGATTTAAAGGAAGGTTTTGAAAATTTTCCTTTTTGGCATGCTTCGCACAGAGCTTCTGAGTTGTACTTCAGATTGGGAAGTCCTCTGACTAATTTTAATTTATTTAGTTGAGAGAATTTTCTAAGACTGACATGTCCCAATCTTTTGTGCCATACCCATTTCTCATTGCTAACAGACAAAAGACATTTGATGTTTTGAGATTTAAGATCTGATCAATCAATTTTGTAAATGTTGTTCTTTCTCTTGCCAGAAAAGAGGATTGATCCATATTTTTGACTTACAGCTTTACATGAGTTTTGATTGAAGATAATGTCATAACCATTGTCACTAAATTGACTTATGGACAATAGATTATGAGCTAATCCTTCTACTGATAAAACATTAGAGATAGAAGGAAGGTTATTGTTTCCAATGGTTCCAGAACCAATAATCTTCCTTTTTTGATTACCTACAAACTTCACGTCTCCTCCAGCTTTAAGTTCCAGGCTTTAGAACATAGACCTTTTTCCCGTCATGTGTCGTGAGCACCCAGAGTCCAGGTACCATGATTGATGTCTCAATTGAGTTGTTAAGGACATCTGCAACAAATATTATTTTATCCTTAGGTACCCATATCTTTTTGGGTCCTTTTGGGTTAGAGAGTTTAAAATTCTGTTTGAACTTTGGGTTAGCATAAGAGTTTCCAGAATGTGATGTATATTTTATATCATGTGAGTGTTCAAACTTGAATTGTTTATTCAGGGGTTTGTAAGTGAAAGTCATTTTAGCAACAGGTTTTGGTATGTATGTCTCCTTCCCTTTGGGAGGTTCATATCCAATTCCACTTCTGTTTTTCCCACTAACTCCATAGATCATTGAAGCCATTTTTCTTCTATCTATGCCTTTAGCTAGAAAAGATTGAAAGCTATAGTCATATTCTTTTAGAATATCTTTAGAACTAGACACAGACTCTGAACTAAAATTCTTTTGAACATTTTGAATTTCCTTATTAAGTTTAAAATTGTTTTCTAAAAGTTCAGATTTTCTGTTTCAAGTTTCTCAAGATCAGATGCAAGACTCTTCTTGAGTTTCTTGTATTTGATTTTGAGCTGACTATAATTTTCCAGAAGTTCTGATAAACTATCAGCAAGTTCTTCTCTAGAAAATTCAGAAGATACCTCTCTTTGTTCTGACTCACAGTCTGAGTCATCTTATGTGATAGCCATCAGAGCTAGGTTGGCATTTTCATCTTCAGAACCAGATTTATCTTCAGAAGAAATTGAGTCATCCCAGGTTGCCATCATCCCTTTATTCTTACCAAATCTCTTCTTTGGTTTTTCTTTTTGAAGCTTTGGACAATCACTTCTGTAGTGACCAGGTTCTTTGCATTCATAACAGATGATCTCTCTTCTGTTTGACTTTTTGTGTCCAGAAGATTCTGCTTTATCTTCTGACTTCCTGAAGTTCCTGAACTTCTTTTGTCTGTGCTTCCGCAGATGATTGATCCTTCTGGAGAGCAAGGATAGTTCGTCTTCTTCTGACGCTGATTCTTTAGAGTTTTCCTCTTCAGCCTGAAAAGCGTTAGTATCAAATTTCTTAATTGATTTAAGGGCCAGAGACTTGCCTTTCTTCAGAGGCTCGTGCTCATCCAGTTCAATCTCATGACTTCTGAGAGTGCTGATGAGTTCCTCCAGAGACACATTATTCAGATCTTTTGACACTTTGAAAGCAGTGACCATTGGTGCCCATCTTTTGGGTAATCTTCTGATGATCTTTTTCACATGATCTTCTTTGGTATATCCTTTGTTCAAAACTCTCAGACCAGCGATCAGAGTTTGAAACCTAGAGAACATTGCTTCTATAGACTCACTTTCTTCAACTTTGAAGGCTTCATATTTCTGAACTAAAGCCAGAGCTTTAGACTCTTTAACTTGAGTGTTTCCTTCATGAGTCATTTTAAGAGACTCAAACATATCATGCGTTGTATCTCTATTAGTGATTTTTTCATATTCAACTTTAGAGATAGCATTTAGAAAAATATTTCTAGCTCTATAATGATTTTTAAATTCAGCTTTTTGTAGTCTATCCATATTTTTTCTGTCAACTTTGTTTCCTTCCGAGTCAGCAGGATGTGTGTAACCATCCAAGACTATATCCCATAGATCACTATCATGACCTAGAAAGAAACTTTCTAGTCTGTCTTTCCAGTACTCAAAATCTTCTCCATCAAACACTGGAGGTTTGTTGTAACTATTATTGTTTTGTTCAGCGGCCATTGTGTTTTCTTCTGGATCTTTTCCTGACATGGTTAAGTGTTGTACTTAGAACCAGGCTCTGATACCAATTTAAGGGGTAAGAAAACACTTAGAATGGGGGGGGGTGAATAAGTGACTCTTTTTCTTTTCAAAACAAAGCTCAATAATAATGGAAGGACAAGGTTATTTTTATCCTGGTTCGTTTGAACTCAAGCTACTCCAGTCCACCCGCCAAGGTGATTTCGCCTTTCTCAACAAGGACTAAATCCACTATAATCAATTGATTACAAACACACAACAATTATTGTGACTAACAATGCACAAGTAATCTTACAAGTGACTAACACCACTAAGACTTAAGACTAGTCCTAGTCTTCTTGAGAAATCTGACCAAACTTGGTCTCTCAAGGAACAAATACAAGATTTTAATCTTTACAAATAGTGAAATAAAGTTTTCTTCTAATCAAGCTATATCACAACTGTGATTTTTCACTTAGAATAAATTGCACAAATTGTATGAACAAAGAGTTTTTGAGCTCAGAATCTTTCACGTAGTTTCTTGCTTCTATTTTGAAAAATGATTGGTTAACTTGTTCTCTTTTTTTGCTTGCAATAAATGTCCTTCTATTTATAGTAGGAACAATAAGACCTTTGTTGCCTTCAGAAAAGTTGGAGAGCATTAAATGCTTGCGTGTTTCCTTGCAATATTCCATTTTCCAAGAAACTAGTGTAGACACTTGAGTGCTTCCAGTCGTCTTTGCATTAATGAGCAAATGACAGAATGTAAGAACATGTTTCCTACTGTGATACGGTGGGAGAACTGACTTGGTGTTTTGTGTTTGTGTTCGCATTTGTGCGGTTAGCAAGAGTCGCCACCGACTTTTTATTTTATCCAAAGGAAAGGTCAAAAAGCATAGGAAAGACCTTTGAGATCTTTTCTTGGGTTCGGGGGGTAGATTATGAAAAGGGAAGGTGCTAGCACCCTTTTCATCCATGGTTTTCCATGGGCTCTTAGTTACTTGTTTTAGATCACTTGCCTTTGCTTTTCAATTGTTTGAAATGGTGCTTTGTGTGTGGTTTTTGAAAATGATTTGAAAAAGAGGCCTTGTCTAGGCAACCTTTGTAATGATTCTTGTTTGAATATATACAAAGGTGTGTGTCTTTTTGAAAAGATATTTCAATGTTTTGAAAGTTGTTTTTGGAAAATGTTGTGTATTGTGAAAATGGCAAGGATATTTTGCAAGCTTTTGATCAAGTAACTAAGAGTTGTCTACCCTATTTTACTCAAAGATCTTTCTTATGTTTTCAACCCTTTTGACAGTGTTATTTCTCCATTGTATTTGGTGAATAACCTTGTGTTAGGATGTTAAACAGGACAGGCGTGGGTCATCGTATACAATCATTGAAAGCAACTTGTGAGACGCTCTAGCCATTTTGTAAGGGACGAGATCATTTTATCGAAGGCAACATCGAGGGTCATCGAGGGACTACGGTCTTTGTTTATCAAAGGGGCATTTGCTAGAGTGTCTCATACTCGAGGGACATGATTGCATTTTCTGAAGCAACAAGCGAGGTTACCCTAGAGGTGCGAGTGTGCGTTGTGTTTGTCAATTTCATGCATTTGTCTTATATTAAGTTATCTAGCGATTGATTTTAGATTTTTGCATACAAACCCTAATCTCTAATCATGGCATAATTTAAAAGCATAAAGTGCGAGAATTAAATTCTAAGCTATTACAAAAGAGTATCCTAGGATGGGGGTACAATTATTTACAAATGGAGATGAGTCTCTCAAGAATAATAATGTCCTAAATATTATGGGTTACAACCAAATCGAATCGACGCAATTCAATTATTAACAAATTATAACAAAACATAAAAATAAAGAGAATCAAAAGTATTATGAGATGCATGTATTTATTTACAAATAAAAATCTATTCTAAAAGAAAGATTAAAAATCATATTATTATTTGCATGGGTTTTATTAATTATGAAAAGAAAGAGTTTTAAAAGAAAAATTTACTTTGAACTAAATCCCTATTATTTACGTATTTTTATTAATCGATAACTAGGGTTAAAGAAAACCAAAAATTATTTAAATTTAACTAAATATTCCTTTTTTTTGTATTTTCAATTAAACAAGATTAATAAGAAAAAATAACTTTAAAGAAAATAAAACAAAATTACTTTAGTAATTCTATTAACTAAAAGAAAGAAAAATAAATATTAGTTTTGAAGAGATTAAAAGAAGATAAGATGGGCCTTGGGATTAATGTTAAGGAGTAGGCCCAAATGAAAATGGAGAAGAAAAAGGCCAGAATGGATGAACAAGGGGGGGTGCGCGCTTAGCAACTGGATGGGCTTGACACATTTGTCTGGGCGAAGGCCCATTATCCAATTTTCATAATATTTTTTAGGGTTTGTAAACCTTAGGGTTAGTTTCGTTTGGCTACAGCGGCACCGTTCCTCTCACTCTCTTCTTCTTCTTCGTTTCATCTTTCTCTTCTCAAGCGAAGGCTTCTGATGTTAGCTCCACGAGTCCTAGGTCTCCGGAGCGCCACCCTCTCTCACTCTCTTCCTTCTCACGGTGGCTCACAGTCTTGGTTCTAACAATGGTACGATTTGTTTTACTCGCGTTTTACAGTTGTGTTCATTAGTTTGAGTTTTGCATGCATGTTTTAATCTATGGATTTTATGTGTTTGATATGCAGTAAAAAAGGTTAAGAACAACTTACCTTGGGGAAGATTGAGAGGAAAATGGAAGGAGAGAAGAGGGATCGGTGGCGCCTCCTTGGAGACTAGGCGGAGGATGGAGTGATGATGGTTGCTTGCTTGCTTTACTGGTAACCTTTGCTGTTTGTTCCTTTAAGATTTTGAATGTTTGATGATGATGATTTTCTGAGAACTTGCTTGCTTCTGACTTTTGTTGATGATGAACACGTTTCTAAAACCCTATGTTGTTTTGCTTCTAAAACTCTTCCTCTTTCTTCTTGGCTCTGATTGTTTGATGATGATCTTGATTCTGAAACAATGTTTTGAAACTTTTGTTGATGTTTGTTGTACTTCTGAAACTATGTTTCTTTGTTAATGATGATGAACAAAATCTGAAACTTGTTTGCTTTTGAATATGTTGATTGGTGGTTGTTTTTGTGTTAATGATGATTTTGATTCTGAAACTCTATTGTTGGCTTGTTCTTTGTTTTGGGCAAGCTTGGAGTAGTTTGTTGGTTCTGAAACTGTTTGGCAAAGCTTGTTTTCAGTTTGGTTTGAGGGTTTTGGTTATGTTTCACAATTTTGCAGTTTGAAAATGCAAGCTTGTTGTAGTTTGGCTAGCAGGTTTGCAGTTTTTGACAGGTTTTTGAGCTTGAGCAAGCTTGGTGTGTTTGCAGTTTTTGACAGGTTTTGTTAAACCGGTTTGCAGGTTTGGCAAGTAAGTTTGCTTGGCTTACAGTTTGTTTTGGCCATGCAGGTTTGCTTGAGCTTGTAGTTTTTGACTTGCAGTTTGGGTAAGTTGCAGTTTGTTGTTGTTATGCAGATTTGAGCTGGCTTGAGTTTGTAGTTTGCTTGTGTTTTGTGCAGGTAGGTTTGGGCTATGATAACAGGTTGGCTGTTTGGTTGTGGTGTTGAGCTTGTGTAGCTTAGGCTTATGCAGGTTGCTTGTGTTTTTGTTGATTTTGGCTTGACAGGTTTTTGGCAAGCTTGGAACTTTGAAGGGCTTTGTGGTTTTTTTCACAAAGTATTATTTTCTTCTTATGCAGTTAGATGCTAGACTGTTATATATCTTTTGTTTGTTTCTTTAAAATTTGAAACATCTTGCTTTTTGCCCAAACTGCAAATTTTCACTAAAGGTCCTCTCTTTTTTTCTCTCTCCTAAGCACCTTTGCTTATTATATTGTAATTTATGAAAAGTTGGCTGTCTAGAAAATGATGACAGCTTTTTGACAAGTTTTGACTTGTCAAGTGGATTACCTCTTGCTGTTTTACTTTTGCCTGCTGTATTTCTGTTTCCATGCTGCATTGCTACATTTATCCAATTTGTCTTGTAACTTGGTTTTGGGAAATTTTTTCTGTAGCTGAATATGGGACTTTGCTTGCTGCTGCATTATATATTTGTTTGACTCATACCTTGGCAGTTTTGGCGCCTGTTTGTCCCTTTGAATTTGTGACTCAGTTTGGTTTGGCTGCCATGTTTGGTTTGCTTGGTTAGACAGTTTGTAACTCAGCATGCTTGCATTTTTTTATTTTGTATTTTAATTTTCTCTTTGTGAACCAAGAAGAGAAATCTTCTTGTGATTTGCAGAGAGAAAAATAAAGCGTGGCAAAAATAAGCATTTTGATTCCAGACGGCCAATTTTAATGATGACTTTTTTTCTTTCTTTTCATTTGAAAATTCTTGTGCTAATTTTCTTTTCCTCTGTCTTTTGCAGGTGAACACCAATTGGACAATAGAGGAAGCAGTAGAAGCCAAAGATATTGAACATGGGAGCACTTGAAGCTTAGGAGATTAGGCTTAGATTTATTTTTTCATTTATTGTAAACCAATATTATCTTAAATACTATAAGTTGTAAACTTACAATATTTCAAATAAATTTTGTAACAACATTTGAAATGAATAAAAGTCTTTATCCAAAAGAATATTTCTACTGTCAAATATCTTTCAATTTTTTCCTTTGCCTCTTCACTTTTATATTTAAGATTCCTGATTAAAAATAAACTGAAACGGCATTCCAGCATTTTCAATACAGATAACTTAAAATCCAAGTAATCTTTAAAAACTCTGTATTCTCATAACTTGCAATAACATTCCAATAAACACATGCATTGTGTATTCCAATAAGGAAGCAAGCATTCCATTAACAAACAAACGTTTCTTTCCATTAACAAACAAATGCCTTAATATTCCAAATGAGAGTCTCAGTTCTTATCCCAGATAACCAGGCTTTGAGAAATAACCAGTAAACTTGAACAAGCGTGAAAACAATGTAACAGTAAACTGAATTTCTGTGGATTCAATTTCTTCTGAGAGATGCGAGAGAAAAAACCCTAATTCTTGATTTGTTTCCAAAGAAAGGTCTGCTTGATCAATTCCTGAGCCAATCTCAAAAATCAGAGAAAACCTTAGGGTTGTGATTTCTTGTAAAAAAAAGGAGAGCAAATTTTGGGGTACAACAGTTGCCCCTGTTCAATCTTCTTGAACCTGAAGAGTTAGATTGGCAATTTTGTCGTTCGCGACTCGAAGGTAAAAGATGATTGGACACTAGAGTGCCCACAAATTTGCACTCGTCAAAGCACAGTTGAGGGAATGGGCTTAAAGATTCCATTTGGAGATGTGGCGGAACCTTGTCAGAGATGGGCTTAAAGATGCCATCCAAGAATATTTATTGAACTGTATGTTGTAGGCGACAGAATGAGTATCAGAAAGGTATCCAGGTTTGGAGCATCTCTGAGCCGGGGGTCTGAATAAGCAATAGATTAGCCTCCGTGTTTGGAGGATCCATAAACTGTTTTCATGAACTGATTCTGAACAAGCGATAGATTAACATCCATGTTTGGAAGCACCCGTAAACTGTTTTCAAAAGTTGAGTCTGAACAAGCCATAGATTGACATCCATGTTTGGAGAATCCGTAAACTGTTTTCAGAAGTTGAGTCTGAACAAGCGCTAGATTGACATCCATGTTTGGAGAATCCGTAGACTGTTTTCAGAAGTTGAGTCTGAACAAGCGATAGATTGACATCCATGTTTGGAAGCACCCGTAAACTGTTTTCAGAAGTTGAGTCAGAACAAGCGATAGATTGACATCCATGTTTGGAAGCACCCATAAATTGTTTTCAGAAGTTGAGTCTGAACAAGCGATAGATTGACATCCATGTTTGGAAGCACCCGTAAACTGTTTTCAGAAGTTGAGTATGAACAAGCGATAGATTAACATCTGTGTTTGGAGAATCCGTGAAATGTTTTCAAAAGTTGAGGTTGAATAAGCAATAGATTAGCATCCATGTTGGGAAGCATCCGTAAACTGTTTTCAAAAGTTGAATCTGAACAAGCGATAGATTAACATTCATGTTTGGAGAATCCGTAAACTGTTTTCAGATTCTGGAGTCGAAGCTTACTAATCTTATCCTGAAAAGGGTAAAATATTAGCGGAAACACAAAGTTATGTTGCATGAAATGTATGATGCAATATATGTGTTATGTCAATGTTTATGATATATGAATGCAATGAATGCGCATGTAAGCTGATTAGCCGTCTTGCTAAGGAAGATAAATCCTGGATAGCTGGAGATAATAAAATCTTTGACCGCTGTCGGGGAAAATAAATCCTTGGCTGCTGTTGGGGATTGAAAATCCCTTGATCGTTGAAAATGAAAAGCCTTGGGACCACTGTTGAAGAGTATGTGTGTCTTTAAGCTCTTTGACAACCTCTGTGGGAAGAAGTTATACTGCTGGGGAAATCAAGAGTCTGGGTTGTATGCCAATCTACTGGGGATTTTTGTTTTGTTGTTTGAGGAGAACTCTGCTGGGGAATATCTGAAAACTCTATAGAGAAATGAGAATGAGAATCTTCATTCTGCTAGGGGAATTTGTGCCGAGGAATCAAGAATGAGAATCTTTGACCTGCAGGGGATTTGAAATTTTGTGGGGAATAGCCATACTGCTGGAGAGTAAGCTCGGGACCCTAGGAAAAGCTTATTCTTGTTTGGAAGAAGTTCAATAGCTTAGGTTGTATGCCACTCTACTGGGGAAGCAAGAATGAGAAACTCCGTTTTGTTGAGGATATTAGGGAAAAACTGAACGGTTTCCGCTGGGGATTGGTAGCTCAAAGTTTCCTCTCCATTGGGGGTCCTAGTGACGTGCTGATTTGATTGGCGACTTCACTGGGAAAAAGTTTTAAAAAAACTTTCGGATGAATTATCTGGTTTAAAAGCAACTCTTCAGGAGAAGGGAGGAAGCTGGATGATCTTCACTGGTGTTCACAGGTTGAAGGTTTGACTCTGCTTGGGGAAGAAAGTTTCATTCTTACTGATGGTTTGTAGTTCAAAGTTCTGCTCTGCTGTTAGCTGATAATTTGAACACTCAACTCCGATGGGGATCCTTGAAATTTAACTCTGCTGGGGATATGCCTTTCAAAGCTTTAGTTCTGCTTAGGATCCAGATGATATATTTGTAGGGGATTTCTCCTGGAATAGCCTAAAGACACTTTCCTACACTTCCATCCTATCAGTAATTATTCTTTCTCATTTTGTTTTATTTGTAAGAGGTGATTACATTCAAATGCATATGCTTATTTAATAAATCATTGGACGTTTTCAAATAAAGCATAAGTGTAAAAAAGAAAGAAAAGGCAGACAGTTTTCTGTACTTTGAAGTAACTTTGTATTAACTTTGTGTAAGTATTTGTATAAAGGAAACAGACACCCTAGTAAGAGAATGTTGTCAAAAAGCTGAGAAATTTTTTTTACAAAGAAAGATGGCTATGTGTATAAATTCCATGGGGTTCCCATTCTGCTATAGCCTTCACAACTCTGAGTATGTTATCCATTCGTTGCTTCATCCGCATGTGATTAGATCGATCAGAAGCTTTGCAGCTTGTCTGCAAAGAGATTATCCTTAAAGTGATCCGACGAGACATAGTCATACGCTTTGATTCCCTAACTTTTTCCTGGATCTCCCTTTCAGGTTTTCGATCCACCGGGAAACCCTTTTTTTCCCAAGTCGCCCTTTCGGGTTTTCAACTTGCCGGGTGTACAGATTTTTTTTTTGTTTATCCCTAATTTTTGCCTGAACCGCCCTTTCGGATTTTCGATTCACCGGGATGCCCATTTTTGCCCAAGTCGCCCTTTCGGGTTTTCGACTTGTCGGGTCATTTACGCGTAGTATCTTTTGACTATGTCTGCATTCGCAGGGTGTGGCAAGTCATCGCCGTCCATGTTGGTCAGGATCATTGCCCCACCCGAAAAGATGTTTTTGATCATAAATGGTCCTTCGTAAGTAGGAGTCCACTTGCCCCTGGGATCACTTTGCAGCAAGATAATTCGCTTGATTACAAGATCCCCGACTTGATATACTTGTATCTTAACTTTCTTGTTGAAAGCCTTGATCATTCGTTTTTGATACGTCTGCCCATGACAAATAGCAGTAAGTCGCTTCTCGTCAATCAAGTTAAGTTGATCAAGCCGGGTATGAATCTAATCATATTCATTCAAACCAGCGTCCTTCATGATTCTTAAGGAAGGAATCTGAACTTCTATAGGTAAAACAGCTTCCATGTCGTATACCAAAGAGAAAGGTGTTTCCCTAGTTGATGTTCGTGTCGTGGTACGGTACCCGTGTAGAGCAAACGGTAACATCTCATGCCAGTCCTTGTAGGTGACTGTCATCTTTTGAATGATCTTCTTGATATTTTTGTTCGCATCTTCGACAGCACCATTCATCTTTGGCCGATAGGGAGATGAATTGTGATGTTGAATTTTGAACTGTTCGCACAGAGCAGTGATCATAGTATTGTTCAAGTTTGTACCGTTGTCCATAATGATTCGGTCAGGAATACCGTACCGGCAAATGAGGTTCTGCTTGATGAAACGGGCAACCACATTCTTTGTAACAGAGGCGAAGGAAGCTGCTTCAACCCATTTGGTAAAGTAATCAATAGCCACCGGGATGAAGCGATGCTCATTGGATGTTGTAGGTCTTATCTCTCTAATCATGTCGATTCCCCACATTGCGAATGGCCAAGGAGCTGTTAGGACGTTGAGAGGAACCGGAGGAATATGCACCTTGTCTGCATAAACTTGGCATTTATGACAAGTACGGGCGTATTGATGACAATCAGCTTCCATGGTAGACCAGTAGTAACCTGCCCTTAGGATCTTCTTAGCCATCATATATCCGCTCAAATGGGTGTCGAACATGCTGCTATGCAGTTCAGTCATGATCTGCTCAGTTTCAACCTTGTCCACACAACGAAGCAGAACACAATCATGGTTGTGTTTGTATAGGATGCCATTGCTCAGGAAGAACTTAGCAGCAAATCTCCTTAAGAATTTTATGTCATTGACTGAAGCTCCTTCAGGGTATTCTAGAGTCTCGAGATACCTTTTGAATTTGTGAAACCAGGGTTGTTCCACTACTTCTTCGGTATTAATCTCATGACAATGTGCAGGTTCATCCATTCGCTCGATGGTGATTTGGTGAGCCTCATTATCCTAGTTAAGTTTAAACATGGAAGACATTGTAGCTAGAGCATCCGCTAGCTGATTTTCTTCTCGCGGGAAGTGCTCGAAGGTAATCTGCTCGAAATGAGGTAACAATGTCAAGACATGTTCTTTGTATGGGATAAAGTTAGGATGTTTAGTGTCCCACTCTCCTTTGATTTGACTGATAACCAAAGCTGAGTCTCCAAATACAACCAAAGATTTTATTTCCAAGTCAATTGTAGCCTTAAGACCAAAGATACAAGCTTCATACTCGGCGATATTGTTGGTGCAACTGAAACAGAGTCTAGCAGTGAAAGGTGTATGGCAACCTTCTGGAGAGATAAGTATCGCGCCGATACCGTTTCCAAGTGAATTTGAAGCACCATCAAAGTACAGGGTCCATCGGGATCCTTGTTCAGGTTCGTCATACGGTCTGTTAACTTCAATGTTGTCCAATGTCATAATGTCCTCGTCAGGGAAGTCGAATCTCATAGATTGGTAATCCTTGACGACTTGATGAGCTAGATGGTCAGCTAGTACACTCCCCTTTATAGTTTTTTGGGTTGTGTACTAAATATCATATTCAGTCAGGATCATCTGCCATCTAGCGATTCTTCCAGATAAAGCAGGCTTCTCGAAGATATACTTGATCGGATCCATTTTAGAAATCAGCAAAGTGGTATGTGTCAACATATACTGCCTTAGCCGGCGAGCAGCCCATATCAAAGCACATCAAGTTTTCTCGAGCAGTGAGTAGTGAGTCTCACAGTCGGTAAACTTTTTGCTAAGGTAATAAATGGCATGCTCTTTTCGACCAGACTCATCATGTTGGCCCAGTACGCACCCCGTTGAATTATCTAAAACAGTCAGGTACATGATTAACGACATTCCTTCAACGGGTGGCATCAAGATAGGAGGTTCCAGCAAATACTCCTTGATCTTATCAAAAGCAACTTGACAATCATTGTTCCATTCAACCACCTGATCTTTCTTCAACAGCTTGAAGATTGGCTCACAGGTAGATGTTAGGTGAGAGATGAACCTTGCAATATAGTTTAAGCGTCCCAAGAAACCCCTAACCTCCTTTTCAGTGTGGGGGGGTAGGAATTTCTTGTATAGCTTTGACTTTAGCAGGATCAACTTCAATGCCTTTGTTACTGACGATAAATCCTAAAAGTTTACCAGACCTGACTCCAAAAGTGAACTTGCTTGGGTTCAGTCTGAGCTTATACTCCTTCAATCTGACAAACAGCTTTTGCAGATGGTCAAGGTGCTCTTCTTCTGTCTGTGAACGGGATATCATGTCGTCCACGTAGACTTCGATCTCATGATGTATCATATCATGAAACAAAGCTACCATGGCTCGCTGATAGGTTGCCCCGACATTCTTCAGTCCGAATGGCATCACTTTGTAGCAGAAGGTACCCCACTGCGTGACAAAAGTAGTCTTCTCCATGTCTTTGGGGGCCATTTTGATATGGTTATATCCCGAGAATCCATCCATCAATGAAAATACCTTGTGTTGAGTTGTGTTGTCAACCAAGATATCGATGGGTGGTAATGGGAAATCATCTTTGGGGCTAGCCCTGTTTAAGTCCCGATAGTCCACACACATTCTGACTTTGCCGTCCTTCTTAGGCACGGGCACAATGTTAGCAACCTATTGTGGATAGGAAGTAACAACCAGAAAGCCAGCATTGAATTGCTTCATTACCTCAGCTTTGATCTTCTCAGACATGTCGGGCCTCATTCGGCGGACCTTTTATTTGATCGGTGGACAGTCTTCTCTTGTAGGGAGACGATGAACCACGATATCTGTATCTATTCCCGACATGTCTTCATAGGACCAGGCGAAGATTTTGACATATTCATTCAACAACTGCACTAAGCGCTCTTTGACACTTAGTTCCAAGTTGGCACCCACCTTAACCTCTTTCTTGTCTTCCTCTATTCCCAAGTTGGTGGTCTCTAGCAACTCTTCATGGGGCAGAATAGCCCTTTCCTCTTGTTGCAGAAGTCTGGCTAGCTCTCCAGGCACTTCACAGACTTCATCACCTTCGTACTCTGCATGATTAACAAAATCTTCAGAGTCACTGAAGGCTAAAGCAGAAAAATCACCCATGGAATCCGGAGCGGATGGGTACCTGCATTTTGTGAGTGTGGGTGTATGTAAGGGATAGCCATCCTTAAACAAAACAAAATGTAAAAGGAAAGAAAATGAACACAACAGTTTATAGATGAAAACGTCCAATGATTCATTAAACATGGCATATGATAATGAAGAAATCAAGCCCTTACAAATGAACCTATATGCCCCGGGTAAGGCATAAGGTGAAAAGAGTATGTACGAATTGTTTAAATATTACAGACCAAAATAGGAAATTGTTCAAAGATAAATTATTGGTCGATGAAAGTGATGGGAACGAAGTCTTTCACTTCCCAGTTGCTTAATCCTCCTTCGACGGTTGGGAAGATCCAATCTTCAAAGTTGTCTTCTTCATCATTATCTTCTAAGGCATTAATTCCATGGTGAGTGATTTTTACGGGTGGTCCTCCAGCCCTGGAGCGACGCACAACTTTCTGGCCAGCAGCAGTAAAACCTAGTCCGAACTTGTCTGTCTTGTGAGGAAAATCTGGCAGTTTCCCCCACATTGTACTCCTTCCTTCTTTGATTACGGCCTCCGCATCCTTGAGGGATGCCATCCTAGACACAGACTTGGAAACGATAGGCACACCAGTCATTGTTTTTGCAACTGCGACTTCAGGAGAAACTTCCTCAAAATGTTGGAAAGGCATTTCTATGAATTCGCCATCCAACTCCACATAGCGGAAGGAGTTGAGGTGACTTATCATGTACTCTTCCTCATTGTGCACCGTTATAATCTTACCCTGAATAGGATACTTTAGCATTTGGTGTAAAGAGGAGGTAACTTCCCCAGCATAATGGATCCATGGCCTTCCCAACAAGCACGAATATGAAGGACGGATGTCCATCACATGAAAAGTATAGTTGAAGGTCTCGCTACCCACTTTGATTGGGATGTCCACCTCTCCGTGAACCATCCGCTTAGAACCGTCGAAGGCTCTAACAATGATATTACTGGGTTTTTAAGTCAAACCTTCGCAGTCTAGCCTGTCCAACGCCTTCTTCGGTAGGACATTTAAAGATGAACCAGTGTCGACCAGAACATGGGAAAGTGTAGTCCCTCTGCACTCTACCAAGACGTGCAGTGCATCGTTGTGCTTCCTTCCCTTAGGAGTCAAATCAACGTCAGAAAAACCAAGACCATTATCAGCAGTAAGGCTAGCCATGCACTCTTGAAACTGGTCAGTAGAAGTTTCTTGAGGCACGTGTGCCGTCTTTAGAAATTTGATCAAGGCCTTAGCATGAGCCTCAGAGCAGAGTAGGAGAGCCAACATGGAAATTTTGGAAGGGGCCTGCCCTAGCTGCTCCACGACATCGTAGTCGCTCCTCTTGATTATCTTTAAGATTTCTTCTATCTCTTTTTGGGTGGTCTTGGGGATTACCACAGTCTGAGCTTTTGTCCTGATAGGCGCTTCTAGTATCCCCTTACCCTTATCGGTAGTAGCATCAGAAGGTCTAACTTCAGGAGTATCCAATTCTTCAATTATCGGGCTTTGCACAGATGGCATGACAGGCACAGAAGCTTTCGAGGGTCCGAAGACTTCCCGTGGAGGAGCAATCTCCAGAGAAAAGATCCTTCCGCTGCGAGTTATCTTGCTCGTTCCTGCAATATTCCCTATATCAGGGGTTTCATCATCGGAATTCTCTTGGACTGATTCAATCTTCTTGATACCATGGTAGAAGATTTCTCCTCCGTAATTCCATGGTATCGTCTTGTTAGATTTATACGGGACAGGCCCCGGCATGGTGATTTTTAGCGGCACAAATTTAGGATCAGGCGTAATCTTGACAGGCCTTTTGCAGGTCTTGGGAAGATTGTCGGAGATGGTTATTATGGCAATGTCATTGATAGGAGTAACAAAGGTAGTAGGAATAACAGGATTGATAGTATCAACAGGAGTCTTTTGAAAGAGGACCTCTTGGGTATCCATCAGACGTTGGATGTCTGATTTCAACAGTGGGCAGTTAGTTTGCAAGTTTAAACAAAAGTAACAGTATTTTCCACAGCCTGGGAATATCCCGGCTTTTATCAAATTTACTTTAATCACTGGTAACAGAGTCAAAAGGTCATCAACAGTGGTAACATGAAGATCTTCCATAATGGCATGGACATTGTGACCATGTTTGGGAATTGGGGAAGAAATCACGTTCGGCTTTTCTGGCGTATCGAATTCTACCTCCTTGGCGTCTATCAAGTCTTGGATTTTGTTTTTGAGGGCCCAACAGTCGTTGGTGTCATGCCCTACACTGTCTGAATGGTATGCACATTATGCATTGGGATGATAATGTGGAGAAGTGGTATTTGTATTCTTAGGTGCCTCTCTCAAATTAGCAAGATTTAATTTCAGGAGATGTGGAAGGATCTGAGCAGGTGTCATATTTATCGGGGTATATTACTGTTGTGGCCTTTCTACCCTTTGCTGATAAGTTCTGGGCTGATCATTCCTCGGTTGACTGTTTCTAGGCCAATCTGATGCGGACTTCTGAATTAATACGGCCCCCACTGTTGGCCGGCGTTCCTCTCTTTCCCGATTTCTCTGGGTGTAAACAACAGAACTTTCCTTCTTGGTCGGGAAGGTCTTCTTTATAGCGACTGAAGCAGATTCATCCTTCTGAATTTTACCACTCTTAATACCAGCTTCGACCCTTTCCCATATCAGAATTAATTCAGTGAACCCTGCAGACGAGCTCCCTATTAGGTGATTGAAGAATGGACCAGACAGGGTCCCCAAAAACATATCAACAAGTTCCCTTTCAGACAAAGGTGGCTGCACCCTTCCAGCCAAATCCCTCCACTTCTGAGCATACTCTTTAAATCCTTCATTAGAAACCATACTCATACTCTGTAGTTGAGTACGAGCAGGCGCTAAATCTGCATTGTATTGGTATTGTCGATAGAAAGCAGCAGCCAAGTCTTCCCAGTTATGTACATCATCCCTCTAAGCTGATAGAACCAGTCCAATTGTGTACCCGACAAACAATCTTGAAAAAAATGGACCCACAGATCCTTATCAGAAGAGTGAGGTTGGATCTTTCTGACGTAGGATCATAGATGCATCTTTGGACAGGACAGACTGTCGTATTTAGCGAATGTGGATACTTTGAATTTGGGAGGAATGACGATCCCAGCAACCAATCCCAGCTCTTCGAAATCCAGTCCAGGAACCCTTTGCACTTCCATGGCTGCTAACCGCTCTTCTAGATTTTTATACCTGTCGTCCGCAGGAGGGTACTGCTTATCAGAGTAATCTTCATCCTCTTCAACTTCTTCCTCTTCAGCCTCAGACTCGGAGGGTATTGCAGCTCCTTTTCCTTTGCCGGTCCCTTCGTCAGACGTCGAGGGGAACTCCAGAACTCTCCTAGATTCGTTCTCAAATCTTCTTCCCAGAGTATCTACCCCGATTATTTTATTTTTCTTTTTTCCTTTTTCCTTTTCTTTCTTTTCTAACAGTGATTTAAGGTCCTCTTGACCCCTTGCCAAGGTCATGAGGAGTTGTTGGAATTGCGAATTTTGTGCTTGCAGATCTTTGACCATCTGCTCAATATCCATCTTGCTGAAATAAACAGCAGAAAGATAAGGAAACCTGGTGTGAAGACCTGTTTATGCATATGATGAATGCTATGTTTATTCATTTAATGCATCCAAGGATTCAGAAATTCAAAGTTGTTGTAGACAAAAGAACACACGTCATATTAATAAGAAGAAATTTGTCAGTACTTAAATGCCCCATGGGCAAAATATTACAAAGTTTCTTAATGTAAAAAGACGTTGCGCATCCTTTTGGGTGTGATGTAAGTGTTAAGAGTATCCTCTTAGTGAAGTCGGTGGGTAAGCTCCAAGACCTTCTTCTCACTGGCATAGAAGCTGGCTTCAAAAGTGTTCCGCTCTTCCTTGAGCTGTATCCAACTCTTTTGCAATTCTTCCAATGATGTTGGCATGTCTGGATGTAGGAGGGTGTATAGAACCTCTCCTTCCATAACAGGCTCTTTAATCACGGGGAGAATGTGGGGGTAAGGCATCATAAGACTCTGGGCGCGTGTTCGTACCCACTTGAGGTAAGGCTCAAGGGGGACGAAATTCTTGTGCCCCAGTGTCTTACTATCCACTTTGTTGGGCATCCTCCATGCTCGGATAAACCTTTGTCGAAATCCTTGAGCGTCATTGTCGAAGTCAAAAACCAAGTCAGGAATCAGCATATCATGAGGGCCATCTCTTCGGGCATACCCAAATTTCCTTATAGCTAAACAAGGGTTGCAGGTAATGCCTCCCCTAATGTCGAGTAGTGGTACATTCAGAAATTCCCCACAACGATCAATGATGATGACATTTTCTCTAGACCGAGAACACCAATGAACATCAGAGTGTGTGAGAGTCATCAATCATTGTGACCACCTCAAGCCTTGTTCATTATTCAAGACTGACTGGGGAAGGTGAGAAATAAACCACCTTGCTAGAAGAGGAGTACAACACATGAGAACACCTATTTTCCTCATTGTTCGTGTGTAAAATGAGTGTAGGATGTCCCCAAGAAACGTAGGCACAGGATTCCGAGATATGAAAATCTTGACAGCATTCACATCTATAAGCTGATCAGGGTTTGGGAACAAGACCAACCCATAGATGAGAAGTGCTACAATCTCCTCAAAAGCTTGTAGATCTAAAGAATTCCAGCAGTCTTGTGCCTTCTTAAACAGAAACTTTACCAAGAAACCCTTGACACCACTTCTGGTTTCCCAATGACCTCTGATATCAGATGGTTGCAAGTGTAAGGCTTGAGCAACATC
Organism: Vicia faba; assembly: GCA_948472305.1. Classification (NCBI taxonomy): domain Eukaryota; kingdom Viridiplantae; phylum Streptophyta; class Magnoliopsida; order Fabales; family Fabaceae; genus Vicia; species Vicia faba. Next base: position 1,273,513,104 of record OX451739.1, read on the forward strand.
TTCAGTCTTTGGTTCTTTTTCCGTACCGTTGTAGGGCAGTTGATGAAGAATAGGAATCCTCAGGAGTTGAGAAAATTTCTCCAAAGTAGGTACTAGTTGGTAATCAGGGAATGTGAAACAGTGGTGAAGGGGGTCAAAGAACTGGAAGAGGACTTTCATCATGTCTTCTTCAATGTTGGAGTTGACCAAGTTGAGAAGTCTACCATGTCTTTCACTGAAGGGAGAATTCTCTGGAATTTTGGAAGTAAGCTCCTTGAGTTGAGGAGGGATTCTCACAAGGTTGACTTGAATTGTTTTCCTGCGAAGAGATTCCATGACCTACAAAACAGGAACAAATATGAAGATCCAAACCCTTGAAATGGTTAGTGGATGCAAATGATGCTTCATGATGTTCATAATGTATGCACAAGCATATGTACAAGCAAATCACACAAGATCCTAGTTTCAGGCTTGCATGGGGTTTCATAGGTAGGTACCCTCTTGAAGTTAGTTGGCTCAACCTGTCCTATAAATAGTAACCGGGTTCTAAGGAGCTCAATATCACTGGATTATTTTCTGTGTTCATTGTTTTAGTTTAGCCACTTAACTGGCGACCGAAATATTCCAAGAAAACAACCCTCAATGAGTGTAGTATCGAGTATTTACCAACTTCGGACTGCACCAAAGTCGGTCATCTCACTACCCCTAAAAAAAGGCAAAGATGGTCAAGTAAGGTTCTAAGAGTTCATTAGTGCTTCATGACATCACTCAGCGGCCACGTATTCTCTTTGATTGACTCAAAGGCTACCGGTACCCACAAATATGTCGCACTAATATAGCTATTGCTTCAACCATGTCGGTATACCCCGCACAGTTTCCATAACGTATTGCTATTTACCTATGAACGTTTCCCAAATCCGGGTAGAGGATTTCAAGCCCATACAATAGAACCAAATGTAAAGCAATCAAGGCAAACAGGATAAGCATGCAAAGGTGATCTAAAACCCTAAGGTAACCCCACTTTTAGGATATTCCTAAGCAGAGTCGCCAGTTCTGTGATACGGTGGGAGAACTGACTTGGTGTTTTGTGTTTGTGTTCGCATTTGTGCGATTAGCAAGAGTCGCCACCGACTTTTTATTTTATCCAAAGGAAAGGTCAAAAAGCACAGGAAAGACCTTTGATATTTTTTCTTGGGTTCGGGGGGTAGATTATGAAAAGGGAAGGTGCTAGCACCCTTTTCATCCATGGTTTTCCATGGGCTCTTAGTTACTTGTTTTAGATCACTTGCCTTTGCTTTTCAATTGTTTGAAATGGTGCTTTCTATGTGGTTTTTGAAAATGTTTTGAAAAAGAGGCCTTGTCTAGGCAACCTTTGTAATGATTCTTGTTTGAATATATACAAAGGTGTGTGTCTTTTTGAAAAGATATTTCAATGTTTTGAAAGTTCTTTTTGGAAAATGTTGTGTATTGTGAAAATGGAAAGGATATTTTGCAAGCTTTTGATTAAGTAACTAAGAGTTGTCTACCCTATTTTACTCAAATATCTTTCTTATGTTTTCAACCCTTTTGACAGTGTTATTTCACCATTGTATTTGGTGAATAACCTTGTGTTAGGATGTTAAACGGGACAGGCGCGGGTTGTTGTACCCCAAAATTTGCCCTCCCATATTCTCCAAGAAATTGCCAAGTCAAGCTGCAAAATTCCCCAAGGGTTGCACAGGGCAAAGGTCTCCTATACAGTCAAGATTAGGGTTTTGAGTCTGATCAAGAAAAGGAAGTTATCAAGGGCCCAATCAAGTCTCATATACCTACAAATATGGTCAAGCATCCTCATATCAAGTTTCAAGGCATTCAGCACAAAATTGCACAGTCAAAACCCTAATTGCACTACAGTCAACTGTAGGGGCAAAATGGTCATTTGACAGTAAAAAGTTCAAATTTTTGGTCAACATATCATTTTGAAGCCACAAACATCATTTGATCAATGTTTGATCATGATTCTCAAAGTTTGGCTCAAAAATCATCAAGATGCAAAAGTTTCCTTATTTGGACAGCTGAAAAAGTCAACTGAAATTGACCAGGGCATAACTTTCACATGGATTATCAGAAAAATTCCATCCAAAGCTCATTTTAAATAGAAAGACATTTCCTACAACCCATCTTCATACTTCAAGTCCAAGAAATGCTCTCACAAAAAGTTATCAATTTCAACATTATAGGTCATTTTCAAAAGTCAACAAAAAGGGACTTTAAGTCAAAGGCCATAACTTGAGATTGGTAAATCAAAATGACATGGGACCAAAGGCATTGGTTAGAGGACTCAAAGACCTTTCCAAAATGTCCAAGAACATGAGAAAAGCTTAAAAATTGAGCAAGTTAGGCCTTGTGGAAGTTGGGAAATTTTTGGATATTTTGAAAAGTCAACTTTGATCCAAATGACCTAAAATTGCTAATGGGCCCATTTTTCTTCCACAAATCATCATCCATGGCATGTGCACGACCACTTGGCCCAAAGGGAAGTATTTTCTCATTTTTTATTTATTTATTTGAATTTTTATTTATATTAATTCATTTAAATCAATTAAATATATGAAAAATATTTAACTTAATCAAACCAATCTTTTTATACATGTTTTAGACTCAATATTTCGTGTATATGCAAATATGGAAAGAATTGGACTGATTAGATCATGATTTGCACAAGAACACATGGAAAAAGATTTAAAAAGATCCTTAAGAATCAAATTTTCAAAAGCCATGAATGCATTGGATTTGTGCTACTTTTCTTAACCTAATTCACTCAATACAAATGCCTGATCACAACCCTAATCACAATAGACTCTAAGCTGCGCAAGAAAGCTCTTCAAAAACTTGGAAAATTCTCAAAGAAAGTCAATACTGAAAACTGATTTGCAGGTGAATTCAAGACCTAATTTTCATTCCAATAGCTTCCTCAAGGTCTACTGAACATATTCCAATCAAAAACCTCAAGCTTTACGCTTTGGAACGGTATACAGAAGTCCCTCTTATTCCATATTTTTTCATTATCGTGTTTCAATATTTATGAACATTCATGGCATTCTAATTGTATATTCATGATCAGTGAAGCATTTGCAAACTAACTGTGATACGGTGGGAGAACTGACTAGGGTTTTGCGTTTGTATTCGCAAATGTTGCGGTTAGCAAGAGTCGCCACCGACTTTTTATTTTATCCTAAGGAAAGGTTAAAAAGCACAGCAAAAACCTTTTGAGATGTTTTTCTTGGGTTCGGGGAGTAGATTATAGAAAGGGAAGGTATTAGCACCCTTTCTATCCATGGTTATCCATGGGCTCTTAGTTACTTGCTTAGATCACTTGCCTTTTGTTTTCAACTGTTTTAAATGGTGCTTGAGTGTGTGGGTTTTGAAAATGTTTTGAAAAGATGCCAATGTGGTGGCAACCTTTGTAATGATCCATGTGGGGATGTATACAAAGATGTATGTCTTTTGAAAAGGTTTTCATTTTGTGTTTGAAAAGTTGTTTTGAAAATGTAGTGTTTGTGTGGTTTTGAAATTAGGCAAGTGTTTTGTTTTGCAAGTTTGATTCAAGTAACTAAGAGGTTATCTACTCCTAAATTTCTCAAAAGATTATTGTTATGTTTTAACCCTTTTAACAAGTTTGTTCCACCATTGTATTTGGTGGACAATCTCATGTTAGGATGTGAAAGGGACAGGCGCGGGTCATCGTTTAGACCATAGTTGCAACGACGTTAAATGTCTTTGGGCAATTTTCTTTAAGGGACTTGATCATTTGTTTTTGTTTGTTTTTGAAAAGTTTTATCGAGGGACTATGATCATTCAAATGGTTTGATTTGCCCAAAGAAGTTCAACATACAACATGGCCCGTTTATTTGAAGGCAACAAAGTGGAATACCCTAGGGGTGCAAGTGTGATTTGTGTGTCCATTTTCATGCTTGTTAATCTTGAGATTAGGTCATAACTATTTTTTATCGTTTTTTCGCATACAAACCCTAATTCTAACATGTTATCATTAGAAAGCAATAAAGTGCGAAATTTAAATTACTAAGCTATTACAGAACCAAATATGGGAAGGGGGGTACAAATGTTCAAATGGGGATATTGACAAGAATTTAAATCTAAATTATTACATCATTTTGAATATTTGCAATTTAATCAATGTACAAAAATTAAATAAGAATGCAAGATGCAAAAGAAATGTTTTGTATATGTATGAAAAAATATTATTTATGTAAAAGAGAAAAGAAAATAGAAATTATATTATTTTTTGGAGTATTTCGAATTTAGGGCAAAAAAACCCTAATTTTAAAGAAAATGTATTATTATCTAATTTAATACAAATATTTATTTATTATTTATAAAAATAAAATAAAATGAAGTATATTATGAAAAAAGTATTTTTGTATCAAATATTAATAAAAATGAAAAATTCAAGTATTTTTATATTTTAGCTTAAATATATTGATAAACATGTATTTATATATATATTAATTTCTTAAATATGCATTATGTGCAAAATATTTAATATTTAATAAAATAAAATAAAAAGTATTTTTTTTATGTGGAATATTTTCAGAAGGTAAATAAATAAAAAATAAAATGTATTTACACTATTTTCCTATATTTATTCTAATAATAGTATATATATAATATTTATGTTCAAACAAGAGAAATAAACAAATAAATATGCAATAAATACAAAAAATGATGGAAAAAATATTTTTATTTTTTTAATGTCATGAGAAAAAATAAACAAAGTCAATCAAAAAAGAAAAAGTCAAAAAGGGTCAAAAATGAAGCAAATGGGCTCAGGGGGTTCATGAGTAATGAAGTGGTGCAAATAAGAAAAATTTCCAGGCCCAGCCCAGAAGACCTGTCTTCTTCAACCTCTGAACAATATCCTTCAAGCAAACACGCGTTTTTTATCTCTGGATTCCTGGACTTTCAAGCAAAACTCATAACATGAAAAGTGTAGAGCATCAAGAGACGGTTTCAACCATGTAAAGAACTTGACCTAACTCTCTAAGATGAGGGAGAATTTCTCCTCCCCCAATTTCTGACCTAACTTTTCATCAATGTTCAGACATGAAATTCTCTAAGCACACGAAATATAAATGAAATCTAATCATATGAGCATGTTCAGGGCTATGATTGTGACATGTTTTCTTTACAAACCTAAAGCTAACAATGCCTAATAAGGGAGATAGAACTTCATGAATGTACCTGTTCAGTTGGAATCGAGCTTTGCAATGGAGGATGTTTCAGAGTGAAATGATGACTTGTATAGCTTCCTTGAAGTGTGAGGATGCTTTTCCAAGTCCTACTTTGTCTTGAAACTCCCTAAATCGAGCTAGTGAACTCCAACTGCAAAACAGAAATTTAAAAATGGTGAAGTGGCTTGGAGGTGTTACAGGTCAGGTTTCAAGTCATGGTTAGCTTGCATAGGTTGTAAGGAAGGTAGAGGAACAGGTTTGGGCAAGAATGCTTGAAGGGATTGAGAGATAGCACTCAATCTGCAGGGGTTGTCCTGTTTGAGCAGTTTCAAGGTGATTCTGAGATGGAGGGTGCTTGAGAGGTTAAAAACTCGTGCCAAAGCTTGGATATGTTATGTGTAAGGTGTTTGATAACTTCTTTCTTGTGTTTCTAAGCTGAAGAGAGAGTTGGTACAAGTTATGCAATGTTACTTGAATTTGAAGCAAGCAATGGTCACTTGGTGTTTTAGGTCAGTAGGGGCCTCTAATCCTGCTGCATAAGCCTCTCTTGATCAGAGCAATTTGTCCATAATCTTGTGCCAATGAGATCCTAACTGTACTTGCTTGGACTTCAATTTGACATAAAGCTAGCTTTTTACAAAAATGGATAAAGCACTTTATCTACTTTGAGATCAATCCATTATGCAATGTTAGAACACAAAGAACATGGCCTTGGCACAATGAATAAGCATTAAATTATTGAGTATGGAATGGTTCAAGGACCTGTAATCAAGCATAAAGCAAGCTGAGTTAAAATTTGCAAGATTATGAACATGTCTTGATGAAGAACAAAAGTGAATTTTTGCCAACTTGTGAAATTCGAATCTCTCAAGTTATGAGGTTGTTTGATGATTTCTTGGACATTTTGGAAAGCTTGGAATGTGTACTACAATCCATCTTTGAAATGAAAATTAGAATTCCAAGTGGAAGGGTATGAAAAGTGGCCTTGAAGTGGGGTAGAAAACCTTGTCAAAATAGGTTAAAATTTCACTAAGTTAAAAATGGTTTAGTGCCCTTATTCAAAAAATTGTAACTTGAGATACAAGCTTCAAATGAGAAAACTTTGTGAATCAAAGTTGTAGATTATGCAACAAGCTACAACTTTCATGTTTTGACTTTTGTTTGAATCCAAATGGATCTTGGTGAAAAGGTGGGGCAAAGTTGGGAAAAAATTAGGGTTTTTCATAACTTAGAAAAATTCTAAGTTATGAAAAATTCCATTTTCAAACCCTAATTTGCATTTTGTGATTTCTTGGTGAACAAGTTTCATGATTTGGCATGTTTTGATGAAAAATGAATCTTGACTCTTGATTTTGACCAAAAAGTCAAAGTTTGACTTTTCAGTGTACAGTCAAAATTGATCAATTGACTGGGAAATTCAACTATCAATCTTGTGTACTTGGGATCTTTTGAATTTGTTGAGCATGTCAAGATAATTCCATGGGGTCCTTGAGTCCATATGTGAGCTTGGTTTACCATTGGCTAGGTCAAACAGTCAAAAATTGCCTTTGTGCAGTCAAAACCTTAAAAATGACCATTTTGCCCTTTTGGTGATCTGGTCAAATTTCTTGTGGAATTGTGATCCAAACTTGATCAAATGGTCCATGTGAATTCATAATGTTGATGTGGGTCAATTTTCATGAGATTTGACTGTCAATTGGCAACAGCTGACTTTTTCCCCAATACAGTTGATTTCTAGGTCAACTGTTCAATTGACTGGGCAAAATTTGGAATCAAGACTTGAGACTGGGTATGGATAAACTTGGGAGTCCAACATGAAGCATGAAAGTCATCTTAGGATTTTTAGGTCAAAACATCTTTGTGCAAACACAAACCCTAATTTGGGTCAACAGTGCAAGGAGAAGTCTTGAGCAGAGGAAACCCTAACTGGATCTTGATCTTCAAAGGTCTTGTGATGAGAAAATGTTGAGGAAATGGGAGGGCAAATTTTGGGGTACAACAGTTGCCCCTGTTCAATCTTCTTGAACCTGAAGAGTTAGATTGGCAAGTTTGCCTTTCGCGACTCGAGGGTAAAAGGAGATTGGACACTAGAGTGCCCGGAAATTTGCACTCGCATGTTGGAGTATCAGTAAATGTGATGTCGGGAATGGGCTTATAGATGCCATTTGGAGAGATGGTGGATAGGAAGATGGGCTTATAGACGCCATCTGGAGATGTGACAGAACCTTGTCGGGAATGGGCTTATAGATGCCATTTGGAAGTGTCGATCGCATAAGAGATTTCTTAGCGAGAACTTGTGTATTTGAGAAAGACGAATGTTTTCCTGGCTTGTTACAGGTGTTTTATCTTCAGTCTCCTTATGCAGACATGCCCTGGCTAGATACAGGAATCGAGTCTACAACTGGTTGCTCACAGATATGCCCTGGCTGGATACAGGAGTCGAATCTTCGGACTCTTCAGACGTGCCCTGGCTAGATACAGGAATCGAGTCTAGAAACGTGGTCAACAGATATGCCCTGGCTGGATACAGGAATCGAATCTGGAGATGTTGTAGTTAATAGATGTGCCCTGGCTGGATACAGGAATCGAATCTTCGAACTTTTCAGACGTGCCCTGGCTAGATACAGGAATCGAGTCTAGAAACTGATCACTCTCAGATGTGCCCTGGCTAGATACAGGTATCGAATCTGGAATTGCGACAGTTGACGATAATTGTTTTTGGGATTGTCTTTTTCCTGAAAAGGCAAAAAAGTAAGTTGTATGCAATGTCACGATGCATGATATGCATGGTGTTATGATGTTCAATCATGAGATAGTGTTGTATGCGCTTTATCATGTATGTAAGCCAGATGTACGAAAACGTGAAATGTTTATGAATGCAATTTTGTCTTAGGAAAATAAATCCTTGCCGAACGGCCGAGGAGTTGCTCTGTTGGAAGAGATACTTGGCCGAAGTTTGATGAGAGGCCTGTTGAGGACTTTAATGATGGATTCCGCTGGGGATAATGACGATAAACTCCGCTGGGGATTGAAGGAACTTTGCCGAGGGCGGTCTTCCGTGGTTTTTAGCTGAGGATAACCCAGTTATAAGTCCTTGTGAGGAAATAACTCTAAATAAAACTCGGGAGAGACGTCCGTGTACTATAGGGAACAAGCTTCCAGAATCTACTGGGGATGAGCTTTAAGACCTGCCGGGGAATGTTGTGCCTTTTCAGGATTGTCGGGGAGTCAACTCCGCTTGGGGAAAGTATTGTTGAATCTTGTTTTACTCTGCGGGGAGTTGAGATGATTTGGTCACATTCTTCAGTCGAATCTACCTTGGTACCTTGGAGGACAAAACAACCAGACTTCATTAGACAACTCCACGTTGCCCCTGTTCTGATGTCACTTGTAATCAATCTCTTGTTTCATATGTAAACATTTATGAATCAGCAATTTAATGTCAAATGCATATATCAAAAATGAACATTGGACGTTCTTCGCAAGACAAAACAGAAAAAAGGAAAACAATGGTAATTTGTATGGACAAGTGAATTTGCATTGATTTGAACTTTGCCTGTGAATAGGTGTTTTTGTACAAGAGGCTGACATCCTAGTAAGAGGATGCCGCCAAATAACATAGAGTTTACAATTTGAAAAAAAGAAACAAAACAGCTATGTGAAAAATCCCACTGGGTTTCAAATCTTCTATCGCCTTTATGTCTTCGAACGTCTCATCGCTTTGCTGCCTAATTTGAAGATGAAGCTGATTGGTCAATGCCGAAACCTGGAGCCAGATGGTTGACGCCGAATTCCGGATGCGAAGTGATCCAATGAGACATAGTGTTACGCTTTTATCCCTAACTTTTGCCTGGACCGCCCTTTCGGGTTTTCAGTCCACCGGGATACCCATTTTTGCCCAAGCCGCCCTTTCAGGTTTTCGACTTGCCGGGTGTACATATTTTTATTCATTTCATCCCTTATTTTTGCCCGAACCCTTTTGGTTCGCCGGGAAGCCCTTATTTTTGCCTAGGTATGTCAACCTAGCGGGTCTTTTATTTATGCGTAATATTTTTTCACTATGTCTGCATTGGCGGGGTGAGGGAGGTCTTCACCATCCATGGTGGTTAGGATCATGGCTCCTCCTGAGAACACACGTTTAACCACAAATGGCCCTTCGTAAGTAGGGGTCCATTTGCCCCGGGGATCACTTTGAGGAAGGATGATGCGTTTGATTACCAGGTCCCCAACTTGATACTCTTGCGGTCTGACTTTCTTGTTAAATGCCCTGATCATTCGTTTCTGATACGTTTGACCATGACAGATAGCAGTGAGCCTCTTTTCGTCAATCAGATTTAGTTGATCAAGTCGAGTTTGGATCCAATCATCTTCATTCAAGTCTGCATCCTTCATTATCCGGAGAGAGGGTATCTGGACTTCAATTGGCAAGACTGCCTCCATGCCATAGACCAAGGAGAAGGGAGTTGCCCCGGTTGACGTTCTGGCTGAGGTACGGTACCCATGCAGAGAGAACGGTAACATCTCATGCCAATCTTTATAGGTCACTGTCATCTTTTGCACAATTTTCTTGATATTCTTATTGGCTACCTCTACAGCCCCATTCATCTTCGGCCGGTAGGGAGAAGAATTGTGGTGCTGTATCTTGAATTGTTCACAGAGTTCAGTGATCATTTTGTTATTGAGATTGGTACCATTATCCATAATGATTCTTTCCGGGACTCCGTACCGACAGATCAGATTATGCCGGATGAAACGTACCACGACGCTCTTGGTTACTGTGGCATAGGAAGCTGCCTCAACCCATTTCGTGAAGTAATCGATCGCCACCAAGATGAAGCGATGCCCATTGGATGCCGTCGGTCGGATCTCGCCGATCATATCGATGCCCCACATTGCGAAAGGCCAAGGTGCCGTCAGGATATTCAAAGGAACCGGAGGGATATGCACCTTGTCAGCATAGATCTGGCATTTATGACAAGTTCGGGAGTGTTGGTAACAATCGGCTTCCATTGTGGACCAGAAATATCCTGCCCGAAGGATTTTCTTAGCCATGGTGTGTCCACTGGAATGTGTTCCAAATGTACCTTCATGCAGTTCTATCATGATTTTCTCTGCTTCTGCCTTATCCATACAACGTAGCAGAGTTGAATCATGATTCCGTTTGTAGAGAATGCCGTTGCTGAGGAAGAATTTTGCAGCAAACCTCCTCATGAACTTCTTATCATTGACAGATGCACCTTCAGGGTATTCCTGAGCTTCCAAGTACCTCTTCACCTCATGATACCAGGGTTTTTCAATCACCTTCTCAGCCTCCAGCTCACAGCAGTACGCCGGTTCATCCAACTTCCAGATAATGATTCGGGGAGCCTCATTGTCCCATTTAACTTTGAACATTGAAGACATCGTAGCCAGGGCGTCCGCTAGATGATTCTCCTCTCTAGGGAAGTGCTCAAAAGTTATCTCTTCAAAGTGGGGAAGCAAGGTCGACACATACTCCTTGTAAGGAATAAGATTCGGGTGTTTCGTATCCCACTCGCCTTTGATCTGATTGATCACGAGAGCGGAATCTCCGAAAACACTTAGAAACTTGATCCTCAAATCGATTGCAGCTTGTAAACCCATGATACATGCCTCATATTCTGCCATGTTGTTGGTGCAGCTGAAACATAATCGGGCGGTGAGGGGAGTATGAGTTCCTTTGGGAGATATGATTACAGCGCCGACGCCGTTACCCAAAGCATTGGAGGCTCCATCAAAATGCATAGACCATCGGGATCCTTCCTCAGGTCCTTCATCCGGTCCAGGTACTTCACAGTCAGTTACCACCATGATGTCTTCGTCCGGAAAATCAAAGTTCAATGATTGGTAATCGTCCACAGGTTGGTGTGCCAAATGATCTGCCAATACACTTCCCTTAATTGCTTTCTGAGTTGTATACTGGATATCATATTCTGTCAAGATCATTTGCCATCTCGCTAGTCTTCCAGACAGAGCGGGCTTTTCAAATATGTACTTGATGGGATCCATCTTTGAAATCAATAAAGTAGTGTGAGTCAGCATATACTGTCTCAGCCGGCGAGCAGCCCATACAAGAGCGCAACAAGTTTTCTCAAGCAGTGAGTAACGAGACTCACAGTCGGTAAACTTTTTGCTCAAGTAATAAATAGCGTGCTCTTTTCGGCCAGACTCGTCATGCTGCCCCAGCACACACCCCATTGAATTGTCAAGTACTGTCAAGTATAATATCAGAGGTCTTCCTTCCACCGGTGGCATAAGAATGGGTGGCTCTTGGAGGTATTCCTTTATCCTTTCAAAGGTGGCCTGACATTCATCATTCCAGCGTACTACTTGATCTTTCTTCAGCAATTTGAAGATTGGCTCACAAGTAGCAGTCAGATGTGAGATGAATCGGGCAATGTAATTCAGTCGTCCTAGGAAGCCTCTGACTTCTTTCTCTGTTTTTGGAGTCGGCATCTCTTGTATGGCTTTTACCTTGGCAGGGTCCACCTGAATACCCTTATCACTTACAATGAAACCTAGCAATTTTCCGGATCTTACCCCAAAGGTGCATTTGTTGGGATTCAACCTCAGCTTGTATAACTTGAGTCGGTCAAACAACTTCCTCAGATGGTCAAGGTGCTCCTCCTCAGTTTGAGACCTTGCAATCATGTCATCAACGTATACCTCAATCTCATGATGGATCATATCATGAAATAAAGCAACCATGGCACGTTGATAGGTTGCCCCAGCATTTTTCAATCCGAATGGCATGACCTTATAACAGAAGGTGCCCCACTGAGTCACAAATGTAGTCTTCTCCATATCCTCTGGAGCCATCTTGATCTGATTATACCCTGAAAAACCATCCATGAAGGAGAACACCTTGTGTTGAGCTGTATTGTCAACAAGGACATCAATGTGAGGTAGGGGGAAGTCATCCTTGGGGCTGGCCCTGTTCAGGTCCCTGTAGTCAACACACATTCTGACTTTACCGTCCTTTTTCGGCACTGGCACCACATTGGCAACCCACTGAGGGTAAGAAGTCACTGCGAGGAACCCGGCATCAAACTGCTTCATAACCTCGGCCTTGATCTTTTCAGACATCTCTGGACGCATCCGTCGGACTTTTTGCTTTACCGGAGGGCAATCTTCCTTGGTTGGCAGGTGGTGAACTACAATGTCGGCATCCAAACCAGGCATATCTTCATAGGACCAAGCAAAAATCTCCATGTAGTCTTGTAGCATCTGGATCAATCGTTGCTTCACGCTGAGCTCTAGATTGGCACCAATCTTGACCTCTTTCCTATCTGTCTCAGTACCCAGGTTAATTGTCTCCACCGGCTCTTCATGTGGCTGAATAGCTCTCTCTTCCTGGAGCAGCAGTCTTGCGAGCTCACCAGGCACTTCGCAATCAGCTTCACCTTCGTCCTCGGCCAAGTTGATCGGATTTTCGAAATCATAACTGGCGGTAGCAGAGCTGTTACCAGTGAGATCCAGAGTGGATTGGAACCTGTATAAGTGAGTGTGTGTAAATATAGCTGTTTTGCAATATACATAACACAGAAAGGAAAAGAGCACAAGATTTGAAATGCAACAAACGTCCAATGTTTTGATTGATGATATATGAAAATGTCATACAAAAAGCCCTCACAAATGGAGCTACGTTGCCCCGGGTAGGACACCGAGCCAACAAAGTTTTAACATATCGTTTGTTACAAATTGGAAATCAAAAGAAATTAATTACTGCGTGACAAATGTGATAGGGGTAAAATCCTTTGCCGTCCAGTTGCTTGGTCTGTTGCTGGTAGTCGGGTAGATCCAACTGTCAAACTCTGCTTCCTCCACATCCTCCTCGATAGCATTCACCCTCGAGCTGGAAATAAACACCGGAGCCTTTCTGATCTTCTCTTTGCGCACAGCCCTCTGAGCCTCTGCAGTAAAGCCCAGCCCAAACTTGTCGTTCTTCTGAGTGAAGTCCGGAAGCTGACCCCAGTTTGCACAATTGCCTTTCTGAACCACAGCCCGGGCATCCCTTAGGGAAGCCATCTTCAAGGAAACATTCTCTTCGACTGTTGTTTCTACAGCTGCTGAAATTGGATGTACCTCCTCGAAATGCTGAAAGGGGGTTTCAATGAACTCCCCGTCCATCTCAATGTATCTGAAGGAATTCAAATGGCTCACCATGTACTCCTCTTCTCCTTGCACAGTGACGATCTTCCCCCTGACGGGATACTTCAGCTTCTGGTGCAAGGTAGAGGTCACTGCCCCAGCTTTATGGATCCAAGGTCGACCCAGTAGACAAGAGTACGATGGACGTATATCCATCACATAAAAGGTAGAGTCAAACACTTGAGAGCCCACACGAATAGGGATGTTAACCTCTCCATGAACCATCCTTTTTGAACCGTCAAAGGCCCTGACGATGATATTGCTGGGCTTTAGTTCCAGGCCTTCATAATCCAGACGGTCTAAAGCCTTTTTCGGTAGAACATTCAAGGAGGAACCAGTATCCACCAATACATGCGCCAGAGTAGTGCCCCTGCATTCGATAGAGACATGCAGGGCATCATTGTGGTCTCTCCCTTTCGCGGTCAGGTCAGCATCTGAAAAACCCAAGCCATTGTCTGCTGTCAGATTTGCTATGCAATCAGTGAACTGGACTGCAGACGTCTCCTGTGGCACATGGGCCGTCTTGAGAAATGAGATCAAGGCCTTAGCATGGGCCTCGGAGCATAGCAATAAGGAGAGCATGGAGATCTTGGAGGGCGTATGCCCCAGCTGCTCGACAACATTGAAATCACTTTTCTTTATTATTTTCAGGATCTCCTCCATTTCTCGTTGGGAGGCCTCAGCATTTATGGGTATTGGTGCCTCCATCCGGGCAGGCTCTTCTTCAATCCCTTTGCCCCGAGCATTTGATGACTCAGCGGCAGGGGAAACAACTTGATCAGCAACAGGAACAGGTAAACTTGTAGGTGTTATAAGGAGGGGTTTTCGAATAGCGGGCGGTGCAATGTCAGGCGAGAAGAGCCTGCCACTGCGGGTGACCTTGGCTGGACCAGTGATATCGCAGATACTGGCGCCAGTGTCGAATTCTTGTTTGATTCCATTTACATATACGTCTGCCCCATAATGCCAGGGGACAGCTTTATCAGACACGTAGGGGAGAGGCCCCGGAACAGTAATAATCACAGGTGCAACAGTCATGATTTGAACAGGCTTCTTTGGGGGAGCCTTGATTGGATTTTTGAAGATGGTAACCACAGAAATTTCTTTTATCGGAACCAACTGAACAGCAGACTTTTTGAATAGAATTTCCTTGCTATCCATTAGGCCTTGGATGCCTAACCTCAGCAAGGGACAATCAGATAGGGAAACAGCACAGAACAGGCAACCTTCACCGCAGCCCGGAAATAAACCGGCCCGCAGTAGGTTCCTCTTAACGGTCTTCAGAGGGGTGACAACTTCATCTACCGAAACAGCGTACATTTCTTCCTCAATGGCATTTACTCTATGCTGGGGCATAGGAGTAGTTACAACATTTGGTCTCTCCGGCGCTTCGAACTGAATTTCCTTTGCGTCGATCAGATCTTGCACTTTGTTTCTCAAGGCCCAGCAATCATCAGTAGTGTGCCCGGGACTATCAGAATGATAAGCACACCGGGCATTTGGGTTATACTTAGGAGACGCAGTGTTGACGACCTTAGGAGCTTCTTTGAGGGTCACCAGGTTGGTGGATAACAGTTGGGGTAAAATTTGAGATAAGGTCATACTCAGCCGAGTATACTGCCTCTTGGGCCTTTCGCTTCTTTGTTGATTGTACTGCTGAGGAGCAGCAACGGGTTTCGAGATGACCAAAGCATTGACGGCTTGGCGACTTTTGGGCTTGACTTGTCTTCTAGGACCATAGACGGCACTTGCTTCTTTCTTAAACGACCTCTTCTCAGCACTTGGGGAGGCAGCCTTTTGTATCTTGCCTGACCTGATGCCAGCTTCGATTCTTTCTCCCGTCAATATCAAATCTGTAAACCCGGCGGAGGAGTTACCAACCAAATGATTGAAAAACGGACCAGACAACGTCCCTAGAAACATATCAACCAGCTCTCGATCAGTCAATGGAGGCTGCACCCTGCCAGCCAAATCTCTCCATTTTTGAGCGTACTCTTTGAACCCTTCACCCGTTCCTAGAGACATACCCTGAAGTTGGGTACGCGTAGGAGCGAGGTCAGAATTGTATTGGTATTGTCTGTAGAATGCGGTTGCCAAATCTTCCCAGTGTCGGATGCTAGCTCCATCTAGTTGGTAGAACCATTCAAGCTGTGACCCCGAGAGACTATCTTGGAAGAAGTGAATCCAAAGGTTCTTATCCGCCGTATAAGGTTGGATCTTCCTTACGTACGACCTTAGATGCAGCTTTGGGCAGGAGACCCCATCATACTTGGCGAAGGCAGGCGCCTTAAACTTGTGTGGAATTACTACTCCAGAAGATAACCCCAAATCTCCGAAATCCAGCCCCGGCATATTCTGAATTTCCATGGCGCTCAAGCGGTCCTCCAATTGCTTGTATCTGTCAGCAGCAGGTGGGTATTGTTCGTCATTATAGTCCGTCTCGTTGTCGGAGACTGCGGGACTAGGAGCTCCTCCCCCTTGGGGACTGTTTTTCTCAGCAGAAGAAGTGGTTGGATCAGCTTCATTGTGGAGTGTGTTCCCAAATCTGCGTCCGGTGTTGAACAACGCAGTCCTCTTTTTCTTCTTCTTCTTCAGGAGTAGAGTCTTCAATTCTTGCTGACCTTGGGCTAGGCTTAGGACCATCTCTTGAAACTGTGCACTTTGGGCCTGAAGGGCCTTGATTGCTTGCTTACTGGATGAGTCTGGATTCATGATGACTGTTCAAAATAAACAGCGAAGGAGATTAAGCAACCTGTGAAATAGGGTACCTGCTATGCATATGGTGCAATGGAATGCGTATGTTTTATGTTTTCAAAGACAAACAAGATTCAACTTTGTAGACAAAAAAGGAAACACACTTCATTAGATTAAAATTTTAATTGTTCAACAACTGGCCCTTTGGCATTACAGGAATGAAAAATACTGGGAAGGAAATAAAACTGTAAAAGGAAACATCCAAAGCTCATCAATGCTCCCATGGCATCCTCTTTTCAGTGCTGATGTAGTTGTTCAGGACCCGTTCTTCCTCCAATTGCTTAGTCAGCCTCTGGATCTTCCATTCCTGCTCGTTAAATTTTTCCCGATAGAAGTCCTGTTCTTCCTTTAGCTGCGCCCAAGATCTCTTCATTGTATCAAAATCAGTGGGTATCTGAGGAGGGAGGACAGTTGGAGGAACCCCATCTTCATCAGGAGATTCAAGGATGATTGGTCTGACAGCTTCAAAGGGCATACCTAATTTTTGAGCACGGATGCGGACCCATTTGCAATAGGGCTCCATTGGTAGAGAAGTCTTTGGTCCCAACTCATGTGGGTCAGCTTTGTGAATTCTGTCCCAAGCTTTAATGAATCCCTGGCGTAGTTTGGCGCTGTCTGCCTGAAACTCAAAATGGAAGTGAGGAACCAGCATTTCATGAGGCCCATCTCCTTTGGCTCTTCCAAACTGACGGAGAGCTAAGCACGGATTGTAAGAGATTCCTCCTTGGATACCAATCAACGGGACATTAGGGTATTCTCCGCAACGGTCAATAACAGCTACCTCATCCAAACCTCTGAGAGTCCAAGTGATGTCATTATCAGTGAGAGACATTAACCTCCGAGCCCAACCTTTTCCTTCTTCATTCTTCAGCACGAACTTAGGAAGGTGCGAAATAAACCACCTTACTAGCAAAGGAGCACAACACCACGGAGTTCCCCGTTTTCGAGCAGTACGAGCATAGAGTTGTTGTAGAATATCACCCAAAAGAGTGGGTACCGGATTCCGAGACATGAAGATCCTTATGACATGGATACTGATAAAAGTGTCAGGGTTGGGAAACAATACCAGACCATAGATCAAAAGAGCCAGAATATCCTCGTACGCCTTGAAGTCCAAGTCATTCCAGAAATCATTAGCCTTGCCAACCAGAAATTTGACCAAAAAGCCCTTGATCCCATTTCTAGTTTCCCAGTTGGACAATACCTCTTCTTTGGTCAAGGGGAGAATTGCAGCAATCTCTTCAGGCCCAGGAGTCTTTTCCAAACCAGTGAATGGAGTTTGTTCCAAGACAGGGATCCCAAGCAAATAAGAAAATTCTTCCAGGGTAGGAACCAGCTGGAAGTCTTGAAAGGTGAAACAATGGTACAGAGGGTCATAAAACTGGGTCAGAACACTTATCAGTTGTTGGTCCCATTTTGCAGTGGCCAAGCCAAGGAGAGAACCATGTCTGTTGATGAAGGAGGTAGTGTTTGGAATCCTTCCAACCAAATCCTTGAGTAAAATTGGTGGTTGAACAAAGTTGAGCCGGACAGTATTTCTACGCACGGGCATCATGATGTCCTAGAAAACAGAGCAAAGATGAAACCTTTTTGTCTTTGAAATGGGTTAGCCTTTTATACAGGATGTATGCAATGGTATGATGGCATGATGCTATGATGAAGCACACCACAAGTATTCACATAGGAAAATAAGGCACACAAGTCACACAAGACACCCTTAGGTTTCAGGCCAGCATGAGTTTCAGGTATTACCCTCTTTTGGTTTTGTTGGTTAAAACCTGTCTTATCAAAAGTAACCGGGTTCAAGAGGATCTCAAATCATTGGCTACCCTCAATCGGTCATAACTCCAGCATCGCAATATTTTCTCGCGGCCAGAACCATCTCGAGAGTTTAGCCTCAATGAGTGTAGCATACTGCTACTGTCCTAATAGCCAAGTTGGTCAATTTAGGGTTCTAAGGTTGGTTGGTGTTTAATGACCCCTTAGAAGACCTATATTCTCCCCGTTACAACACAAGGGATATAGGTACAGACTAAGATGCCACACCAACGTAGCCACTGCTTCACCCATGTCGGTCTACGCCGGACAGGTCCCTCACAGATTATGCTACCTAAAAAAGGGTATATCCCAAATCCGGGTTAGGATCTATGAACTCCGATGCAAAGCCCACAAATATAAAAGCAACCAAAGCAAACAATTGAAAACAAAGGTGATCTAATCCCGAAGGTTACTCCACTTTTAAAATATTCAATCCCCAACAGAGTCGCCAGTTCTGTGATACGGTGGGAGAACTGACTAGGGTTTTGCGTTTGTATTCGCAAATGTTGCGGTTAGCAAGAGTCGCCACCGACTTTTTATTTTATCCTAAGGAAAGGTTAAAAAGCACAGCAAAAACCTTTTGAGATGTTTTTCTTGGGTTCGGGGAGTAGATTATAGAAAGGGAAGGTATTAGCACCCTTTCTATCCATGGTTATCCATGGGCTCTTAGTTACTTGCTTAGATCACTTGCCTTTTGTTTTCAACTGTTTTAAATGGTGCTTGAGTGTGTGGGTTTTGAAAATGTTTTGAAAAGATGCCAATGTGGTGGCAACCTTTGTAATGATCCATGTGGGGATGTATACAAAGATGTATGTCTTTTGAAAAGGTTTTCATTTTGTGTTTGAAAAGTTGTTTTGAAAATGTAGTGTTTGTGTGGTTTTGAAATTAGGCAAGTGTTTTGTTTTGCAAGTTTGATTCAAGTAACTAAGAGGTTATCTACTCCTAAATTTCTCAAAAGATTATTGCTATGTTTTAACCCTTTTAACAAGTTTGTTCCACCATTGTATTTGGTGGACAATCTCATGTTAGGATGTGAAAGGGACAGGCGCGGGTCATCGTTTAGACCATAGTTGCAACGGCGTTAAATGTCTTTGGGCAATTTTCTTTAAGGGACTTGATCATTTGTTTTTGTTTGTTTTTGAAAAGTTTTATCGAGGGACTATGATCATTCAAATGGTTTGCTTTGCCCAAAGAAGTTCAACATACAACATGGCCCATTTATTTGAAGGCAACAAAGTGGAATACCCTAGGGGTGCAAGTGTGATTTGTGTGTCCATTTTCATGCTTGTTTATCTTGAGATTAGGTCATAACTATTTTTTATCATTTTTTCGCATACAAACCCTAATTCTAACATGTTATCATTAGAAAGCAATAAAGTGCGAAATTTAAATTACTAAGCTATTACAGAACCAAATATGGGAAGGGGGGTACAAATGTTCAAATGGGGATATTGACAAGAATTTAAATCTAAATTATTACATCATTTTGAATATTTGCAATTTAATCAATGTACAAAAATTAAATAAGAATGCAAGATGCAAAAGAAATGTTTTGTATATGTATGAAAAAATATTATTTATGTAAAAGAGAAAAGAAAATAGAAATTATATTATTTTTTGGAGTATTTCGAATTTAGGGCAAAAAAACCCTAATTTTAAAGAAAATGTATTATTATCTAATTTAATACAAATATTTATTTATTATTTATAAAAATAAAATAAAATGAAGTATATTATGAAAAAAGTATTTTTGTATCAAATATTAATAAAAATGAAAAATTCAAGTATTTTTATATTTTAGCTTAAATATATTGATAAACATGTATTTATATATATATTAATTTCTTAAATATGCATTATGTGCAAAATATTTAATATTTAATAAAATAAAATAAAAAGTATTTTTTTTATGTGGAATATTTTCAGAAGGTAAATAAATAAAAAATAAAATGTATTTACACTATTTTCCTATATTTATTCTAATAATAGTATATATATAATATTTATGTTCAAACAAGAGAAATAAACAAATAAATATGCAATAAATACAAAAAATGATGGAAAAAATATTTTTATTTTTTTAATGTCATGAGAAAAAATAAACAAAGTCAATCAAAAAAGAAAAAGTCAAAAAGGGTCAAAAATGAAGCAAATGGGCTCAGGGGGTTCATGAGTAATGAAGTGGTGCAAATAAGAAAAATTTCCAGGCCCAGCCCAGAAGACCTGTCTTCTTCAACCTCTGAACAATATCCTTCAAGCAAACACGCGTTTTTTATCTCTGGATTCCTGGACTTTCAAGCAAAACTCATAACATGAAAAGTGTAGAGCATCAAGAGACGGTTTCAACCATGTAAAGAACTTGACCTAACTCTCTAAGATGAGGGAGAATTTCTCCTCCCCCAATTTCTGACCTAACTTTTCATCAATGTTCAGACATGAAATTCTCTAAGCACACGAAATATAAATGAAATCTAATCATATGAGCATGTTCAGGGCTATGATTGTGACATGTTTTCTTTACAAACCTAAAGCTAACAATGCCTAATAAGGGAGATAGAACTTCATGAATGTACCTGTTCAGTTGGAATCGAGCTTTGCAATGGAGGATGTTTCAGAGTGAAATGATGACTTGTATAGCTTCCTTGAAGTGTGAGGATGCTTTTCCAAGTCCTACTTTGTCTTGAAACTCCCTGAATCGAGCTAGTGAACTCCAACTGCAAAACAGAAATTTAAAAATGGTGAAGTGGCTTGGAGGTGTTACAGGTCAGGTTTCAAGTCATGGTTAGCTTGCATAGGTTGTAAGGAAGGTAGAGGAACAGGTTTGGGCAAGAATGCTTGAAGGGATTGAGAGATAGCACTCAATCTGCAGGGGTTGCCCTGTTTGAGCAGTTTCAAGGTGATTCTGAGATGGAGGGTGCTTGAGAGGTTAAAAACTCGTGCCAAAGATTGGATATGTTATGTGTAAGGTGTTTGATAACTTCTTTCTTGTGTTTCTAAGCTGAAGAGAGAGTTGGTACAAGTTATGCAATGTTACTTGAATTTGAAGCAAGCAATGGTCACTTGGTGTTTTAGGTCAGTAGGGGCCTCTAATCCTGCTGCATAAGCCTCTCTTGATCAGAGCAATTTGTCCATAATCTTGTGCCAATGAGATCCTAACTGTACTTGCTTGGACTTCAATTTGACATAAAGCTAGCTTTTTACAAAAATGGATAAAGCACTTTATCTACTTTGAGATCAATCCATTATGCAATGTTAGAACACAAAGAACATGGCCTTGGCACAATGAATAAGCATTAAATTATTGAGTATGGAATGGTTCAAGGACCTGTAATCAAGCATAAAGCAAGCTGAGTTAAAATTTACAAGATTATGAACATGTCTTGATGAAGAACAAAAGTGAATTTTTGCCAACTTGTGAAATTCGAATCTCTCAAGTTATGAGGTTGTTTGATGAGTTCTTGGACATTTTGGAAAGCTTGGAATGTGTACTACAATCCATCTTTGAAATGAAAATTAGAATTCCAAGTGGAAGGGTATGAAAAGTGGCCTTGAAGTGGGGTAGAAAACCTTGTCAAAATAGGTTAAAATTTCACTAAGTTAAAAATGGTTTAGTGCCCTTATTCAAAAAATTGTAACTTGAGATACAAGCTTCAAATGAGAAAACTTTGTGAATCAAAGTTGTAGATTATGCAACAAGCTACAACTTTCATGTTTTGACTTTTGTTTGAATCCAAATGGATCTTGGTGAAAAGGTGGGGCAAAGTTGGGAAAAAATTAGGGTTTTTCATAACTTAGAAAAATTCTAAGTTATGAAAAATTCCATTTTCAAACCCTAATTTGCATTTTGTGATTTATTGGTGAACAAGTTTCATGATTTGGCATGTTTTGATGAAAAATGAATCTTGACTCTTGATTTTGACCAAAAAGTCAAAGTTTGACTTTTCAGTGTACAGTCAAAATTGATCAATTGACTGGGAAATTCAACTATCAATCTTGTGTACTTGGGATCTTTTGAATTTTTTGAGCATGTCAAGATAATTCCATGGGGTCCTTGAGTCCATATGTGAGCTTGTTTTACCATTGGCTAGGTCAAACAGTCAAAAATTGCCTTTGTGCAGTCAAAACCTTAAAAATGACCATTTTGCCCTTTTGGTGATCTGGTCAAATTTCTTGTGGAATTGTGATCCAAACTTGATCAAATGGTCCATGTGAATTCATAATGTTGATGTGGGTCAATTTTCATGAGATTTGACTGTCAATTGGCCACAGCTGACTTTTTCCCCAATACAGTTGATTTCTAGGTCAACTGTTCAATTGACTGGGCAAAATTTGGAATCAAGACTTGAGACTGGGTATGGATAAACTTGGGAGTCCAACATGAAGCATGAAAGTCATCTTAGGATTTTTAGGTCAAAACATCTTTGTGCAAACACAAACCCTAATTTGGGTCAACAGTGCAAGGAGAAGTCTTGAGCAGAGGAAACCCTAACTGGATCTTGATCTTCAAAGGTCTTGTGATGAGAAAATGTTGAGGAAATGGGAGGGCAAATTTTGGGGTACAACACTAACCCATGTGTTTAATTGAGTTTTTGCAAGCTGTAGACGATTCCATCATTGCCAAATTCTAGGGTTTTCAGAGTTGGGAATTGGGCGTTTTCGCATAGCGTAAAATTAGAGAACCATAATGCCATGAATGTAATCAGCAAGCTTGGACGAAGAAGAATCCATATTCGCGATCAATTTATGAATAACACAGGCCTAATCGCTATTTTCCCATAGCCGGCCTAATGAAACGCATAGAAAACCGTTGCTTTTGTTTTTTGTATTTCAGGGATGGTGAAGACGATGACGTTGTGGCACACACTGATTGGCTTGTTTAAAATTCGCGCGCGTTTCCAAGGCCACTGACCATTTTCTTTTATAATATTTAGTTGTTGTATTAATATACAGATGAACAGCGTGCTTCAGTGGCAAACGTGTTGATTGGCAAGGTATGTGACCTGGGTTCGAACCCCAGGTCTTATATATTTCCATATTATTTTTCATTAACAAATCCCATGCGCTTCAAGGCTGCAGACGTACCATATGTCTTCAAATATCTCACATCCACGTGCACACTGAGATCAAGTCAAGGGCATAGATTGAGAGCACACCATAAACTCAGGTCAACATTGTTACACGCTAGTGGGAAAGTCAAACGGACCTGAAGCTTGTTGGGCCAGAATTCTTGGATCAAAACCTCCTATTTGGGGACTACCCCCCCCCCCCCCCTGGTTTGCAATTCTTTAAAAATTTTCCTTGTTGTTTTTATTTTCAATTATTTTTTATTTCTCTTAATTATTATTTATTCAGTTAATTAGTTATTTTTTCATAAATATAAAAAATGCCTAAAAAATCAGAAAAGATAAAAAAACATAATAAATATTTTATTTTAATATTTTCTTGTAAATAAATGCATGTAAATTAACTAGCTTAAATTAGGGTTTTTAATTTTAATTCTTTTAATAACAAAAATACAAAAAATATAGAATTAGGTTTAATTAATGTTTTTTATTCCTTTTTTTTTTAATTTTTATTTCTTATAATAATATTTATTTTATTTATTTTTCATAATTAAATTTGCATGAAAATAACTTAGGATTAATTTAGGTTAAAAACTTCAATATCTTTCTTAATAACTTAAAAATATAGAATTAGGTTTAATTAATGTTTTTTATTCCTTTTTTTTTTTAATTTTTCTTTCTTATAATAATATTTATTTTATTTATTTTTCATAATTAAATTTGCATGAAAATAACTTAGGATTAATTTAGGTTAAAAACTTCAATATCTTTCTTAATAACTTAAAAATAATTAGAATTAGGTTTAGTATTTTATTTTAATTAATTTTTTCTATTAAATCTTAAAAACATAAAAATACCAAAAACAAAAACAAATTCTTGCTTTCTTTTAATTTTAATTTTAATTCCTCATTAATTTTAATTTTTGCAAAAGGGTCCAACGCCCACGTTCTTAATTTCTTATTTGTTCGCATATTTATTTTATGTCATTTAAATAATTATGTACCTCTCCCGAAGCCTTGTAATTACTTCTCGCACTTTTAATTCTTTACTTTTCTGTCAAATCGGGTCCGGTTTAATTTTGGCGATGTGGACCCGCGCCATTTGTAATAGCTTTAGATTTGCTTTTCCCGCAAATATTTTAACTGTTAAACAAAGCATGAAAGACTGTATGGACATAAATAAAAACAAGCGTAGAACACCAATAACATGACAAGACAATAATAAATGAAAACGACACACGAATCGCACACACCACCCCTAGGGTACGCCTCACTGTTGCCGTGCCTCGAAAGGTTATCGTCGAGTAGAGGATGTCTTAGTAAGTCCTCATGATCCGGGAACCTGGCATGAGGGTAGCTTCTAAAGGTGTCTTCCCATTGCTCTGGTGATTACCATGTCCCTAAACTCGAATTGACCTGAACACCTCCAACGGTGGTGCTACCTACCTCTCAATGGTGGGATGGCGCTACTTTAAGGACATTTACACAGACGAATTCCTTAGGGTAGGTAGACGACTCTAAATACTTGCTCTAATTTCAAAACAAATCAAAAAATACTTTTCACACCGACACCTTTTCAAAAAGCTTTCGAAAGCAATTTTTCAAACACTCTTGAGGACCGATACAAGAGTCGAACTGGAATTTTCAAAGAAACTTTTTAAAACCCATAATTGAAAAGCAAACAAACCATTTTGAAAACACAATGAGCAAGTATCTAAGAGCCCATGGATAACCATGGATAGAGAGGGTGCTAACACCTTCCCTTTCTATAACCTACCTCCCGAACCGAGAGCAATCTCTTTAAGGAATTTTTCTGTGCTTTTGTCCTTTCCATTTGGAGAAAATAAAAGACGGTGGCGACTCTTGCTTCCGCGACATTTCGCGAACCAGCGTTAAACAGTCAGTTCCAGATCCACCGATCACAGAACTGGCGACTCTGCTGGGGATCAAACTATAAAGTGAGGTGTACCTTAGGGCTAGTTCATAACTGTGTTTTCACTTGTATTGATTTGCTTGCTTTACTATTGTGGGTTGCATGGGAGTTACATAGATCCTAACCCGGATCTGGGGATACCCTGTTTAGGTAGCATAAGCTGTGAGGGACCTGTCCGGCGTAGACCGACACGGGTGAAACAGTGGCTACGTTGGTGTGGCACCTTGGTCTGTACCGATATCCCTTGTGTCGCAACGAGGAGAATATGGGTCTTCTAAGGAGTCATTAAGCACCAACAACCTTAGAACCTTAATTGACCCAACTTGGCCTTTAGAACAGTAGCAGTATGCTACGCCCATTGAGGCTAAACTCTCGTGATGGTTCTGGCCGCAAGAAAAGATTGCGATGCTGGAGTTATGACCGATTGAGGGTAGTCAATGATATTGGGATCCTCTAAGAACCCGGTTACTTTTGATTAGGACAGGTATGAACCAACAAACCGAAAGAGGGTAGTACCTAGACTTCATGCTGGCCTAAACTTTAAGGGCTTGCCTTGTGTGACTTATGTGCCTTACCATGTTTGCCTTTGTATCTATATGTGGTGTGCTTTATCATAACATCATAGCATCATGAGCATTGCATGCATCCTGCATAAGGACTGACCATTTCAAAGACAAGAAGGTTTCACCTTTGCTCTGTTTTGTAGGACATTATGATGCCTGTGCGAAGGAATACTATCCGGTTCAACTTTGTTCGTTCACCTGAGTTGCTTGATGAGTTGGTTAGCAGAATTCCAAATACCACTTCCTTCATTCAGAGGCATGGTTCTCTTCTCAGTTTAGTCACTGCAAAGCGGGATCAACAGTTGATGAGTGTTCTGACCCAGTTCTATGACCCTCTGTACCAGTGCTTCACCTTTCAAGACTTCCAGCTGGTCCCTACCCTAGAAGAGTTCTCTGATTTGCTTGGTATCCCTATCTTGGATCAGACTCCCTTTACTGGTTGGGAAAAGACCCTCAGGCTTGAGGATGTTGCTGCAGCTCTCCCTTTGACCCATCAAGAGGTAACAGACAACTGGGTAACTAGAAGCGGAGTTAAGGGTTTCTTGGCCAAGTTTCTGATTGGTAAGGCTAACAATTTCTGGAATGACCTGGACTTTAGGGCATATGAAGACATCTTGGCTCTCCTAATCTATGGGTTAGTCCTGTTTCCTAATCCTGATAATTTCATCAATGTCACTGCCATAAGGATCTTTATGTCTCAGAATCCTGTGCCCACTCTCTTGGGTGACATCTTGCAACAACTTCATGCCCGTACTACCCGAAGACGAGGAACCCTATGGTGTTGTATCCCTTTGTTGGTGAGGTGGTTTATTTCGCACCTCCCTAAGTTCGTACTGAAGAATCAAGAAGGAAGAGGTTGGGCCCACAGGTTAATGTCTCTCACCGATAAAGACATCATTTGGACTTGCAGAGGTTTGGATGAGATAGCTATTATTGATCGATGCGGGGAATACCCTAATGTTCCTCTGATTGGCACTCAAGGAGGGGTCTCTTACAATCCATGTCTAGCACTCCGTCAGTTTGGAAGAGCAAGAAGAGCAGGCCCCCATGAGATGTTGGTGCCTCACATCAGTTTCGAGTTTCAGGTGGATAGTGACGAGCTACGTCGTAGGTTCACCAAGGCTTGGGACAAAGTTCATAAAGCTGACCCACAAGAGTTAGGGCCAAAGACTTCTTTACCTATGGAAGCCTACTACAAATGGGTTCGCATCCGTGCTCAGAAGTTAGGTATGCCGTATGAAGCTGTCAGACCCGTCATTCTTGAGTGTCCTGATAAAGATGGTGTTCCTCCAACTGTCCTTCCTCCTCAGACACCTACTGATTATGAGACATTGAAGAGATCTTGGTCGCAACTGCGAGAAGAGCGGGATTCTTACCGGGAAAAGTTCAACGAGCAGGAATCAAAGATCCAGAAGCTGACCAAGCAGTTGGAGAATGAGAGAGCTCTGAATGCCTACATCCGTACTGAGAAGAGGAGACCATGGGATCAATAAGGAGCCCCAGATGTGCTTTTACAGTTTTATTTCCTTTCCAGTATTTCCTTTCATGTAACGCCTAAGGGCAACTTGTTGAATAATTTCAGTTGCAAAGTTAAATCTAATGAAGTGTGTTCCTTTTTTGTTTACAAAGTTGATTCCCGATTGTCTTTGAAAACATAATCCATACGCATTTCATACATCATATGCATAGCAGGTTTTTCCCCTTTTCAGGTCGCTTACAGTTCTTCGCTGTTTATTTCAGCATCATGAATACCGACTCTGCATCAACTAAGACATCAATCAAGGCTCTTCAGGTGCAGAATGCACAATTCTAGGAATTAATCAAGGGTCTGGCTCAAGGCCAAGAAGAACTGAAGGCTATGCTCCTGAAGAAGGAGAAGAAGAAGAAGAGAAGAATTGTTCTGTTCAACTCGGGCCGAAGGTTTAACAATACTCTGCAACAGGAAGAGGCTGGTTCTTCTGTTGACAAGAATTCTCCTCAGGCAGAAGCAAGGGTTCCTAGTCCGGTAGTCTCCGACAACGAGACAGATTTTGATGAAGAGCAGTACCCTCCTGCAGAAGACATATATAAGCAACTGGAGGACAGATTGAGGGCTATGGAGGTTCAACAGGTACCTGGGCTGGATTTCGGAGATCTGGGTTTGTCAACTGGTGTGATCATCCCCCACAAGTTCAAAGCACCCTCCTTCTCTAAGTATGACGGGGCGTCTTGTCCCAAGCTGCATCTGAGGTCCTATGTTCGGAAAATTCAGCCGTACTCTGCGGATAAGAATTTATGGATCCACTTCTTCCAGGAGAGTCTTTCAGGGACTCATCTCAAATGGTTCTATCAGCTGGATGGGACCAAGGTTCGTAACTGGGAGGAGTTGGCTACTGCTTTCTACAAGCAGTATCAATATAATGCCGACCTTGCCCCCACACGTACCCAACTTCAGGGTATGTCGTTAGGTGCAAGCGAAGGTTTTAAGGAGTACGCTCAGAAGTGGAGAGACCTGGCTGGCAGGGTGCAGCCACCGTTGACTGATCGGGAGTTGGTGGACATGTTCTTGGGGACCCTATCTGGGCCATTTTTCAACCATCTCATCGGGAATTCATCTGCAGGGTTCACTGATCTAATCTTGACTGGAGAGAGGATTGAAGCTGGGTTAAAATCTGGAAAAATTCCGAAGGGTGCATCATCCAGTTCTGAGAAGAAACCCTTCAAAAAGGAGTCTAGTGCCGTATATGGTTCCAGGAAATCAGAGAGACATGAGCACCGCCAATCTGTCAGTGCGGTAATGATTGCTAAGCCTGCTGCCGCTCCCCGGCCAAACAATCCTCAGAAGGTTGAAAGACCCCGGAGAGAATTCACCCGCTTAAGCATGACTTTGTCGCAGATCCTGCCACAGTTGCTCTCAACCAATTTAGTGACTGTCAGGGAGGCGCCGAAGTTTCCAAATACTGCATCCCCCAAGTACAACCCGAATGCTCGTTGTGCCTACCATTCAGATAGCCCGGGGCACTCTACTGATGACTGTTGGGCGTTAAAGAACAAGCTGCAGGACCTTATTGACGCCAAGGAGGTACAGTTTGAGGCATCTGACAAGCCTAATGTGGTGACGGCTCCCCTACCTGCTCATGGAGTGAATGCTATTGGAGACGAGGATGAAGTTGATGAAGCTGAGTTTGATAGCTGGATCTACCCGGCAACCGACAGTGGACTCAACAATTGGAGTGCAAAGGACAACTTATCTGTTTCTCTTGTTACTAAGTAATGAATTCCTATGTTTTTGGTATCTGTAATAAACAATAATAAACTCTTTGGCCCGGTGTCTTACCCGAGGCACCGTGGTTCTATTTGTGAGGGCATACAAACTGTCATTTCATATATCATGAATGAAAATCTTGGACGTATTTTCGCATTGCAAATATTGTGCTCCCTTTCTGTCTTTCTTTCCTTTTCATATATTTCAAAACAGCTGTATTTACACACACACTCACTCATACAGGTTTCAATCCACTCTGGATCTCACTGATAACAACTCTGCTACTGCCAATTATAACTTCGAAAATCCGATCAACTTAGCCGAAGACGAAGGTGAAGATGATTGCGAAGTGCCTGGCGAGCTTGCAAGACTGTTGCTTCAGGAAGAGAGGGCAATTCAACCCCATGAAGAGCCAGTGGAAACAATAAACTTGGGTACTGAGGCAGACAGGAAAAAGGTAAAGATTGGTGCCAACCTAGAGCTCAGCGTGAAGCAACGGTTAACCAAGATGTTACATGATTATATGGAGATCTTTGCTTGGTCCTACGAAGACATGCCCGGGTTGGATACCGATATTGTGGTCCATCACTTGCCAACTAGGGAAGACTGCCCTCCAATTAAGCAAAAGGTCTGTCTGATGCGTCCAGAGATGTCCGAGAAGATTAAGGCCGAGGTTATGAAACAGTTTGATGCTGGGTTCCTTGCAGTGACTTCTTACCCTCAGTGGGTTGCTAACATGGTGCCGGTACCTAAGAAGGATGGTAAGGTCAGAATGTGTGTCGATTACAGGGATCTGAACAGGGCCAGCCCCAAAGATGACTTCCCCTTACCTCACATTGATGTCCTTGTTGATAATACAGCTCAGCACAAAGTATTCTCTTTCATGGATGGCTTTTCAGGTTACAATCAGATTAAGATGGCACCTGAAGACATGGAAAAGACTACATTTGTTACTCAGTGGGGCACCTTCTGTTACAAGGTCATGCCATTCGGGTTGAAGAATGCTGGGGCAACCTACCAACGTGCCATGGTTGCCTTATTTCATGACATGATCCATAACGAGATAGAGGTGTATGTGGACGACATGATCGCGAGGTCCCAGACTGAGGAAGAGCATCTAGATCATCTGCAAAAGTTGTTTGACCGGTTGAAACTGTACAAGCTAAGATTGAACCCGAACAAGTGCACCTTCGAGGTAAGATCTGGAAAATTACTAGGCTTCGTGGTCAGTGATAAAGGTATTCAAGTGGACCCTGCTAAGGTCAAAGCTATTCAAGAGATACCAGTTCCTAAGACAGAGAAGGAAGTCAGAGGCTTTTTAGGACGCTTGAATTACATTGCTCGCTTCATCTCACATCTGACTGCTACTTGTGAGCCAATCTTCAAGCTGCTGAAGAAAGATCAGGTAGTGCGTTGGAATGATGAATGTCAGGCTGCTTTCGACAGAATCAAAGAGTATCTCCAAGAACCACCTATCCTTATGCCACCGGTTGAAGGGAGACCTCTGATACTATACCTGACAGTGCTTGACAATTCAATGGGGTGTGTGTTGGGGCAGCATGACGAGTCTGGCCGAAAAGAGCATGCCATTTATTACCTTAGCAAAAAGTTTACCGACTGTGAGACCCGATACTCACTGCTTGAGAAAACTTGCTGCGCTTTGGTATGGGCTGCTCGCCGGCTGAGACAGTATATGCTGACTCACACTACCTTGTTGATCTCAAAAATGGATCCTATAAAGTACATATTCGAAAAGCCTGCTCTATCTGGGAGAATCGCAAGATGGCAAATGATCTTGAAGGAATACGACATTCAATATACAACCCAGAAAGCCATCAAGGGAAGTGTATTGGCAGACCACCTGGCACATCAAGCTGTAGACGACTATCAGTCAATGAACTTCGAGTTTCCAGACGAAAGCATCATGATAGTGACTGATTGTGAAGTACCTGGACCGGATGAAGGACCTGAACCAGGATCCCGATGGTCTATGCACTTTGACGGAGCCTCCAATGCTTTGGGAAATGGTATCGGCGCCATAATTATATCTCCACAAGGTACTCATACTCCACTCACTGCCCGGCTGTGTTTCAACTGTACCAACAACATGGCGGAGTATGAGGCGTGCATCATGGGTCTTCAGGCTGCGATTGACCTAAGGATCAAGTTTCTGAGTGTCTTCGGAGATTCCGCTCTTGTGATCAATCAGATCAAAGGAGAGTGGGATACGAAACATCCAAACCTGATTCCTTACAGAGAATGTGTGTTGACCCTGATCCCCCACTTCACAGAGATAACCTTTGAGCACTTTCCAAGAGAAGAGAATCATCTAGCGGACGCGTTAGCTACAATGTTTTCAATGTTCAAGGTCAAATGGGATAATGAGGCTCCCCGGATCATCATCTGGAAACTGGACGAACCGGCATACTGTTGTGATCTCTAAACTGAATTGGTGACTGAGAAGCCTTGGTACCACGAAGTGAAGAGATATCTGGAAGCTCAGGAATACCCTGAAGGTGCCTCTGTCAATGATAAGAAATTCCTGAGGAGGTTTGCAGCCAAGTTCTTCCTTAGCAACGGCATCTTGTACAAGCGAAACCATGATTCAACCTTACTGCGCTGTGTGGATAAAATTGAAGCAGAAAGGATCATGGAAGAGCTACATGAAGGGACCTTTGGTACGCATTCCAGTGGACACACTATGGCTAAGAAAATCCTACGGGCAGGATATTACTGGTCTACAATGGAAGCTGACTGTTACCAACATTCCAGGACATGCCACAAGTGCCAGATTTATGCAGACAAGGTGCATGTTCCTCCGGTTCCCCTGAATGTTATGACTGCGCCTTGGCCATTTGCAATGTGGGGTATAGACATGATTGGTGAGATTAAACCCACGGCATCCAATGGGCATCGCTTCATCCTAGTGGCGATTGATTATTTTACAAAATGGGTTGAAGCAGCATCCTATGCTACGGTAACCAAGACTGTTGTGGCACAGTTCATTCGATATAACCTGATCTGTCGGTATGGCGTCCCTGAGCGGATTATTACAGACAACGGTACCAATCTAAACAATAAGATGATCGCTGAGCTCTGCGAACAGTTCAAGATACAGCACCACAATTCTTCTCCTTACAGACCGAAGATGAATGGGGCTGTAGAAGCAGCAAATAAGAACATCAAGAAAATCGTGCAGAAGATGACAGTGACCTATAAAGATTGGCACGAGATGTTACCATTCGCTCTGCATGGGTACCGTACCTCAGCTAGGACGTCAACCGGGGCAACTCCTTTCTCTCTGGTTTATGGTATGGAGGCAGTCTTGCCGATCGAAGTACAGATACCCTCTCTCCGGATAATGAAGGATGCAAATCTGAACGAAGATGATTGGATCCAGACACGACTTGATCAGCTCAACCTCATTGACGAAAAGAGACTTGCTGCTATCTGTCATGGTCAGACGTATCAGAAACGGATGATCAGGGCATTTAACAAAAAAGTCAGACCACAGGAATATCAAGTTGGGGATCTGGTAATCAAGAGAATCATCCTTCCTCAGAGTGATCCAAGGGGCAAATGGACCCCTACGTACGAAGGGCCATTTGTGGTTAAACATGTGTTCTCAGGAGGAGCAATGATATTAACCAATATGGATGGTGACGACCTTCCTCACCCCGCCAATGCAGACATGGTAAAAAGATACTACGCATAAAAAAGACCCGCTAGGATGACATGCCTAGGCAAAAATTAGGGCTTCCCGTCGAACCAAAAGGGTTCGGGCAAAATGAAGGGATGAAATGAAAAAAATCTGTACACCCGGCAAGTCGAAAACCTGAAAAGGCGGCTTGGGCAAAAATGGGTATCCCGGTGGACCGAAAACCCGAAAGGGCGGTCCAGGCAAAAATTAGGGATAAAGCGTAATACTATGTCTCATTGCATCCAGAATCCGGTATCTACATCAAGTTCAGACGGCATCGATCAGTCAGCTTCACCTTCAACCAAGGTCATCAAGTGATGAGACGCTCGGAGTTATAAAGGCAATAGCAGAGTTGAAACCCAGTAGGATCATTCATTTCACACAACTGTTTTATTTTCTTTTGTAAAAAATTTGTATAAACTCTTTTGTTCGGCGGCGTTCTCTTACTAGGACGTCAGCCTCTTGTATACAAAACGCCTATTCACAGGCCATTCAAAAATCAATACAAATATATTTTCAGTTAAACGTGCCAAGTGTTTTTCTTTTTCCGTTTTGTTTTGCGAAGAACGTCCAAGGTTCAGTTTGTGATATATGCATGGACAATAGTTTGCTAACTCATAAATATTTGCATACGAAACAAAGGAATTAATTACAGGTGACACTAGAAACAGGGGCAATAAAGATTTGTCTGAGCAGTCCAATTGTTCTATCCTCTAAGGTACCAAGGTAGGTTCGGCTAAAGAATATGACTAGTACGTATTAATTCCCCAGAGAGTAAATCAGCAGGTCAATACATTCTTCTCCAAGCAGAGTTGATAAATCTCAAGGAAATTGAGTATCCTCCCGTAGATCTCAATACTTCCCCAGCAGCATATATTCTTAACAAGCATCCCCGGCAGTCTCGGCCTAAAGATTGTTCCCCGGCGGTATACCAACATTCAAAGGAATCACTCCCCCGCAGTTCCAAAACCCCCCAGAAGAGTCCAATCCAGTTTCCCCAGGAAAGTTGGAATCCATATCCCCAAGCAGTAAGCTTATCCCCAGTAGATTCTGGAAGCTTATCCTTCGCAGAGCACGAACGCGTCGCCCGACTTTATTTAAAGAGTTATTTCCTCAACAGGATATAACTGGGTTATCCTCAGCCAAAAGTCACGGAAAGAGCGTCGTCGATAAAGTCTTCCTATCCCCAGCAAACTATTATCAACACTCAGCAAGGCATCCCTCTTCCCACAGAGTATTGCTTCCCAGCATGGTCGCTAGAGTATCTTTTCTCCCCGCAGAATCCTCCATTTGCCAAGTTTATTCCGCAACGGAGTCATCTTCTCCTACCGGTATTCTTGCAGTTATCATCCCCAGCGGAAGCAAAATCTATTCCTCAACATCAGCCCAGGATACGACTTCCCGGCACCCGTCAAGGATTCACTTTCCTAGACAAAAACATACATAAAACATCACATACATCATTATAACATGCGTAGACACATCATATCATACAAGTCTCATTTATATTGAGAACATCATTGCTTGATCCATATCATGCATTGCATATGACTGACCTTTACCTTTCAGGAAAGATCCAGTTAAATTCTTAGCTATATTCAAAGGCCTTCTCTGGTTCAGTCAGATCGACCCTAAGATCTCCCTGATGCTTGTCTAGTTGAAGATATTCCAAGACCTAGCCTGGTTCAGTTAAATTGACCCTAAGATTTTCCTGATGCTTATCCAGTCAAAGGCCTTCTCTGGTTCAGTCAGATCGACCCTAAGATCTCCCTGATGCTTATCCAGTTGAAGATATTCCAAGACCTATCCTGGTTCAGTTAAATCGACCCTAAGATTTTCCTGATGCTTATCCAGTCAAAGGCCTTCTCTGGTTCAGTCAGATCGACCCTAAGATCTCCCTGATGCTTATCCAGTTGAAGATATTCCAAGACCTTGTCAGGTTCAGTTAAATCGACCCTAAGATTTTCCTGATGCTTATCCAGTCAAAGGCCTTCTCTGGTTCAGTCAGATCGACCCTAAGATCTCCCTGATGCTTATCCAGTTGAAGATATTCCAAGACCTTGTCAGGTTCAGTTAAATCAACCCTAAGATTTTCCTGATGCTTATCCAGTCAAAGGCCTTCTCTGGTTCAGTCAGATCGACCCTAAGATCTCCCTGATGCTTATCCAGTTGAAGATATTCCAAGACCTAGCCTGGTTCAGTTAAATCGACCCTAAGATTTTCCTGATGCTTATCCAGTCAAAGGCCTTCTCTGGTTCAGTCAGATCGACCCTAAGATCTCCCTGATGCTTATCCAGTTGAAGATATTCCAAGACCTAGCCTGGTTCAGTTAAATCGACCCTAAGATTTTCCTGATGCTTATCCAGTCAAAGGCCTTCTCTGGTTCAGTCAGATCGACCCTAAGATCTCCCTGATGCTTATCCAGTTGAAGATATTCCAAGACCTTGTCCGGTTCAGTTAAATCGACCCTAAGATTTTCCTGATGCTTATCCAGTCAAAGGCCTTCTCTGGTTCAGTCAGATCGACCCTAAGATCTCCCTGATTCTTATCCAGTTGAAGATTTCAAGACCTTCTCTGGTTCAGTCAGATCGTCCCTAAGATCTCCCTGATTCTTATCCAGTTGAAGATTTCAAAACCTTGTCCGGTTCAGTTAAATCGACCCTAAGATTTTCCTGATTCTTATCCAGTCAAAGGCCTCCTCTGGTTCAGTCAGATCGACCCTAAGATCTCCCTGATTCTTATCCCAGTAGAAGACACCCAAGATTCTCTCAGCGTTCCTGTTGGGGTAGTAATCGTCCAAGGTTCTCTTACCATTCATGCTAAGGCAGTAACCATCCCTGGTTCATTCATCGCTGTTTGAAGCTCCAGACTCAGCTCCTGTAACCAGTCAGGACACATCTATACCAGGCATCTAAAAAAATCAGCTCCTGCAACGTGTCAGGTACTCATTTTCTATTTTGCAGGTATGCAGGTTCTCGCCAAGGAATCTCTTACGCGATCAACATCCAGATGGCATCTATAAGCCCATCATCCTATCCAGCGATCTCCAAATGGCATCTATAAGCCCATTCCCCCATCACACTGCTAACACGTGAGCGCAAATTTCTGGGCACTCTAGTGTCCAATCATCTTCTACCTTCGGATTACGAAAGGCACGTCAGCCAATCTGCATCCTCAGGTCTAAGAAGATTGAACAGGGGCAACTGTTGTACCCCAAAATTTTCCCTCCCATATTCTCCAAGAAATTTCCAAGTCAAGCTGCAAAATTCCCCAAGGGTTGCACAGGGCAAAGGTCTCCTATACAGTCAAGATTAGGGTTTTGAGTCTGATCAAGAAAAGGAAGTTATCAAGGGCCCAATCAAGTCTCATATACCTACAAATATGGTCAAGCATCCTCATATCAAGTTTCAAGGCATTCAGCACAAAATTGCACAGTCAAAACCCTAATTGCACTACAGTCAACTGTAGGGGCAAAATGGTCATTTGACAGTCAAAAGTTCAAATTTTTGGTCAACATATCATTTTGAAGCCACAAACATCATTTGATCAATGCTTGATCATGATTCTCAAAGTTTGGCTCAAAAATCATCAAGATGCAAAAGTTTCCTTATTTGGACAGTTGAAAAAGTCAACTGAAATTGACCAGGGCATAACTTTCACATGGATTATCAGAAAAATTCCATCTAAAGCTCATTTTAAATAGAAAGACATTTCCTACAACCCATCTTCATACTTCAAGTCCAAGAAATGCTCTCACAAAAAGTTATCAATTTCAACATTATAGGTCATTTTCAAAAGTCAACAAAAAGGGACTTTAAGTCAAAGGCCATAACTTGATATTGGTAAATCAAAATGACATGGGACCAAAGGCATTGGTTAGAGGACTCAAAGACCTTTCCAAAATGTCCAAGAACATGAGAAAATCTTAAAAATTGAGCAAGTTAGGCCTTGTGGAAGTTGGGAAATTTTTGGATATTTTGAAAAGTCAACTTTGATCCAAATGACCTAAAATTGCTAATGGGCCCATTTTTCTTCCACAAATCATCATCCATGGCATGTGCACGACCACTTGGCCCAAAGGGAAGTATTTTCTCATTTTTTATTTATTTATTTGAATTTTTATTTATATAATTCATTTAAATCAATTAAATATATGAAAAATATTTAACTTAATCAAACCAATCTTTTTATACATGTTTTAGACTCAATATTTCGTGTATATGCAAATATGGAAAGAATTGGACTGATTAGATCATGATTTGCACAAGAACACATGGAAAAAGATTTAAAAAGATCCTTAAGAATCAAATTTTCAAAAGCCATGAATGCATTGGATTTGTGCTACTTTTCTTAACCTAATTCACTCAATACAAATGCCTGATCACAACCCTAATCACAATAGACTCTAAGCTGCGCAAGAAAGCTCTTCAAAAACTTGGAAAATTCTCAAAGAAAGTCAATACTGAAAACTGATTTGCAGGTGAATTCAAGACCTAATTTTCATTCCAATAGCTTCCTCAAGGTCTACTGAACATATTCCAATCAAAAACCTCAAGCTTTACGCTTTGGAACGGTATACAGAAGTCCCTCTTATTCCATATTTTTTCATCATCGTGTTTCAATATTTATGAACATTCATGGCATTCTAATTGTATATTCATGATCAGTGAAGCATTTGCAAACTAACCCATGCGTTTAATTGAGTTTTTGCAAGCTGTAGACGATTCCACCATTGCCAAATTCTAGGGTTTTCAGAGTTGGGAATTGGGCGTTTTCGCATAGCGTAAAATTAGAGAACCATAGTGCCATGAATGTAATCAGCAAGCTTGGACGAAGAAGAATCCATATTCGCGATCAATTTATGAATAACACAGGCCTAATCGCTATTTTCCCATAGCCGGCCTAATGAAACGCATAGAAAACCGTTGCTTTTGTTTTTTGTATTTCAGGGATGGTGAAGACGATGACGTTGTGGCACACACTGATTGGCTTGTTTAAAATTCGCGCGCGTTTCCAAGGCCACTGACCATTTTCTTTTATAATATTTAGTTGTTGTATTAATATACAGATGAGCAGCGTGCTTCAGTGGCAAACGTGTTGATTGGCAAGGTATGTGACCTGGGTTCGAACCCCAGGTCTTATATATTTCCATATTATTTTTCATTAACAAATCCCATGCGCTTCAAGGCTGCAGACGTACCATATGTCTTCAAATATCTCACATCCACGTGCACACTGAGATCAAGTCAAGGGCATAGATTGAGAGCACACCATAAACTCAGGTCAACATTGTTACACGCTAGTGGGAAAGTCAAACGGACCTGAAGCTTGTTGGGCCAGAATTCTTGGATCAAAACCTCCTATTTGGGGACTACCCCCCCCCCCCTGGTTTGCAATTCTTTAAAATTTTTCCTTGTTGTTTTTATTTTCAATTATTTTTTATTTCTCTTAATTATTATTTATTCAGTTAATTAGTTATTTTTTCATAAATATAAAAAATGCCTAAAAAATCAGAAAAGATAAAAAAAACATAATAAATATTTTATTTTAATATTTTCTTGTAAATAAATGCATGTAAATTAACTAGCTTAAATTAGGGTTTTTAATTTTAATTCTTTTAATAACAAAAATACAAAAAATATAGAATTAGGTTTAATTAATGTTTTTTATTCCTTTTTTTTTTTAATTTTTCTTTCTTATAATAATATTTATTTTATTTATTTTTCATAATTAAATTTGCATGAAAATAACTTAGGATTAATTTAGGTTAAAAACTTCAATATCTTTCTTAATAACTTAAAAATATAGAATTAGGTTTAATTAATGTTTTTTATTCCTTTTTTTTTTAATTTATCTTTCTTATAATAATATTTATTTTATTTATTTTTCATAATTAAATTTGCATGAAAATAACTTAGGATTAATTTAGGTTAAAAACTTCAATATCTTTCTTAATAACTTAAAAATAATTAGAATTAGGTTTAGTATTTTATTTTAATTAATTTTTTCTATTAAATCTTAAAAACATAAAAATACCAAAAACAAAAACAAATTCTTGCTTTCTTTTAATTTTAATTTTAATTCCTCATTAATTTTAATTTTTGCAAAAGGGTCCAACGCCCACGTTCTTAATTTCTTATTTGTTCGCATATTTATTTTATGTCATTTAAATAATTATGTACCTCTCCCGAAGCCTTGTAATTACTTCTCGCACTTTTAATTCTTTACTTTTCTGTCAAATCGGGTCCGGTTTAATTTTGGCGATGTGGACCCGCGCCATTTGTAATAGCTTTAGATTTGCTTTTCCCGCAAATATTTTAACTGTTAAACAAAGCATGAAAGACTGTATGGACATAAATAAAAACAAGCGTAGAACACCAATAACATGACAAGACAATAATAAATGAAAACGACACACGAATCGCACACACCACCCCTAGGGTACGCCTCACTGTTGCCGTGCCTCGAAAGGTTATCGTCGAGTAGAGGATGTCTTAGTAAGTCCTCATGATCCGGGAACCTGGCATGAGGGTAGCTTCTAAAGGTGTCTTCCCATTGCTCTGGTGATTACCATGTCCCTAAACTCGAATTGACCCGAACACCTCCAACGGTGGTGCTACCTACCTCTCAATGGTGGGATGGCGCTACTTTAAGGACATTTACACAGACGAATTCCTTAGGATAGGTAGACGACTCTAGATACTTGCTCTAATTTCAAAACAAATCAAAAAATACTTTTCACACCGACACCTTTTCAAAAAGCTTTCGAAAGCAATTTTTCAAACACTCTTGAGGACCGATACAAGATTCGAACTGGAATTTTCAAAGAAACTTTTTAAAACCCACAATTGAAAAGCAAACAAACCATTTTGAAAACACAATGAGCAAGTATCTAAGAGCCCATGGATAACCATGGATAGAAAGGGTGCTAACACCTTCCCTTTCTATAACCTACCTCCCGAACCGAGAGCAATCTCTTTAAGGAATTTTTCTGTGCTTTTGTCCTTTCCATTTGGAGAAAAT
The DNA here is from genome assembly GCA_948472305.1 of Vicia faba. Classification (NCBI taxonomy): domain Eukaryota; kingdom Viridiplantae; phylum Streptophyta; class Magnoliopsida; order Fabales; family Fabaceae; genus Vicia; species Vicia faba. The sequence goes on from OX451739.1 coordinate 1,273,552,580, forward strand.
AAAAGACGGTGGCGACTCTTGCTTCCGCGACATTTCGCGAACCAGCGTTAAACAGTCAGTTCCAGATCCACCGATCACACGGGTCATCGTATACAATCATTAAAAGCAACTTGTGAGACGCTCTAGCCATTTTGTAAGGGACGAGATCGTTTTATCGAAGGCAACATCAAGGGTCATTGAGGGACTACGATCTTTGTTTATTGAAGGGTGTGATATGGTGGGAGGACTGACTTGAGGTTTTGCGTTTGTTTTCGCACTTGTTCGGTTTAGCAAGAGTCGCCACCGACTTTTTATTTTATCCTAAGGAAAGGTCAAAAAGCACGGGAAAGACCTTTGATATGTTTTCTTGGGTTCGGGGGGTAGATTATGAAAAGGTAAGGTGCTAGCACCCTTTTTATCCATGGTTATCCATGGGCTCTTAGTTACTTGTTTTAGATCACTTGCCTTTGCTTTTCACTTGTTTGAAATGGTGCTTTGTGTGTGTGGTTTTGAAAATGTTTTGAAAAAGATGCCTTGTCTAGGCAACCTTTGTAACAATTCTTGTTTGAATATATACAAAGGTGTGTGTCTTTTTGAAAAGATATTTCAATGTTTTGAAAGTTGTTTGGAAATTGTGTTGTGAGGTGTGTTTGAAAATGGCAAGGATGTTTTGCAAGCTTTTGATCAAGTAACTAAGAGTTGTCTACCCTATTTTAACTCAAAGATATTTCTTATGTTTTTAACCCTTTTAATAGTGTTGTTTGACCATTGTGTTTGGTGAACAACTTGTGTTAGGATGTTAAACGGGACAGGCGCGGGTCATCGTACATAATCATTGAAGAAAACTTGTGAGACGCTTTAACAATTTTTTAAGGGACGAGATCGTTTTATCGAAGGCAACATCGAGGGTCATCGAGGGACTACGATCTTTGTTTATTGAAGGGGCGTTTGCTAGAGTGTCTCATATTCGAGGGACATGATCGCATTTTCCGAGGCAACAAGCGAGGTTACCCTAGAGGTGCAAGTGTGAATTGTGTATTGATTTTCATGCATTTATCTTGCATTAGGTCATCTAGCGATTGATTTTGAATCTTCGCATACAAACCCTAATTACTATACAGTATATTGAAAGCGATAAATTGCGGGAATTTAAAGTCTAAATTATTACAAAACATTATCCGGGGATGGGGGTAAAAATATTTACAAATGAGGATGAGTCTTATCAGAATAATAGTGTCCAAGTATACATTACAACCAAATCGAACTGTCGCATTATCAATGTAAAATTATAACAAATTATAAGATAATGAAAATCAAAGAAATATGAGATGCGTGTATTTATTTACAAATGATCAAATAAAAATTTTATCCTAAGAAAGATTAAGTATTTATTATTATTTTTGTATTTTTGTTAATTATATAAACAAAGAGTTTTAAAGAAAAGAAAAAAAATTTAAGTTAAAATTCTATTATTTACATACCTTTTTTAAAGAAAACTTTTATATAAAAAAAAACTCTATTATTATTGCATGACAAATATCAATTAGTAAAGAAAATTAAAATAATGTTAAAAAAATTATTTATCAAAATAAAAAAGATCAAAAGAAGAAGAGCAATAGTTTCTAAAAAATTTAAAAAGAGATGAAAGTAATGGGCCTAGGATTTGTGGCCCAAACAAGAAAAGAAAAAAAAAACAGGTCAGAACAAGCAAAGGGGGGTGTGGCGCTGGAAAATGTTTGGGCTTTAGGCGTTTTGCTTGGGCGAAGGCCCAGTTACGTTGTACAACGTTTTAGGGTTAACATTTTGTGTACTCAGAAATTAGGGTTTTCAGTTTTGGTCTCAACGGCGCCGCTCCTCTCATCTTCTTCACTTCTCTTCCTCGTTCTCAACCATGGGCTTCTGATCCTTGAAATTCCCTTCGAGCCACCAGAGCATCGCCCTATCTCACCTCCTGCTCTCTTCACGGCGGTCCAGGATCTTGAATGTACGGTACGAATTATTAATCTTCGTTTTTTAGGGTTTCAAAGTTACATTTGTATGATTCTTGTACATTTATTGCTTGCATGTTTTGATTCTTATGGTTTTTTTATGTTTATACGTAGTAAAAGCTTGAGGGTTTGAGAGACGTACCTTGAACGTCTTGCTTCTGTAAACTGAAGGAGAAGGAGGTGAGGTCGGCCGGTGGCACTCTCAGGAGGCTAGGCGGAGGGAAGATGAAGATGACTGCCTTTCTGGTATTTTTGTATCTTTTGACTTCTCTTTGAATCGTTTGATGATGAGACTGCTTTGAGAACTGCTTGTTGTTTGGACTTTTATTGATGTTTGATGATGATTTTGCTCTGAGAACCCTATGTTGTTTTGACTTTTATTGATGTTTGATGATGATTTTGCTCTGAGAACCCTATGTTGTTTTTGCTTCCAAGATTCTTCCTCTTTCTCTTTGCTGAATATCGTTGATGATGATGAAATCTTGTTTCTGAGTCGTGTTACTTCTTTGGGTGTTTGAACATTGATGATGATGATGAATTCTGAGATTAGCTATTGTTGTTGAATATTGTTGATGATGATGAAATCTTGTTTCTGAGTCATGTTACTTCTTTGGGTGTTTGAACATTGATGATGATCAATACTTCTGAGATTATTGTTATTGATGGCTGGATGATTTGTTGGTGAATAAGTTTGTGGCTTTGAGAGGCAGGCTTGCTGTTGGTTTTGTGCTATGCAGGGTGTTTGTTTGGTTTTTTGGAAACAGGCTTGTGCTTGTTGAGCTTAAGATGCAGGGTATTTGTTTGGTTTTTTTGGAAACAGGCTTCTTGAGTCTTTGTTTTATCTTGCAGCTTAGCAGATTTGTAAGTTTTTGTTTGAGCTTGCTGATGAGTTTTTGTGCAGGTTTGTAACTTTGTAACTCATGTTTGTGATTTTGGAGGCTTAGCAGTTTTGCTTTGTGTTTGTTGAGCAGGCTGATGAGTTTAAGCAGGTTTGTTGGCTTTTTAGAAACAGGCTGGTGGCTTTGCAGTTTATACAGGTTTATAGCTTTGAGTAAGTTTGGAAATAGGCTTGAACTGAGTGTTTGAGTTTTGGAAACCTTAATGCAGGTTTTGGTGAATTTGGCTTGCAGTTTAGGCCAGTTTGAGTTTTGGAAACCTGTAATGCAGGTTTTGGTGAATTTGGCTTGCAGTTTAGGCCAGTTTGTTTTGAGTTTTACAGGTTATGCAGTTTCAGCAGGTTTTAGTGTTTGGTAAGGCAGGCTACAGGTTTGCTTGTTATTGTTACAGTTGGGAAGTTTTTGGTTGGGAGCAGGTTTGTTTGTTACTGCAGTTTGAGATGCAGTTTGTAACTTGCAGTTTTTTTGGAAGCAGGCTTGAGTGGTTTTTTGCTCGATGTTCTCCTCCTTCTCCTCCTGAACTGCTAGACTTGTTATATCTATTTGTTTTCTTACTGCCTTTTACAGCCTGCCAAAACTGCAAACCCTCACTTCACTCTCTTTCTCTCTCCATAAAAGCACATTTAATTGCTTATTATATTATTCTGAAAAGCTTGTTGGGCCAGAAAATGATGATGAAATTGACAAGCCTGCTTGCTTGTAACTTGGTTTATCTCTGCATTGTGTACTTGTTTCCATATTTCCTGCATTGTATGCTTTCTTTGACAGCTTTACAACTTTCTGCTTTATGTACTTGGTTGCTTGTATGCTTTCTTTGACAGCTTTTCTGCTTTGACAGCTTTTTAACTTAGTTTGACATTCAGTTTGCATTTGTAGTTAGCTTGCCATGCTTGCTCATGCTGACTTGGTTGGCTAATGCAGTTTGGAGTTCAGTTTGCTTTGCCTTGGTGCCTTATATCTTTGCATTTTGAATTAATTGTATGCTTGCAAATTATTTTTACTTTTCTCTTTGTGAACCAAGAAGAGAAATCTTCTTGTGATTTGCAAAGAGAACAAGTAAAAACATGATGAATCCAATAGCATTCTGATTCCGGCCAACAAGCTTTAATGATGATTTTTTTATTTATCTGCTTGAAAATTCTTTTCATTTAATTGCACTGATTTCTTTTTCTTCTGTCTTTTGCAGGTAAGTACCAGTTGGATGATAGGTGAAGCAGTAGAAGTAGAAGATCTCAAAAGATTAGGCTTAGATTCATTATATTATTTTTTTCATTTATTGTAAACAAATATTACTGTAAACACTGTAAATTATAAATTTACAATATTCGAATAAAATTTGTAACAACATTTGAAATAAATAAATAAATAAGTCTTTGTCAAATATCTTCCAACTTTTCCTTGTATTGTCTATTTAATTATTTAAGACTCTTAAATTAAAATAACTGGAAATGTATCCCAATAACTTTAATCCATATGAGATAAATAATCAACAAACTTTGTCGTCTCGCAACCTTGTATTAATCACAAAATGCTGGGTATTCCAAATGACATATGCGTTGTACAGTTAAACAAACGAGCATTCCATAAACCTTTCACTCCACTGATCAAGCAAATGCCTTAAGGTTCCAAACAAAAGTCTCAGCTCCTACCCCAAATAACTAGGTTTTGAGAAATAACCAGTAATCTTGAACAAGCGTAAAAATGATGTAACAGTCAACTGAATTTCTGAGGATTCAGTTTCTTCTGAGAAATGCGAGCGCAAACCCTAATCCAGAATTACTGCCAAAGAAAAATATGTCTGATCGATTCTTGAGTCAATCTTAATAAATCAGAGAAAACCCTAATTTTGGATTGACTGATAAAGAAAAGTCTGTTTGACCGATTCCTGAGCCAATCTGAAAAATCATAGAAAAACCTGAGGTTGTGATTTTTTTGTGAAAAAGGGAGGGCAAATTTTGGGGTACAACAGTTGCCCCTGTTCAATCTTCTTTAACCTAAAGAGTTAGATTGCCAATTTTTCCATTCGCGACTCGAAGGTAAAAGATGATTGGACACTAGAGTGCCCATAAATTTGCACTCGTCAAAGCATAGTTGAGGGAATGGGCTTAAAGATTCCATTTAGAGATGTGACAGAATCTTGTCGGATATGGTCTTAAAGATGCCATCCAAAAAAGTTTGTTGAACTGTATATTATAGGTGAGTATCAGAAAGGTATCCGTGTTTGGAACATCTCTGAGTTGGGGGTCTGAATAAGCAATAGATTAGCATCAGCGTTTGGAGAATCCGTAAACTGTTTTCAGAAGTCCTTGAAGTTTAATAGTGATCAGTCCGTGTAAAACTGCATCTGGATTTGAGAAGGAACCGGTGTAGGGTTTCCTGATGATGAGTCCGTGTAAAACTGCATCTGGATTTGAGAAGGAACCGTTGTAGGGTTGCCTGATGATGAGTCCGTGTAAGACTGCATCTGAAATAGAGAAGAAACCGTTGTAGGGTTGCCTGATGATGAGTCCGTGTAAGACTATATCTGAATTTGAGAAGAAACCATTGTAAGGTTGCCTGATGATGAGTTCATGTAAGACTGCATCTGAATTTGAGAAGAAATCGTTGTAGGGTTTCCTGATGATGAGTCCGTGTAAGACTGCGTCTGAATTTGAGAAGAAACTGTTGTAAGGTTGCCTGATGATGAGTCCGTGTAAGACTGCATCTGAATTTGAGAAGAAACCGTTGTAGGGTTGCCTGATGATGAGTCCGTGTAAGACTGCATCTGAATTTGAGAATGAACCGGTGTAGGGTTTCCTGATGATGGTCAAGTAGATAGTTGTCCTGGCTCGTTACAGGTGTTAATCTGGAACTTAAAAAAAGTTGTTGTTGACCTTTTGCTGAAAAAGATAACTTGTTAGTTGAAACACAAAGTCATGATGTATGATGCAATGTATGTGTTATATGAATGTAATAAATGTGCATGTAAGATGATCAGCCGTCTTGCTGAGGAGGATAAATCCTGGATGGCTGGAGGTAATAAAATCTTTGGCTGTTGTTGGGGAAAATAAATCCTTGACTGTCGCTGGGGATTGAAAATCCTTTGATCGCTAATAATGAGAAGTCCTGGGACCACTGTTGGGGAAATCAGGAGTTTGGGTTGTATGCCAATCTACTGGGGATTCCTGCTTTGAGGAGATCTTCGCCGGGGAATATCTGAAAAACTCTGAGGAATTGAGAATGAGAGTCTTCATTCTGCATGGGGAATAAGAATTATGTGGGGAATAGCCATACTGTTGAAAAGTAGCTATCCTGTTGGAGAGTAAAAACTCAGGACTCTGGGAAAAGCTTATTCCTGTCTGGAAGAAGTTCAGGTTTAGGTTGTATGCCACTTTAAGAATGAGAATCTTCACTCTGTCAGGAATATCATAAACTCAAATGTTATACCACTTTGAGAAATGAGAATCTTCATTATGTCGGGAATATCAGGAGGTTGGGTGTATACCAATCTACCGGGGAAGCCAAAATGAGAATCTTCATTCAGGTCTTGGGTCAGAAGGTTGGGTGTATGTCAATCTACTGGGGAAGCCAAAATGTGAGAATCTTCATTCAGGTCTTAGGTCAGAAGGTTGGGTGTATGCCAATCTACTGGGGAAGCCAAAATGAGAATCTTCATTCAGGTCTTGGGTTAGAAGGTTGGGTGTATGCCAATCTACTGAGGATTTAAGGATGAGAATCTTCATTCTGTTAACGGTATCAGGAGCTTGGGAGTATACCAATCTCTTGAGTTTTAAGGATGAGAATCTTCATTCTGTTAAGGGTCAGGAGCTTGGGAGTATACCAATCTTGTGAGGTTTTAAGGATGAGAATCTTCATTCTTGAGAGAAATAGATTTTTAGGAGCTTCAGTTGTCCGTTATTCTGTTGGTGGGTATCAGGAGCTTGGGAGTATACCAATCTCTTGAGGTTTTAAGGATGAGAATCTTCATTCTGTTAACGGTATCAGGAGCTTGGGAGTATACCAATCTTCTGAGGTTTTAAGGATGAGAATCTTCATTCTTGAGAGAAACAGATTTTTAGGAGCTTCAGTTGTTCGTTATTCTGTTGGTGGGTATCAGGAGCTTGGGAGTATACCAATCTCTTGAGGTTTTAAGGATGAGAATCTTCATTCTGTTAACGGTATCAGGAGCTTGGGAGTATACCAATCTTCTGAGGTTTTAAGGATGAGAATCTTCATTCTTGAGAGAAACAGATTTTTAGGAGCTTCAGTTTTCCGTTATTCTATTGGTGGCTGTAACTTCCAACAGGTGATGAATGAATCTTTTTAACGACCGTGACTTCCAACAGGTGATGTAGGAATCTTTGATGACAACCGTAACTTCCAACAGGTGATGAAGGAAATTTTGATGACGACCGTAACTTCCAACAGGTGATGAAGGAAATTTTTAACGACCGTGAATTCCAACAGGTGATGAAGGAATTTTTGATGACGACCGTAACTTCCAACAGGTGATGAAGGAAATTTTTAACGACCGTGAATTCCAACAGGTGATGAAGGAATTTTTGATGACGACCATAACTTCCAACAGGTGATGAAGGAAATTTTTAACGACCGTGAATTCCAACAGGTGATGAAGGAATTTTTGATGACGACCGTAAATTCCAACAGGTGATGAAGGAAATTTTTAACAACCGTGACTTCCAACAGGTGATGAAGGAATCTTTTTTACGACCGTGAATTCCAACAGGTGATGAAGGAATTTTTGATGACGACCGTAACTTCCAACAGGTGATGAAGGAATTTTTTTAACGACCGATCAATTTGAAATGTAATTTGTTTTGGAGAATAAATCCTTGACAAATGTTGGGGAAATAAACCCATGACTGCTGGTCTGCTAGAGGGGTGATGAACTTCTCGAGGATGCTTGAATTACTTTTCAGAAATATTTCGGAGAAATTCGTCACTTCCCCTAGTATCAAGTGCTTGTGGCACTGCCAGGAAATTTGGATTGTTCGTATCCCTTTGATGAGATTGACGTTTAAATGCCCCAAGTGATGGTGAGGGAGACTTGCCCCAGGTTAACCTGTAATTGAGAGATTTCTTGAAATCTTGACTGGACTGCCCCAGGTTTACTGAACTTTGAAAGATTTATTGAAATCTTGACTGGACTGCCCCAGGTTTACTGGACAATACCATATCAAGTCCCCTTCTTGTTGATAGGAGATTTTTGTAACTGAAGTGTCATCCCACTTGAAGTGATTTTATTCACTGAGAGAGCTTTCGTTCCTCCGAACATTCACTGTTGTGAATTTCTTCGCTGTCAAACAAATAAACATGTGCAAACAACGATATTCAAATAATGCAAAGTTTATGCTTGTCTCCAAGTTTTGAAAAATGCGTTTTTTAGCAGAAAACTTTTTATAAGACAAATTCAACACAAGATTTAGAGCAAATCCTTGCAGGAGTCAGGATACCTTTTGTAACAGTATACTTTCGAACTAACCCATGCTTCAATTAGGACTTTTAAAGGGTTGTAACGTGGCTTGGTTCACGGTTTAAGAAACAAAGGATAAAGGCTCAAAGTATATTTGTACCCACCCGCTCTTCGTGATGTCCTTCAATCCTATACTCAGTTAATTGTGCGTCGAACTCTATTCGAGTTTGGAACGACGTTTTGGTGATGGTTCACACAAGCTGAATTTTATTGGAAGGCAGTCATCATTTTTCTTGCAACATTTTTCATGTTGTTGAGGATTTGTAATGACCTATTTCTTTTGATTTAATATCCCTAACTTTTTCCTGACTGTTCTTGTTTTCGAGATTACAGTCAGCGGGATGCCCCAGCTTTCTTAAGCCTCCTTTGTAAGTTTTGGCTCAGTGGGCTTTTCTCTGTTGAGAGGTAATGACTGCCTATGAGATTGGGAACCATCACTATCTTTTGGTTCCAAATGAATGTTTTTGATGTCATTCGTTGTATTACGAACTGAGGGTTTGCGACTCCAATGCGCATCTTTTGAATTAACTGAGAGACTACCCTGCCCCCGGTTTAATCAAAGGTTTCAATTTGTGTTTAAAATAGAAAAATTCTACTTCTTTGGCTCGAAGAGGTTGACTAGGGATTATCTTCCTTATAACTCTAGTGTTTTGGGTTTGAAAGAAACGCCTGTACATCATCAGAGATCTGTTCAAAAGCATATTGTATAAAATTATGGTATTATTTCATCATCCTCCCTCTAAAAGCTTGTAACTTTTATCAAGAGTTAAATATCATAGAGAAAGTAGGAAGCATAATTCAAGAATAGTGAAAATGAATGGATGAATTCAAGACAAACATATGCAATGCATTAATGAAATAGAGTTTTACATCAACAGATAATTGTTTGAATAACAAAAGAAATTACAAATTGAAAATTCAAATGAAACAAAAGTCTCTTAGTTCAAACTTGTCATTTCAGGTGGAGAACCCTCAGCGGAAAATTTTCATCTCGCCATCCGGCATGAATTTCAACACTCCATTGTCAATCAAGTCTTGGATCTTGTTTTTCAAAGTCCAACAGTCATCGGTGTCATGTCCAGGACTATAGGAGTGGTATACACAAAATGCATCGGGGTGATAGCTAGGAGCAGAGGTATTGGGCTTCCGAATAGGATCCTTTAAAGCAGTCAGATTGACCTCCAACAAGCGTTCCAGTATTAGAGATGATGGTATGTCAGTCTCAGTGAACTGTCTTCCAGGCGTATTTTCCTTACGCCGATTACCCCGTTGATGCTGACGAGGTTGTTGTTGGGCTTGAGACCCTGAAGCAAGTTGAGGAGCTTTTCCCTTGTCTTCTTGTCTCAAAGGAGGTTGAATGATGACTTGATCTTTAGCCCTAGTTGTTTGCCCCACTTGGTTATCTTGAAGCAGTTTGTTGACGAGAACCCTGAGCTCTTCTTGTCTTTGATCCAGGTCTTGAATGAGAGCCATCTGGCCCACCAGTTGTCCCATCATCTGGATCTTCATTGTTGCCAGCTCAATCTGTAGCTCTTTCAATTGATCATTCCTGACGCCGCCTGGATTCCCTAGGACCATGCCCCTTGTGAGGAGAGCTTTCACTTCTTCTTGACCTTGGGATAGGTTCAAGAACATTTCTTGAAGTTGAGTGTTTTGAGCCTGGATATCTTCGACAGTCCTCACTAGAGCCATCTCTACTGGAATAAACAGTAGGAGAATAAGGAAACCTGAAAAAGGAAAACTTGTTATGATATGGGTGCATGTTATGTGGATGCATGTTTTCAAGAATCTCGCGAGGTAAACACAAGAAAATGTTAGAGGTTGAACTTTAATCAACAAATATTTGGAGAGCTTTGTATCGGTGGATGTCTTTCCACGAGAATCAAGCTCACCGTGTCAAGTGGGTCATAGCCTCCGATTCAAGTTGTTGTACTTGATCTTCAATGGTGTTTGTTTAGAGGAAGATGAATCCTCTTGCCCTTTAGTAGACGTCTGGTTCAATGTGACCCTACATCAAAGACCCTCAAGATCCTCGAAATGGTTATTGAAAATGCTATGGTATGATGTTATGATGTTATGTACATGTATGCAAAAGTAAGCAAGTGTATATACAGATAATCACATTCACAAAAAGCAGACAAGTCCTTAGGTTTAGGCTTGCATGGAGTTTGTAGGTAAGTACCCTCTTGAAGTTAGTTGGCTCAACCTATCCTAAAATAGAAACCGGGTTCTAAGGAGCTCAATATCACTGGATTATTTTCTGTGTTCATTGTTTTGGTTTAGCCACTTAACTGGCGACCAAAATATTCCAAGAAAACAATCCTCAATGAGTGTAGTATCGAGTATCTACCAACTTCAGACTGCACCAAAGTCGGTCATCTCACTACCCCTAAAAAGGCCAAGATGGTCAAGTAAGGTTCTAAGAGTTCGTTAGTGCTTCATGACATCACTAAGCGGCCCCGTATTCTCTTTGATTGACTCAAAGGCTACCGGAACCCACAAATATGTCACACTAACGTAGCTACTGATTCAACCATGTCGGTATACCCCGCACAGTTCCCTCATAGTTTATTGCTACTTACCTAAAAGGTGCCCCCAAATCCGGGTGTAGGATTTAAAATAAAACCAAACAATGGCCCAAAAGAGTAAAGCAATCAAGGAAAACAAGATAAGCATGCAAAGGTGATTTAGAACCCTAAGGTAACCCCACTTTTAGAGATAATCCCCAGCAGAGTCGCTAGTTCTGTGATACGGTGGGAGAACTGACTTGAGGTTTTGCGTTTGTTTTCGCACATGTTCGGTTTAGAAAGAGCCGCCACCGACTTTTTATTTTATCCTAAGGAAAGGTCAAAAAGCACAGGAAAGACCTTTGAGATGTTTTCTTGGGTTCGGGGGGTAGATTATGAAAAGTGAAGGTGCTAGCACCCTTTTCATCCATGGTTATCCATGGGCTCTTAGTTACTTGTTTTAGATTACTTGCCTTTGCTTTTCACTTGTTTGAAATGGTGCTTTGTGTATGTGGTTTTGAAAATGTTTTGAAAAAGATGCCTTGTCTAGGCAACCTTTGTAACGATTCTTGTTTGAATATATACAAAGTTGTGTGTCTTTTTGAAAAGATATTTCAATGTTTTGAAAGTTGTTTGGAAATTGTGTTGTGAGGTGTGTTTGAAAATGTCAAGGATGTTTTGCAAGCTTTTGATCAAGTAACTAAGAGTTTTCTACCCTATTTTAACTCAAAGGTCTTTCTTATGTTTTTAACCCTTTTAACAGTGTTGTTTCACCATTGTGTTTGGTGAACAACTTGTGTTAGGATGTTAAACGGGACAGGCGCGGGTCATCGTATACAATCATTGAAGGCAACTTGTGAGACGCTCTAGCAATTTTGTAAGGGACGAGATCGTTTTATCGAAGGCAACATCGAGGGTCATCGAGGGACTACGATCTTTGTTTATTGAAGGGGCGTTTGCTAGAGTGTCTCATATTCGAGGGACATAATCGCATTTTCTGAGGCAACAAGCGAGGTTACCCTAGAGGTGCAAGTGTGAATTGTGTATTGATTTTCATGAATTTGTCTTGTATTAGGTCATCTAGCGATTGATTTTGAATCTTCGCATACAAACCCTAATTACTATACAGTATATTGAAAGCGATAAATTGCGGGAATTTAAAGTCTAAATTATTACAAAACAGTATCCGGGGATGGGGGTACAAATATTTACAAATGGGGATGAGTCTTATCAGAATAATAGTGTCCAAGTATACATTACAACCAAATCGAACTGTCGCATTATCAATGTAAAATTATAACAAAGTATAAGATAATGAAAATCAAAGAAATATGAGATGCGTGTATTTATTTACAAATATCAAATAAAAATTTTATCCTACGAAAGATTAAGTATTTATTATTATTTTTGTATTTTTGTTAATTATATAAACAAAGTGTTTTAAAGAAAAGAAAAAATTTTAAGTTAAAATTCTATTATTTACATACCTTTTATAAAGAAAACTTTTATATAAAAAAATCTCTATTATTATTGTATGACAAATATCAATTAGTAAAGAAAATTAAAATTATGTTAAAAGAAATTATTTATCAAAATAAAAAAGATCAAAAAAAGAAGAGCAATAGTTTCTAAAAATTTTAAAAAGAAATGAAAGTAATGGGCCTAGAATTTGTGGCCCAAACAAGAAAAGAAGAAAAAAACAGGTCAGAACAAGCAAAGGGGGGGTGTGGCGCTGGAAAATGTTTGGGCTTTAGGCATTTTGCTTGGGCGAAGGCCCAGTTGCGTTGTACAACGTTTTAGGGTTAACATTTTGTGTACTCAGAAATTAGGGTTTTCAGTTTTGGTCTCAACGGCGCCGCTCCTCTCATCTTCTTCACTTCTCTTCCTCGTTCTCAACCATGGGCTTCTGATCCTTGAAATTCCCTCCGAGCCACCAGAGCATCGCCCTATCTCACCTCCTGCTCTCTTCACGGCGGTCCAGGATCTTGAATGTACGGTACGAATTGTTAATCTTCGTTTTTTAGGGTTTCAAAGTTACATTTGTATGATTCTTGTACATTTATTGCTTGCATGTTTTGATTCTTATGGTTTTTTTATGTTTATACGTAGTAAAAGCTTGAGGGTTTGAGAGACGTACCTTGAACGTCTTGCTTCTGTAAACTGAAGGAGAAGGAGGTGAGACCGGCCGGTGGTGCTCTCAGGAGGCTAGGCAGAGGGAAGATGAAGATGACTGCCTTTCTGGTATTTCTGTATCTTTTGACTTCTCTTTGAATCGTTTGATGATGAGACTGCTCTGAGAACTGCTTGTTGTTTGGACTTTTATTGATGTTTGATGATGATTTTGCTCTGAGAACCCTATGTTGTTTTGACTTTTATTGATGTTTGATGATGATTTTGCTCTGAGAACCCTATGTTGTTTTTGCTTCCAAGATTCTTCCTCTTTCTCTTTGTTGAATATCGTTGATGATGATGAAATCTTGTTTCTGAGTCGTGTTACTTCTTTGGGTGTTTGAACATTGATGATGATGATGAATTTTGAGATTAGCTATTGTTGTTGAATATTGTTGATGATGATGAAATCTTGTTTCTGAGTCATGTTACTTCTTTGGGTGTTTGAACATTGATGATGATCAATACTTCTGAGATTATTGTTATTGATGGTTGGATGATTTGTTGGTGAATAAGTTTGTGGCTTTGAGAGGCAGGCTTGCTGTTGGTTTTGTGCTATGCAGGGTGTTTGTTTGGTTTTTTGGAAACAGGCTTGTGCTTGTTGAGCTTAAGATGCAGGGTATTTGTTTGGTTTTTTTGGAAACAGGCTTGCTGAGTCTTTGTTTTAGCTTGCAGCTTAGCAGATTTCTAAGTTTTTGTTTGAGCTTGCTGATGAGTTTTTGTGCAGGTTTGTAACTTTGTAACTCATGTTTGTGATTTTGGAGGCTTAGCAGTTTTGCTCTGTGTTTGTTGAACAGGATGATGAGTTTAAGCAGGTTTGCTGGCTTTTTTGAAACAGGCTGGTGTCTTTGTAGTTTATGCAGGTTTATAGCTTTGAGTAAGTTTGGAAACAGGCTTGAACTAAGTGTTTGAGTTTTGGAAACCTGTAATGCAGGTTTTGGTGAATTTGGCCTGCAGTTTAGGCCAGTTTGTGTTTTGGAAACCTGTAATGCAGGTTTTGGTGAATTTGGCTTGCATTTTAGGCCAATTTGTTTTGAGTTTTGCAGGTTATGCAGTTTCAGCAGGTTTTAGTGTTTGGTAAGGCAGGCTACAGGTTTTCTTGTTATTGTTACAGTTGGGAAGTTTTTGGTTGGGAGCAGGTTTGTTTGTTACTGCAGTTTGAGATGCAGTTTGTAACTTGCAGTTTTTTTAGAATTAGGCTTGAGTGGTTTTTTGCTCGATGTTCTCCTCCTTCTCCTCCTGAACTGCTAGACTTGTTATATCTATTTGTTTTCTTACTGCCTTTTACAGCCTGCCAAAACTGCAAACCCTCACTTCACTCTCTTTCTCTCTCCATAAAAGCACTTTTAATTGCTTATTATATTATTCTGAAAAGCTTGTTGGGCCAGAAAATGATGATGAAATTGACAAGCCTGCTTGCTTGTAACTTGGTTTATCTCTGCATTGTGTACTTGTTTCCATATTTCCTACATTGTATGCTTTCTTTGACAGCTTTGCAACTTTCTGCTTTATGTACTTGGTTGCTTGTATGCTTTCTTTGACAGCTTTTCTGCTTTGACAGCTTTTCAACTTAGTTTGACATTCAGTTTGCATTTGTAGTTAGCTTACCATGCTTGCTCATGCTGACTTGGTTGGCTAATGCAGTTTGGAGTTCAGTTTGCTTTGCCTTGCTGCCTTATATCTTTGCATTTTGAATTAATTGTATGCTTGCAAATTATTTTTACTTTTCTCTTTGTGAACCAAGAAGAGAAATCTTCTTGTGATTTTCAAAGAGAGCAAGTAAAAACATGATGAATCCAATAGCATTCTGATTCCGGCCAACAAGCTTTAATGATGATTTTTTTATTTATCTGCTTGAAAATTCTTTTCAGTTAATTGCACTGATTTCTTTTTCTTCTGTCTTTTGCAGGTAAGTACCAGTTGGATGATAAGTGAAGCAGTAGAAGTAGAAGATCTCAAAAGATTAGGCTTAGATTCATTATATTATTTTTTTTCATTTATTGTAAACAAATATTACTGTAAACACTGTAAATTATAAATTTACAATATTCGAATAAAATTTGTAACAACATTTGAAATAAATAAATAAATAAGTCTTTGTCAAATATCTTCCCACTTTTCCTTGTATTGTCTATTTAATTATTTAAGACTCTTAAATTAAAATAACTGGAAATGTATGCCAATAACTTTAATCCAGATGAGATAAATAATCAACAAACTTTGTCGTCTCGCAACCTTGTATTAATCAAAAAACTCCGGGTATTCCAAATAACATATGTGTTGTACAGTTAAACAAACGAGCATTCCATAAACCTTTTACTCCACTGATCAAGCAAATGCCTTAAGGTTCCAAACAAAAGTCTCAACTCCTACCCCAGATAACTAGGTTTTGAGAAATAACCAGTAATCTTGAACAAGCGTAAAAATGATGTAACAGTCAACTGAATTTCTGAGGATTCAGTTTCTTCTGAGAAATGCGAGCGCAAACCCTAATCCTGAATTACTGCCAAAGAAAAATCTGTCTGATCGATTCTTGAGTCAATCTTAACAAATCAGAGAAAACCCTAATTTTGGATTGACTGATAAAGAAAAGTCTGTTTGACCGATTCCTGAGCCAATCTGAAAAATCAGAGAAAACCCTGAGGTTGTTATTTTTTTGTGAAAAAGGGAGGGCAAATTTTGGGGTACAACAAAGGGGCATTTGCTAGAAGGTCTCATACTCGAGGGACATGATTGCATTTTCCGAAGCAACAAGCGAGGTTACCCTAGAGGTGCGAGTGTGTGTTGTATTTGTCAATTTCATGTGTTGTACCCCAAAATTTTCCCTCCCATATTCATCAAAGTTTTGACAAGCATCATCTCAATTTGCTCAAGGGTTGCACAGTTCAAACACCCTCCTAAGCCAGTCAAATTAGGGTTTTGGTCCTTGCAAGGAAGTTGAGGTTTTCAAGGGCTCAATCAAGTCACATATGCCTATACACATTGTCAAGCATCTGCATGCCAAGTTTCAAGACTCACAGCATCAAGTTGCACAGTCAAAGAGCCCATTTGCTTCACAGTCAACTGTAGGGGTAAAATGGTCATTTGGCAGTCAAAAGTCAAACTTTTTGGTCAACATCTTATTTTGAAGCCACAATCATCATTTGATCAAGTCTTGATCATGATTCCACAAGAATGGCTCAAAAATCATCAAGATGCAAAAGTTTCCATTTTTGGACAGCTGAAAAGTCAACTGTAACATGACCAAGGCATAACTTTTTCATGGTTCATCAGAAAAATCCCATCCAATGCTCATTTTGAAGGGGAGGACATTTCCTACAACTCATCTTAACATTCCAAGTCCAAGAAATGCTCTCACAAAAAGTTATCAATTTCAACATTATAGGTCATTTTCAAAAGTCAACAAAAAGGCACTTTAAGTCAAAGACCATAACTTGAGATTGGTAAATCAAAATGACATGGGACCAAAGACATTGGTTAGAGGACTTCAAGACCTTTCCAAAATGTCTAAGAACATGTTCATATGATCAAAATTGAGCAAGATATGCATTGGAGAAGTTGGGAAATTTTTGTGGAATGGCAAAAGTCAACTATCCTTGAAACTTCAATTTTTGACAAAAGGGCCCACTTTTTTCCATTTGATTCAGCCTTGTCATGCCACCCACGTGTCCCATGATCAATTTCAAGATTAAACATTAATTTTTCTATTTTTATTTAATTTTATTTGATTTAATTCATTTTAAATCCATAAAATTCAAATAAAATCTAAAAAAATTAATTAAATGGTATCTTGTGGTTTGAATAGCCTTCATGAAGCATTTACTAGCTGCCAAATTCGTGCAAGCTATTTTTGTACACAAAATCATGGTTGTTGGACCAAGAAAGGAATGTTCTTCAATGGCGGTCAAACAAAATCCAAAACATAATGGCACAAGTTTAAGGCTCCTAATGTGACTTAATTCTCATTGATACATATATATGCAAGTGTGACAAGCCTCATTCACGACCGAGAGTGTGCAAAAACGGCCAAACCAAATTCCCAAAACTTGAAGAAAAGTTGAAAACTGAAATCAACCTTCCAGCACAATTCAAACACTTTTCTTGATTCCAACACCTTGCTGGACCTTCCAGGAACCTATTGCGATCAAGAACGAGCTCTAACACTCAAAGAATCATTCACTTCAGTCACACGGTTTGTCCATTTCTTTCAAAATCAAAATGCATAATTCTTGCACATTTAACATGATATAATTGTTGTTTTGTATTGCTAACGCTCTTCTGAATCTAATGGTATAAGGCAATTGCATTTTGGGGCCCTGAATCATAAACCACCATGGATGATTTTTAGGTTTTCAAAGCTTTCGAATTGGGGGTTTCTCATATAGGAAAAATTAGGCTTGGAAAGACCCATGGTTGAAATCAGGAGATCAGCACGAACACATCCCAACCCTCGCGCCTTTTTTATATTACATGTAGAGCTAATCGCTATTTTCTGCAGTTTCACTTTGTGGGGGTTTAAAACCCCCGCTAATTGTTTTCTTTTTACAGGCATTCAGTGAAGAAGATGAGACGTGGAAGAGCATGATTGGCTTGTTCAAAAATGCGCGCTACTTTTTTTCTTTTTCAGCATATACGCGTTTATTCCATATTATATTTGTTTCTTATTTCCTTAACAAATGCGCATGAGTGGTCTAGTGGAAGAGCAGGTGGTTGTGAATTACTGGGACCTGGGTTCGATTCCCAGGTTCCCCAAAAGCTTGTTAATATTTTTTCCAACATGTTCCTATGCAGTCTTCCAAATAACCAACACCATATGCCCTCATGCATCAACGTGCCATGTGTCCAGTCCCACAGATCTGAAGGCCAAGGAATGAAGGAACACCATGCTTATGATTCAACGCATCTCCAGGCAGTCTCAAAGGTCAAACAAGGCTGGCTTCTTGATGGGCTCAGATTTCCAGTACACCCTCAATTCTGGCCCAACACCCCTATGGTTCTATTTTATTTTCTTTTGTTTTCTTTTCCTTTTTTTATTTTCTTTTAACTAATTTTTAATTATTATCATTATTGTTAATTAACCTAACAAACTAATTTTTTCCATAAAATTCAAAAAAACAAAAAAAAAACATTTTATTATTTATTAACTTATTTTGTAAATAAATGTAAATTAAATTAAATTAGTTTAATTAGTTAACTTTAATACCTTTTTACAATAAATAAAATAATTTAGACTTAGGCTTTTCTTTTGACATTTTTAATTCCTTTTTTTTTATTTTATTTCATTAAAACATAAAAAGCACAAAAAAACATTTTTTTCTTTTAATTAATTAATTAATTAGTTATTAGTTTTAATTTCATTAATTACAAAAAAGGACAATTTCAATTTATTTCTCAAAAGGGTCAATACCCTAAGGACATTCCCGATTAAATTTCTATTCGCGCGTATTTATTTCTTTTGATTATATTTATGTATCTGTACAGAGTATGTAATAGATAACTAGAACTTTATCGCTTATTTAAATTCTCGCACTTCATTTTCAAAACGGGTTTTTGTTTTTGGCGATGTATAGACCCGCGCCTTGTAATAGTTATATTTACATTCCCGCAATTTATTTTTCCGCACTCCTAACTGTTAACAATGCATGAAAGAATGTATGTAAATAAAATCAATCTGTAGCTCACAAATAACATGTACAAGATAACCTTAACTGAAAAGCAACACACAATGCACATACCACTCTTAGGGTACGCCTCACTGGTTGCCTCGAACGTGGTTGTTGTACCCCAAAATTTTCCCTCCCATATTCTTCAAGATTTGTCAAGATCAAGCTTCAAAATCTCTCAAGGGTTGCACAGTCCAATTGCCTCCTAACACAGTCAAAATTAGGGTTTTGGTTCTGGCAAAGAAATGGAAGTTTCCAAGGGTCCAATCAAGTCTCACATGCCTATAAACATTGTCAAGCATCCATATGCAAAGTTTCAAGACTCACAGCATCAAATTGCACAGTCAAAAACCCCAATTGCTTCACAGTCAACTGCAGGGGCAAAATGGTCATTTGACAGTCAAAAGTCAAAATTTTTGGTCAACATCTTATTTTGAAGCCACAAACATAATTTGATCAATTCTTGATCATGATTCTCAAGGCATGGCTCAAAAAGTCTCAAGATGCAAAAGTTTCCATTTTTGGACAGTTGAAAAAGTCAACTGCAAATTGACCAGGGCATAACTTCTTCATGGTTTATCAGAAAAATCCCATCCAAATCTCATTTTGAAGAGAATGAAATTTCCTACAATTCATCTTCACACTTCAAGTCCAAGAAATGCTCTCACAAAAAGTTATCAATTTCAACATTATAGGTCATTTTCAAAAGTCAACAAAAAGGCACTTTAAGTCAAAGACCATAACTTGAGATTGGTAAATTAAAATGACATGGGACCAAAGGCATTGGTTAGAGGACTTCAAGATCTTTCCAAAATGTCCAAGAATATGATCAAAACTTCAAAATTGAGCAAGATATGCCTTGTAGAAGTTGGGAAATTTTTGGGAATTTTGAAAAGTCAACTTTGCATAAAAAACCTCAAAATTGCTAATGGGCCTCAATTTCTTTCATGAATCATTACCCAAATGCTATGCACGACCCATTAAGCTAAAAGGGAGTTATTTTCTTATTTTTAATTAATTAATTGAATTTTTAATCTTATTAATTCATTTAATTAAAATTAATTATGAGAAAAATACTAAATCATGTTTTTTAAATCTTTTTATGCAGCAAACATATCCATTATGAGCTCAATATCTCGTGTACCAATCAACAAGGACAAAATCATCCAAATTTGGCATGATTGGCATGAAAAAGATTGAAAAAGATTGGATTGGAAATCAAATATTGAATCATTAAATCAATGGACTTTGGGCTGGTTTTTTAACCTAATTCCATCCACATACATATGCACAATTGAAACCTAAGGCATTGGACACAGAAGCTGCGCTGAAAACCAAGAACAACATTGCAAATTTTGGCCAAAAAACCTTGAAACTGTTTTCATATCTAGAGCACGATTCAAAGCTCCAAACGCATTCCCACACATTGCCAAGGGATCCAGGAAGCTTTTGCAATCAAAGCCAAGTCTCCAGAAGTGGTAGAACGACATCACACTTTTCATAAAAATTTTCATAATCGTGTTTGAACTTTCATGCATTATGCATGTCTTTTAACTGTTGATTTATACTAATATGAATGTGCTGAAGCTAATGGTGCCCTTTGATTGAACTAATGATGCCTGTATAGAAAGTTTCCATTGACGCTTGTTAGGGTTTCAGAAGCTTGGAATTGGGGGTTTACACATACGAAAAAATTGGACAACCAAACCTATTCCATTGAAATCAGGATATCCAGACGAAATCATTCCACACCTCGCGCCCTTTTTATAATTGCCCAGGCTCTAATCGCTATTTTTATGCATTGCAGTTAGTGGGGGTTTAAAACCCCCGCTATTCGTTTTTATTTACAGGCAGATGGAGAAGATGAAGCTGGCGTGTCAAAGCATAACTGGTTGGTTCAAATGTTCGCGCGTGATTTTTTGTTTTAACACCACTAACGCTTGTCTTCCATTATAAGAATCACGTTCCATAATAACAACAAAAGCGCGTGTTGGCTCAGATGGTTGGATATTTGCTTGGTAAACGCTGGGGCCTGGGTTCGATTCCCAGGTCCCCCCACTTATTCAATAATTTTTTCTCTAACGTGTTTCTATGCAGTATGCCCTCAAAGGTCCACCATACGCCTTCACAGATAAGCTTGCCACCTACGCATGATGGTCCATCTGAAGGCTATGAATGGAGGTCCACCATGTACGCTGGTCAACCATGCCATACGTAATTCCAGAAAGTCAAAAAGGCCTTGGTTTCTAATGGGCCTGAACTTCTCAATAAACCTCCAAAAGGGCCAGACACCCCTCCTTGTTTGTATTTCTTCTTTTAATTTTCTTTTCTTTTATTCTTCTCAATTATTCTTTTTAATTGTTTTCTTTAATTTCATAAATTAATTTTTTTTTTACAGCATAAAATACAGAAAAATCAAAAATATGTTTAATTATTATCTAATTCATTATTTATTTTGTAAATAAACTTTAAACAATTAATTAGATTAATTTAGGTTTTCAAAACTTTAATATTTTTCTTAACAAATTAAAATATGTAGAAATTAGGGTTTTTTAGTATTTTTATTCCTTTTCTTAATAAATAATTTTTTCTTATTATCATTATTATTAATTATTAATTTATTTTGTAAATAAACATGTAATTAATTAACTAGGGTAAATTAGGTTAAACTTGAATATCTTCCATAAATAATTAAAAACAACTTAGAACTAGGGTTTTATTTAACTTCTAATTTTAATTAATTTTCTTTATTTTCATTAAATACAAAAAAACATTAAAAAAAATTTCTTTTCTTAATTTAGTAATTAATTAACTTTTAATTTCAATTTAATCTTTAAAGGGTCCAACGCCCTCGAACATTCGATTCTAATTTCTTTTCGCGCATTTATTTTATTTTCCTGTGAATATTATGTAATTGCCCAAGCCTTGTAATAGTAATTAGGAAATTTATTTACTTTCCGCATTTTTGTTCAAAACGGGTCTTTGTTAATTTGGCGATGTATAGACTCGCGCCTTGTAATAGCGTAGGATTTTACTTTCCGCACTTTAATTTCCGCACTTTTAAATTGTAATTGCATGAAAGAATGAATGGCCTAAATTAAAAACAATGCGTAGCTCACCAAAGGCATGATCAAAGATAATGGTTAAATTGAAAATAACACACAAATTCACACACCACTCTTAGGGCACGCCTCACTGTTGCCTTGCCCTCGAAACGTGGTCGTCGAGTATAGGACGTTTTAGTAAGTCCTTATGTCCATGATCTATGGCATAGGGGTAGCTTCTAAGGTGTCCTACTATTGCTCTAGTGACCACACTGTCCCTAACCCTCGAATTGACCCGAACACCTCCAACGGTGGTGCTACCTACCTCTCAATGGTGAGATGGCACTACCTTAAGGACATTTACACAGCCTAATTCCTTAGGGTAGGTAGATGACTCATAGATACTTACTCTAATTCAAAACAAATCAAAACTTCTTTTCACACCGACACTTTTCAAAAAGCTTTCAAAACAATTTTTCAAACACTCTTGAGGACTGATACAAGAGTCGATCTGAAATCTTTAAACGAAACTTTTTCAAACTCACTCACGATTGAAAAGCAAACACTTTTGAAAACACTAATGAGCAAGTATCTAAGAGCCCATGGATAACCATGGATAGAAAGGGTGCTAACACCTTCCCTTTCTATAAATCTACCTCCCGAACCGAGAAACTATCTCATAAGGAATTTTGCTGTGCTTTTGTCCTGTCCATGTTGGAGAAAATAAAAGACGGTGGCGACTCTTGCTTCCGCGGCATTTCGCGAACCAGCTTTAAACAGTCAGTTCCAGATCCACCAATCACTGAACTAGCGACTATGTTGGGGACTATCTTTAAAAGTGAGGTGTACCTTAGGATTAGATCATACTTATGTTTTCAATTGCTTGCTTTGATTGCTTTATTATTGTGGGCTGCATCGGAGTTTCATAGATCCTAACCCGGATCTGGGGATACCCTTTTAGGTAGCATAAGCTGTGAGGGACCTGTCCGGCGTAGACCGACACGGGTGAAGCAGTGGCTATGTTGGTGTGATACCTTGGTCTGTACTGATATCCCTTGTGTTGCAACGAGGAGAATATGGGTCTTCTGAGGAGTCATTAAGCACCAACCAACCTTAGAACCTTAAATGACCCAACTTGGCCAATAGAACAGTAGCAGTATGCTACGCCCATTGAGGCTAAACTCTCGTGATGGTTCTGGCCGCAAGAAAAGATTGCGATGCTGGAGTTATGACCGGTTGAGGGTAGTCAGTGATATTGGGATCCTCTAGAACCCGGTTACTTCTGATAGGACAGGTCTTAACCAACAAACTGAAAGAGGGTAATACCTAGACCCCATGCTGGCCTAAACTCTAAGGGCTTCTCTTGTGTGACTTGTGTGCCTTCCAACTTGACTATTTGCATGCTTGTTATCTGACACTTGAGTTTCTTGCAGGTTTTGTTTACAGTCCTTAATTGGGACTCATAATAGGATTTTCCTACATTATCCAATGCATAGCATAACATCATACCATTGCATACATCCCGCATAAGGACTAATCCGTTTCAAGGATCTCAAGGGCTTGTGATGCAGGTCATGATGAATCAGAATGTCTAGCAATGGGCAAAGGGGATTTATTTTCCTCTAGCCTGGTTGATGATCTGAGTCAGAGACTATGACCCACTTGACATGGTGAGCCTTGACTCTTGAAGAAGGTTCCCCTAACCAAGGTTGTTTGGAAATCAAAACTAGACATGATGACTAAAGTCAGGGGCGATGACCCACTCGATATGGTGAGCCTTGAATCTTGAAGAAGGACTCTCAACAATATGCAGTGCCTTCCATCAAGCTACAAAATGCAGATTCTAACAAATTTTCTTGTCTATCCCGCAAGATCCTTGAAAACATTGCATGCATACATACACATCATTGCATTATAGGTATCCTTGTTACAGGTCACTTACCTTCCTCGCTGTTTATTTCAGCAATGGCTTTCCAACCAGACAACCAGGATCCTCATGCTCAAGAGACTCAGTTCAGGGAGATCTTCTTAAGCCTATCCAAGGGGTAAGAAGAGTTGAGGACACTCCTCATGGAGAATTTGGCCAAGAAAAGTCCCGAAGATGACAAGGACGAACGACTGAAACGCCTGCAAGCTGAGGTAGACACAATGAAAACCCAGATGCTGGGGCAAAGGGCTCTCATCCAAGGTTTAGCTCGGGAGCAAGAAGAGTTGAGGACCATGATCAGTCAACTCCACCAAGACAGATCCAATATGAAGCAACCAGTCCGAGTCAGGGACCAGGTCTTTGATCAGCTTCCAAGAGGACAAGAGTCTGGTATGGTGAAGAACAGACCCCTCCAAGTTGCTACCACTTCACAAGCCCAACATCAACCTCGCCCAAAGCAACAGGTGGATCAGAGTAAGCCAAGCAGGTCCAAGAGGCAATTCACCCAGCTTAACATGCCGCTGTTTCAAGCCTTGCAACACCTGTTGAGGTTGAATCTGATTACACTAAGGGCTCCTCCCCGGAACCCCCAACATCTCTGCTCCTAACTATCATCCCAACAAAAGGTGTGCATACCACTCTGATAGTCCTGGACATGACACTGCCGACTGCTGGGCTCTGAAGAACAAGGTCCAGGATCTGATTAATGAAGGAGTAGTGAATTTCACCCAAATGGGTCAGGCTGAGTGCTTCTACCATCCCTACAGGATTCACCATTTGAAGTAATAAGTCCTGAAATGAGAAGACTTTTTGTCTATTAGAATTTTCACGTTGTAATTTTCTTTTGATTGTTCAAACATTTACTCATGTTAAACGTTGTTATTTCATTAATGTATCGCATATGTCTGTTTTGAATCAATATATTCGCATTCGCTATATTCAAACTGCTCTCATTTTTTATGTCAACTCTCGATTAATAATTCTAAGCCTCTTGAGGGAGGATGACAAAGACGATACCACGATCTACAGTATGCTTTTGAACAGACCCCGCTGATGAGGTATAGGCATTGTTTCAATCCCTAAACACTGGAGTTATAAGGAAGATAATCCCTCGTCAACCCCTCTGAGCCAAAGAAGTAGGAGTTTTTCTTTTCAAAAATTAAAACCCTTAATCATAACCCGGGGCAGGGTAGTTCTCTCAGTGGATCCAAGTGCGAAACGAATAGCACCAAAGAGGTCCTTACAAAACAAAAGACAGTGATGGATCCAAATAATCATAAAGACAGGCAGTCATTATCCCTCAAAATAAACGCCCATTAAGTCAAAACCTATGAAGGAGACTTACAAAACTGGGGCATCCCGCTGACTGTAATCCAAAAAAGGAAACAGTTCAGGCAAAAAATAGGGATAACGAAATCAAAAAAGAAAGAGGTACTACAAACCATCGACAAAAAAGGAAATGACTTCCTATTCAAAATAAACTGTCAATATCTGAACCATCATTGGAACATCAGGACAAAGACTCAAACAAGGTCTAACGCACGATCAACTGAGCTTAGGTTTGAAGAACATCACGAAGAACGGGTGGGTACAAATAATTTGAGCCTTTATCCTTTGTTTCTTAAACCGTGAACCAGGCCACGTTATAACCCTTAAAAAGTCCTAGCTGAAGCATGGGTTAGTTCGAAAGCATATTGTTACAAAAGGTATCCTGACTCCTTAAGGCTTGCGGTAAAATAACGAGTTGACATCGCAGTTTACAAAATTCACTTGTTTTTACTAAAAAATGCATTTTCAAAAAACTTCAAGACAGACATAAGCTTTGCATTTCTAATATAACATTGCTTGCATATGACTAGTTGTTTGAACAGCAGAGAAATTCGCATGACGAAAGTCTAATGAACAAGAGTATCTCCAATCAAGGGGCACGGCATGATCATGGTCTACCATCTAGGGCAGTTAAGTCAAGATCCAGAGAATCTCTCAACGATGCCAAGCAGCTAGGGGCAACTCTCCATCTGAGACACTTGGGGCATTGGACAGGAATTCCAGCAACAAATCTTACACGATCAGACATCTTATGGTAACATGGCAACACAAGCAGCCAGGGGCACCTCCCTGCATTCTAAGAGCGTGGACATAGTCGAAAAAATACTACGCACGATAAAATACCCGCTAGGTTGACATACCTAGGCAAAAATTAGGGCTTCCCGGCGAACCAAAAGGGTTCGGGCAAAATAAGGGATGAAAATGAAAATTTTGTACACCCGGCAAGTCGAAAACCTGAAAAGGCGACTTGGGCAAAAATGGGTATCCCAGTGGACTGAAAACCTGAAAGGGCGGTCCAGGCAAAAGTTAGGGATCAAAAGCGTACGACTATGTCCCGGCATCTCGTCACTTGCCTACCAGAAGAAGATTTGTCAATCGGCAGTCATCAAGCACCTCCACAGGTATCTTCTTCCCTCACCTCAGAAACAGGGGCAATAATGAGTGGTCCAGGCGATCCAGTTGCTCTGTCAACCAAAGTACCAAGGAAAGATCAATCAAAAGATGATTACCATCTACCTTTACAGCTTCAGATCAACACTGGTAACAAGCCAGGGAAATTCTGTGGACGACTGATCGTGGATTAGTATCTGAAACCAAACAGGACAATTATCTACTTGATCATCATCAGGAAACCTTACACCGGTTCCTTCTCAACTTCAGAGGTGGTTTTACACGGACTCGTCATCAGTAAACCCTACATAGGTTTCCTTCCCAGCTCTAGATACGGTTTTACACGGACTCGTCATCAAGGTAACCCCACACAGGTTCCCTTCTCAAACTCTAGACGTAGTTTTACACGGACTCGTCATCAGTAAAACCTACATAGGTTTCCTTCCCAGCTCTAAATACGGTTTTACACGGACTCGTCATCAAAAGTAACCCTACACAGGTTCCTTCTCCATCTCAGATGCAGTCTTATACGAACTCATTATCAGTAAACCCTACACAGGTTTCCTCCCTCCAAAGATGCAGTTTTACATGAGCTCATCATCAGGCCTCCGCCAGTATCTTCTCCCACAGAAACAGGGGCAGTAATGAGTGGTCTAAGCAATCCAATTGCTCTGTCCACCAAGGTAACAAGGTAAGTTCGACTGAAGAACGTAACCAAGATATCTTAATTCCCCAGAGAGTGAGCCAAGATTCGACAATTCTCTCCTAAGCAGTTGGTCTCCCATCAGCCCTACAAGGCACAGTATCTCCAGCAAGTCAATGATACTCTCCCCAAGCAGAGTTAACTCACTGGCAACCTTAAGGAAATTGGGTACCCCCAGCAGGTCTCAATATTCCTCAGAGGAGTATACAAACATTCTTAACAAGCATCCCCGGCAGTCTTGATCTAAGATTGTTCCCCGACGGTATACCAGACATTCAGTGGAGCCACTTCCCCAGTACATCTCAAAAATTTCCCCAGGAGAGTCCAGTCCAATCTGAAAAGTTTCCCCAGGAAAGTGGAATCCATCTCCCCAGCAGGAAGCTTATCCCCAGTAGATTCTGGAAGCTTCTCCCCTGCAGAGCACGAACGCGTCCCCCGACTTTATTCAGAAGGTTATTTCCCCACCAGGATATAACTGGGTTATCCTCAGCCAATCGCCATGGAAAGATCGTCCCCGACGAAGTCTTCCTATCCCCCAGCGGAGTTCATTCTTCCAACAAAACTCAACAACGGTATCCCCCAGCGGAGTTATTATCAATATCTCAGCAAAGTACATCTTTCCCCACAGAGTTCACTCCCCGCAGAGTAATCTATTCGCCAAGTTTATTCCCCAATGGAGTCATCTTCTCCTACCGGTATTCTTGCAACTATCATCCCCAGCGGAAACAACGAAGCTCTATTCCTCAATATCAGCCCAGGATTCAACTTCCCGGCACCCGTCAAGGATTTATTTTTCGAGACAAAAATACATTCATAAAATACATTACAGCATGCATATACGCATCATGAACATACAATCTCATTTATTCTGAGAACATCTCGCATGTCATACATCATGACATTACGCACAACTAATGTTTTGTCTTTTCAGGACAAAGGTTAATACAAAGATAATTGCTATCAACTGTCGCAACTAAAGATCCGATTCCTGTATCTTTCCAGGGTGTATCTGTTGACGACTATATTCCAGACTCGATTCATGTATCTTGCCAGGGCACGTCTGAAGGGTCCGAAGATCCGATTCCTGTATCTCGCCAGGGTGTATCTGTTGACGACCAATAGTACCAGACTCGATTCCTGTATCTTGCCAGGGCACGTCTAAAGGGTTCGAAGATCTGATTCCTGTATCTTGCCAGGGTGTATCTGTTGACGACCAACATTACCAGACTCGATTCCTGTATCTTGCCAGGGAACGTCTGAAGAGTTTGAGGATCCGATTCCTGTATCTTGCTAGGGTGTATCTGTTGACGACCAACATTACCAGACTCGATTCCTGTATCTTGCCAGGGCACGTCTGAAGGGTTCGATGATCAGATTCCTGTATCTTGCCAGGGTGTATCCGTTGACGACTAACAGTACCAGACTCGATTCCTGTATCTTACCAGGGCACGTCTGAAGGGTTCGAAGATCCGATTCCTGTATCTTGCCAGGGTGTATCTGTTGACGACCAACATTACCAGACTCGATTCTTGTATCTTGCCAGGGCACGTCTGAAGGGTTCGAAGATCCGATTCCTGTATCTCGCCAGGGTGTATCTATTGACCACCAACATTACCAGACTCGATTCCTGTATCTTGCCAGGGCACATCTGAAGGGTTCGAAGATCCGATTCCTATATCTCGCCAGGGTGTATCTGTTGACGACTAACATTACCAGACTCGATTCCTGTATCTTGCCAGGGTACGTCTGAAGAGTTCGAAGATCTGATTCCTGTATCTCGCCAGGGTGTATCTGTTGACGACTATATTCTCCGGACTCGATTCCTGTATCTTGCCAGGGCACGTCTGAAGAGTTTAAAGATTCTATTCCTGTAACCATCCAGGGCACATCTACATAAAGAGTTTGAAGATCAACTCCTGTAACAGGCCAGGTAATTATCTTTCTTTTTCAGGTACGCAAGTTCTCGCTAAGGAAACTCTTACGCGATCGACATCCAGATGGCATCTATAAGCCCATCCACCTATCCATCACCTCTCAACATGGCATCTGTAAGCCCATTCCCCACATCATACTGCTGACACTCTACAATGTGAGTGCAAATTTCTGGGCAATCTAGTGTTCAATCATCTTCCACCTTCGGATTACGAAAGGCACGACAACCAATCTACATCCTCAGGTCTAAGAAGATTGAACAGGGGAAACTGTTGTACCCCAAAATTTTCCCTCCCATATTCTTCAAGATTTGTCAAGATCAAGCTTCAAAATCTCTCAAGGGTTGCACAATCCAATTGCCTCCTAACACAGTCAAAATTAGGGTTTTGGTTCTGGCAAAGAAATGGAAGTTTCCAAGGGTCCAATCAAGTCTCACATGCCTATAAACATTGTCAAGCATCCATATGCAAAGTTTCAAGACTCACAGCATCAAATTGCACAGTCAAAAACCCCAATTGCTTCACAATCAACTGCAGGGGCAAAATGGTCATTTGACAGTCAAAAGTCAAAAAATTTGGTCAACATCTTATTTTGAAGCCACAAACATCATTTGATCAATTCTTGATCATGATTCTCAAGGCATGGCTCAAAAAGTCTCAAGATGCAAAAGTTTCCATTTTTGGACAGTTGAAAAAGTCAACTGCAAATTGACCAGGGCATAACTTCTTCATGGTTTATCAGAAAAATCCCATCCAAATCTCATTTTGAATATAATGACATTTCCTACAATTCATCTTCACACTTCAAGTCCAAGAAATGCTCTCACAAAAGTTATCAATTTCAATATTATAGGTCATTTTCAAAAGTCAACAAAAAGGCACTTTAAGTCAAAGACCATAACTTTAGATTGGTAAATAAAAATGACATGGGACCACAGGCATTGGTTAGAGGACTTCAATACCTTTCCAAAATGTCCAAGAATATGATCAAAGCTTCAAAATTGAGCAAGATATGCCTTGTAGAAGTTGGGAAATATTTGGGAATTTTGAAAAGTCAACTTTGCATAAAAAACCTCAAAATTGCTAATGGGCCTCAATTTCTTTCATGAATCATTACCCAAAGGCTATGCACGACCCATTAAGCTAAAAGGGAGTTATTTTCTTATTTTTAATTAATTAATTGAATTTTTAATCTTATTAATTCATTTAATTAAAATTAATTATGAGAAAAATACTAAATCATGTTTTTTAAATCTTTTTATGCATCAAATATGTCCATTATGAGCTCAATATCTCGTGTACCAATCAACAAGGACAAAATCATCCAAATTTGGCATGATTGGCATGAAAAAGATTGAAAAAGATTGAAAAAGATTGGATTGGAAATCAAATATTGAATCATTAAATCAATGGACTTTGGGCTGGTTTTTTAACCTAATTCCATCCACATACATATGCACAATTGAAACCTAAGGCATTGGACACAGAAGCTGCGCTGAAAACCAAGAACAACATTGCAAATTTTGGCCAAAAAACCTTGAAACTGTTTTCATATCTAGAGCACGATTCAAAGCTCCAAACGCATTCCCACACATTGCCAAGGGATCCAGGAAGCTTTTGCAATCAAAGCCAAGTCTCCAGACCTCCAGAAGTGGTAGAACGACATCACACTTTTCATAAAAAAATTTCATAATCGTGTTTGAACTTTCATGCATTATTCATGTCTTTTAACTGTTGATTTATACTAATATGAATGTGCTGAAGCTAATGGTGCCCTTTGATTGAACTAATGATGCATGTATAGAAAGTTGCCATTGACGCTTGCTAGGGTTTCAGAAGCTTGGAATTGGGGGTTTACACATACGAAAAAATTGGACAACCAAACCTATTCCATTGAAATCAGGACATCCAGACGAAATCATTCCACACCTCGCGCCGTTTTTATATTTGCCCAGGCTCTAATCGCTATTTTTATGCATTGCAGTTAGTGGGGGTTTAAAACCCCCGCTATTCGTTTTTATTTACAGGCAGATGGAGAAGATGAAGCTGGCGTGTTAAAGCATAACTGGTTGGTTCAAATGTTCGCGCGTGATTTTTTGTTTTAACACCACTAACGCTTGTCTTCCATTATAAGAATCACGTTCCATAATAACAACAAAAGCGCGCGTTGGCTCAGATGGTTGGATATTTGCTTGGTAAACGCTGGGGCCTGGGTTCGATTCCCAGGTCCCCCCACTTATTCAATAATTTTTTCTCTAACGTGTTTCTATGCAGTATGCCCTCAAAGGTCCACCATACGCCTTTATAGATAAGCTTGCCACCTACGCATGATGGTCCATCTGAAGGCTATGAATGGAGGTCCACCATGTACGCTGGTCAACCATGCCATACGTAATTCCAGAAAGTCAAAAAGGCCTTGGTTTCTAATGGGCCTGAACTTCTCAATAAACCTCCAAAAGGGCCAGACACCCCTCCTTGTTTGTATTTCTTCTTTTAATTTTCTTTTCTTTTATTCTTCTCAATTATTCTTTTTAATTGTTTTCTTTAATTTCATAAATTAAATTTTTTTTTACAGCATAAAATACAGAAAAATCAAAAATATGTTTAATTATTATCTAATTCATTATTTATTTTGTAAATAAACTTTAAACAATTAATTAGATTAATTTAGGTTTTCAAAACTTTAATATTTTTCTTAACAAATTAAAATATGTAGAAATTAGGGTTTTTTAGTATTTTTATTCCTTTTCTTAATAAATAATTTTTTCTTATTATCATTATTATTAATTATTAATTTATTTTGTAAATAAACATGTAATTAATTAACTAGGGTAAATTAGGTTAAACTTGAATATCTTCCATAAATAATTAAAAACAACTTAGAACTAGGGTTTTATTTAACTTCTAATTTTAATTAATTTTCTTTATTTTCATTAAATACAAAAAAACATAAAAAACAATTTCTTTTCTTAATTTAGTAATTAATTAACTTTTAATTTCAATTTAATCTTTAAAGGGTCCAACACCCTCGAACATTCGATTCTAATTTCTTTTCGCGCATTTATTTTATTTTCCTGTGAATATTATGTAATTGCCCAAGCCTTGTAATAGTAATTAGGAAATTTATTTACTTTCCGCATTTTTGTTCAAAACGGGTCTTTGTTAATTTGGCGATGTATAGACCCGCGCCTTGTAATAGCGTAGGATTTTACTTTCCGCACTTTAATTTCTGCACTTTTAAATTGTAATTGCATGAAAGAATGAATGGCCTAAATTAAAAACAATGCGTAGCTCACCAAAGGCATGATCAAAGATAATGGTTAAATTGAAAATAACACACAAATTCACACACCACTCTTAGGGTACGCCTCACTGTTGCCTTGCCCTCGAAACGTGGTCGTCGAGTATAGGACGTTTTAGTAAGTCCTTATGTCCATGATCTATGGCATAGGGGTAGCTTCTAAGGTGTCCTACTATTGCTCTGGTGACCACATTGTCCCTAACCCTCGAATTGACCCGAACACCTCCAACGGTGGTGCTACCTACCTCTCAATGGTGGGATGGCACTACCTTAAGGACATTTACACAGCCTAATTCCTTAGGGTAGGTAGATGACTCATAGATACTTGCTCTAATTCAAAACAAATCAAAACTTCTTTTCACACCGACACTTTTCAAAAAGCTTTCAAAACAATTTTTCAAACACTCTTGAGGACTGATACAAGAGTCGATCTGAAATCTTTAAACGAAACTTTTTCAAACTCACTCACGATTGAAAAGCAAACACTTTTGAAAACACTAATGAGCAAGTATCTAAGAGCCCATGGATAACCATGGATAGAAAGGGTGCTAACACCTTCCCTTTCTATAAATCTACCTCCCGAACCGAGAAACTATCTCATAAGGAATTTTGCTGTGCTTTTGTCCTGTCCATGTTGGAGAAAATAAAAGACGGTGGCGACTCTTGCTTCCGCGACATTTCGCGAACCAGCTTTAAACAGTCAGTTCCAGATCCACCGATCACTGTGGTCATCAAGTATAGGGTGTCTTAGAGGTTGCCCTCCTGTCTAAAGATCCAGTTGCCTCGAAACGGTTGCCTCAGATAAAAGGATCTAGGACATTAGGGTTAATTCTAAGGTGTCCTACCATTGCTTCGGTGACCACATTGTCCCTTAATCGAATTGACCCGAATACCTCCAATGATGGTGCTACCTACCTCTCAATGGTGGGATAGCACTATCTAAAGGACTCTTACACAGCTTAATTCCTTAGAGTAGGTAGATTCTCATGGGTACTTGCTCTTTTCAAAACAAACAAAAATACTTTTCGCACCCCACACTTTCAAAAAGTTTTCAAACAAAACACTTCATACACTCTTGAGGACTGATACAAGAGTTACTTAGAAGTTTTTCAAACGAAACTTTTTCAAAACCCACACACACTTGAAAAGCAAATAAATTTTTGAAAACATAAGTGCAAGTACCTAAGAGCCCGTGGATAACCACGGATAGAAAGGGTGCTAACACCTTCCCTTTCTATAATCTACCTCCCGAACCGAGAAACATCTCGAAAAGGAATTTTGTTGTGCTTTTGTCCTTTCCATGTTGGAGAACATAAAAGACGGTGGCGACTCTTGATTACCGCGACATTTCGCGAACCAGCATTTCAAAACAGTCAATTCTATTCCCACCGACCACATCATGCATTTGTCTTATATTAAGTTATCTAGCGATTGATTTTAGATTTTCGCATACAAACCCTAATCTCTAATCATGGCATAATTTAAAAGCATAAAGTGCGAGAATTAAATTCTAAGCTATTACAAAAGAGTATCCGGGGATGGTTACAATTATTTACAAATGGGGATGAGTCTCTCAAGAATAATAATGTCCCAAATATTATGGGTTACAACCAAATCGAATCGACGCAATTCAATTATTAACAAAGTATAACAAAACATAAAAATAAAGAGAGTCAAAAGTATTATGAGATGCATGTATTTATTTTAGAAATAAAAATCTATTCTAAAAGAAAGATTAAAAATTATATTATTATTTGCATGGGTTTTATTAATTATGACAAGAAAGAGTTTTAAAAGAAAAATTTACTTTGAACTAAATCCCTATTATTTACGTATTTTTATTAATCGATAACTAGGGTTAAAGAAAACCAAAAATTATTTAAATTTAACTAAATATTCCTTTTTTTTGTATTTTCAATTAAACAAGATTAATAAGAAAAATTAACTTTAAAGAAAATAAAACAAAATTAATTTAGTAATTTTATTAACTAAAAGAAAGAAAAAAAATATTAGTTTTGAAGAGATTAAAAGAAGAGAAGATGGGCCTTGGGATTAATGTTAAGGAGTAGGCCCAAATGAAAATGGAGAAGAAAAAGGCCAGAATGGATAAACAAGGGGGGTGCGCGCTTAGCAACTGATTGGGCTTGGCACATTTGTCTGGGCGAAGGCCCATTATACAATTTTCATAATTTTTGTTAGGGTTTGTAAACCTTAGGGTTAGTTTCGTTTGGCTACAGTGGCGACGTTCCTCTCACTCTCTTCTTCTTTTTCGATTCATTTTTCTCTTCTCAGGCGAAGGCTTCTGATGTTAGCTCCACGAGTCCTAGCTCGCCGGAGAGCCGCCCTCTCTCACTCTCTTCCTTCTCACGGCGGCTCACAGTCTTGGTTCTAACAATGGTACGATTTGTTTTACTCGCGTTTTACAGTTGTGTTCATTAGTTTGAGTTTTGCATGCATGTTTTAATCTATGGATTATATGTGTTTGATATGCAGTAAAAAAGGTTAAGAACAACTTACCTTGGGGAAGATTGAGAGGAAAAGGGAAGGAGAGAAGAGGGATCGGTGGCGCCTCCTTGGAGACTAGGCGGAGGATGGAGTGATGATGGTTGCTTGCTTGCTTTACTGGTAACCTTTGTTGTTGATGTTTGTTGTACTTCTGAAACTATTTTTCTTTGTTAATGATGATGAACAAAATCTGAAACTTGTTTGCTTTTGAATGTGTTGATTGGTGGTTGTTTTTGTGTTAATGATGATTTTGATTCTGAAACTCTATTGTTGGCTTGTTCTTTGTTTTGGGCAAGCTTGGAGCAGTTTGTTGGTCCTGAAACTGTTTGGCAAAGCTTGTTTTCAGTTTGGTTTGAGGGTTTTGGTTATGTTTCACAGTTTTGCAGTTTGAAAATGCAAGCTTGTTGTAGTTTGGCTAGCAGGTTTGCAGTTTTTGACAGGTTTTTGAGCTTGAGCAAGCTTGGTGTGTTTGCAGTTTTTGACAGGTTTTGTTAAACATATTTGCAGGTTTGGCAAGTAGGTTTGCTTGGCTTACAGTTTGTTTTGGCCATGCAGGTTTGCTTGAGCTTGTAGTTTTTGACTTGCAGTTTGGGTAAGTTGCAGTTTGTTGTTGTTATGCAGATTTGAGTTGGCTTGAGTTTGTAGTTTGCTTGTGTTTTGTGCAGGCAGGTTTGGGCTGTGATAACAGGTTGGCTGTTTGGTTGTAGTGTTGAGCTTCTGTAGCTTAGGCTTATGTAGGTTGCTTGTGTTTTTGTTGATTTTGGCTTGACAGGTTTTTGGCAAGCTTGGAACTTTGAAGGGCTTTGTGGTTTTTTTCACAAAGTATTCTTATCTTCTTATGCAGTTAGATGCTAGACTGTTATATATCTTTTGTTTGTTTCTTTAAAATTTGAAACAGCCTGCTTTTTGCCCAAACTGCAAATTTTCACTAAAGGTCCTCTTTTTTTTTCTCTCTCCTAAGCACCTTTGCTTATTATATTGTAATTTCTGAAAAGTTGGTTGTCTGGAAAATGATAACAGCTTTTTGACAAGTTTTGACTTGTCAAGTGGATTACCTCTTGCGGTTTTACTTTTGCCTGCTGTATTTTTGTTTCCATGCTGCATTGCTACATTTATCCAATTTGTCTTGTAACTTGGTTTTGGGCAATTTGTTCTGTAGCTGAATATGGGACTTTGCTTGCTGCTGCATTATATATTTGTTTGACTCATACCTTGGCAGTTTTGGCGCCTGTTTGTTCCTTTGAATTTGTAACTCAGTTTGGTTTGGCTTCCATGTTTGGTTTGCTTGGTTAGACAGTTTGTAACTCAGCATCCTTGCATTTTTTCAATTTGTATTTTAATTTTTTCTTTCTGAACCAAGAAGAGCAATCTTCTTGTGATTTGCAGAGAGAAAAATAAAGCGTGACGAAAATAAGCATTCTGATTCTAGACGACCAATTTTAATAATGACTTTTTTTCTTTCTTTTCATTTGAAAATTCTTGTACTAATTTTCTTTTCCCCTGTCTTTTGCAGGTGAACACCAATTGGACAATAGAGGAAGCAGTAGAAGCCAAAGATCTTGAACATGGGAGCACTTGAAGCTTAGGAGATTAGGCTTAGATTTATTTTTTCATTTATTGTAAACCAATATTATCTTAAATACTATAAGTTGTAAACTTACAATATTTCAAATAAATTTTGTAACAACATTTGAAATGAATAAAAGTCTTTATCCAAAAGAATATTTCTACTGTCAAATATCTTTCAATTTTTTCCTTTGCCTCTTCACTTTTATATTTAAGATTCCTGATTAAAAATAAACTGAAACGGCATTCCAGCATTTTCAATACAGATAACTTAAAATCCAAGTAATCTTAAAAAACTCTGTATTCTCATAACTTGCGACAGCATTCCAATCAACACATGTGTTGTGTATTCCAATAAGCAAGCAAGCATTCCATTAACAAACAAACTTTTCGTTCCATTAACAAACAGATGCCTTAATATTCCAAATGAGAGTCTCAGTTCTTATCCCAGATAACCAGGCTTTGAGAAACAACCAGTAAACTTAAACAAGGGTGAAAACAATGTAACAGTAAACTGAATTTCTGTGGATTCAATTTCTTCTGAGAGATGCGAGAGAAAAAACCCTAATTCTTGATTTGTTGCCAAAGAAAGGTCTGCTTGATCAATTCCTGAGCCAATCTCAAAAATCAGAGAAAACCCTAGGGTTGTGATTTCTTGTAAAAAAAAAGGAGAGCAAATTTTGGGGTACAACACCTACGCTTTGACAAGACAAGTTAGTTTTAACGTTCTTTCAGAATTTTCTCCAATGTCTTTAAATCAGAACATGCTTTACTCATCTTCTAGGAAGTGTTTTGCTTGCTAAGAACTTGATCAGCGCTTTCTTTCAAGTAATCTTCTGAGCAAGGAACCTGCTAAATGTTAGAAGATATATTTAAAATAAAGTGT
This sequence comes from Vicia faba, assembly GCA_948472305.1. NCBI lineage: Eukaryota > Viridiplantae > Streptophyta > Magnoliopsida > Fabales > Fabaceae > Vicia > Vicia faba. The sequence goes on from OX451739.1 coordinate 1,273,589,557, forward strand.
CTTACAGAGTCAGCAGATGCACTTACAACAAAAAAGGTTCTTTCATCAAAGAACTTCTTCATAATTTTTTTTTGCTTAGCACTTCAGAATGTTTCTGTCAGAACATTGTCTGAAACATTCAAACACATTCATCAGAGTATAAATTATCTTAAATATAATTTATTGTTATCATCAAAACTCCGAGATAGGTCAGAACTAATTTTGTTCTTACATTAGGTACCCATATATTTTTGGGTCCTCTTGGGTTAGAGTATTTCAAGTTTTGTTTGAACTTTTGGTTAGCATAAGAGTTTCCAGAATGTGATGTATATTTTATATCATGTGTGTGTCCAAACTTGAACTGTTTGTTCAGAGGTTTATAAGAGAAAGTCATCTTAGCAACAGGTTTTGGAATATGCGTTTCCTTCCCTTTGGGAGGTTCATATCCAATTCCTCTTTTGTTCTTCCCACTAACTCCACAGATCATTGAAGCCATTTTGTTTCTATCTATGCTCTTAGCAAGAAAAGTTTGAAAGCTATAGTCATATTCTTTCATAATATCTTTAGAACTTGACGCAGAATCTGAACTAGACATTTTTTGAACATTTTGAATTTCTTCTTTAAGTTTAAAATTGTTTTCTTTGAGTTCAGATTTTTCTGTTTCATGTTTCTCAAGATCAGATGCAGGACTCTTCTTGAGTTTCTTGTATTTGATTTTGAGCTTACTATATTTTTCCAGAAGTTCTGATAAACAATCAACAAGTTCATCTCTAGTAAATTCAGAAAATACCTCTCTTGGTTCTGACTCACAATCTGAGTCATCTGTTGTGGTAGCCATCAGAGCTAGGTTGGCGTTCTCATCTTCAGAATCAGATTCCTCTTCAGAGGATTCTGAATCGTCCCAGGTTGCCATCATCCCTTTCTTTTTACCAAACCTTTTCTTTGGTTTTTCTCTCTGAAGTTTTGGACAATCACTCTTGTAGTGTCCAGGTTCTTTGCATTCAAAACAGATTAATTCTCTTCTGTTTGACCTTTTGTGTCCAGAGGATTCTGGTTTATCTTCTGTCTTCTTGAAGTTCCTGAACTTCTTCTGTCTGTGCTTCCACAGATGATTTATCCTTCTGGAGAGTAAGGATAGTTCGTCTTCTTCTGACGCAGATTCTTCAGGGTTTTCCTCTTCAGCCTGAAAAACGTTAGTATCATATTTCTTAATTGATTTAAGGGCAAGAGACTTACCTTTCTTCTGAGGCTCGTGCTCATCAAGTTCTATCTCATGGCTTCTGAGAGCCCTGATGAGTTCTTCAAGAGACACTTTGTTCAGATCTTTTGAAACTTTGAAAGCAGTGACCATAGGTGCCCATCTTCTGGGTAAGCTTCTGATGATCTTTTTAACGTGGTCTGCTTTAGTGTATCCCTTGTTCAAAACTCTCAGACCAGCGATCAAAGTTTGAAACCTTGAGAACATTGCTTTTATAGATTCAGTTTCTTCTACTTTGAAGGCTTCATACTTCTGGACGAGAGCCAGAGCTTTAGACTCCTTCACTTAAGTGTTTCCTTCATGAGTCATTTTGAGTGACTCAAACATATCATGTGTTGTATCTCTATTTGTGATTTTTTTCATATTCCATTTTAGAGATAGCATTTAGAAAAATATTTCTAGCTCTATGATGATTTTTGAAATCAGCTTTTTGTTGTCTATCCATATTTTTCCTGTCAACCTTGTTTCCTTCTGAGTCTGTGGGATGTTTGTAACCATCCAAGACTATATCCCATAAGTCACTATCATGTCCTAGAAAGAAAATTTCTAGTCTATATATCCAATAATCAAAATATTCTCCATCAAATATAAGATGTTTGTTGTAACTATTGTTGTTTTGCTCAGTAGCCATTTGTGTTTTCTTCTTGATCTTTTCCTGACACGGTTAAGTGTTGAGCTTAGAGTCAAGCTCTGATACCAATTGAAGGTGGAGAAAACACTTATAAGGGGGGGGGGGGGGGGGGGGGGTGAATAAGTTTCTCTTTTTCTTTTTCTTAAAGGCACATAATAATGGAAAGACAAGGTTATTTTTATCCTGGTTCGTTTGAACTCAAACTACTCCAGTCCATCCGCCAAGGTGATTTCGCCTTTCTCAACAAGAATTTAATCCACTATAATCAACTTATTACAATCACACAACAACTGTTATGACTAACAATTCACAAGTAACCTTACAAGTGACTCACACCACTAAGACTTAAACTAGTCCTAGTCTACTTGAGATTTCTGACCAACCTTGGTCTCTCAAGGAACAATTACAAGATATAAATCTTTACAGATAGTGAAACAAAGTTTGCTTCTAAGAAAGCTATATCACAACTGTGATTTTTCACTAAGAATATTTTAGCACAAAGTGTATGAATAATGAATTTGTGAGCCCAGAATCTTTCACGTTATTCTTGCTTCTTTTTGAATTTGTGCATTTCTATTCAGAACTTCAGTTGTTCAATCTTTCAGCATTTTGGTTGAGCAGTTAAGCGTTTTTTGCGTTGCAATTAATGTTCTTCTATATATAGCATAAGAAAACATGATTTTTGTTCCCTTCAAATGGAGAGCATTAAATGTTTGCATGTTTCCTTGCACTATTCCATTTTCCAATGCACTAGCGTAGACACTTGAGTGCATGTAGCCGTCTTTGCATTAAATGAGAAAACGGCACTATGTAAGAACATGTCTCATGAAGCTTGACAAGACTTGTTAGCTTCTATATTCATTCAGAACTTGGCTTCACGTCTTGTATTCATAACATACTTGCTTATCTTCTAAACAACGCTTTGCTTGCTAAGTAGTTCTGATCAGCGCTTGCTTTCAAATATCTTCTGAACAACACTTGCTTTCAAATATCTTCTGAACAACACTTGCTTTCAAATATCTTCTGAACAGCACTTGCTTTCAAATAACTTCTGAAACATAGCTTACACAGAAACTTGCTAAGCGTTAGAAGATGTAATTAAATAATTATATTACCAGAGTCAGCATCAGCATCAGCACTTGCGCTAAAATAAATGGTTCTTCCATCAAAGAACTTCTTCATTTATTTTCAGCTCAGCACATCAAGATGCTTCTGTCATAACATTATCAGAGACAACATCAACATCAGTACTTGCACTAAAACAAATAGTTCTTTTATCAAGGAACTTCTTCATTTATTTTCAGCTCAGCACTTCAAGATGCTTCTGTCAGAACATTATCTAAAACAATTAAATACGTTCATCAGAGTATCAAATATATAAAACATTATTTATTGTTATCATCAAAACTCTGAGATATGATCAGAACCAATCTTGTTCTAACAAGTAATGGCATTCTCTACAAGCGCAACCACGACTCTACTTTGTTTCGTTGCGTAGACAAGGTTGAGGCGGACAAGATCATGGTTGATCTACATGAAGGCACTTTTAGCACCCATTCTAGTGGGAACATGATGGATAAAAAGATCCTACGGGCAGGGTACTACTGGTCTACCATGGAAGCATATTGCCATCAGCATTCACGAACCTGTCACAAGTGTCAGATCTATGCTGACAAAGTACATGTTCCTCCAGTTCCTCTAAACATCCTGACGGCTCCCTGGCCATTCGCGATGTGGGGCATCGACGTGATTGAAGAAGTCAAACCTATAGCTTCTAATGGACACCGCTTCATCTTGGTGGCTATTGACTACTTCACAAAGTGGGTTGAGGCAGCTTCTTTCGCTTCTGTTACCAAGAATGTTGTGGCCCAATTCATCAAACAGAATCTCATATGTCAGTATGGTATCCCGGGGAGAATCATCACAGACAATAGTATGAATCTCAACAATACTATGATCATCGCACTATGCGCGCAATTCAAGATCCAGCACCATAATTATTCTCCTTACGGGCCAAAGATGAATAACGTTGTAGAAGCCGCTAATAAAAACATCAAGAAGATTATATAAAAAATGACAGTGACCTACAAGGACTGGCATGAGATGTTACCATTTTCTCTCCACGGTTACCGTACCACGGCGCGCACGTCAACAGGGACAACTCATTTCTCTTTGGTATACGGTATGGAAGTCATCTTACCAATTGAAGTCCAAATACCTTCTCTGAGAATCATAAAGGATGCAGGGCTGAATGAAGATGAATGGATTCAAACTCGACTTGACCAGTTGAATTTGATTGATGAGAAGAGGCTTACGGCTGTCTATCATGGTCAGATGTACCAAAAATGTATGATCAAAGCTTTTAACAAGAAGGTCAGACGTCAGGTATATCGGGTTGGTGACTTGGTAATCAAGCGTATCATATTGCCATAAGGTGATCCCAGGGGCAAATGGACTCCTACATATGAAGGACCATTTGTGATCAAAAGCATATTCTCTGGTGGAGCAATGATCTTAACCACTATGGATGGCGACGACCTTCCGCACCCTGTAAACGTGGACATAGTCAAAAGATATTACGCATGAATAAAGACCTGCTAGGTCGATTGGCCTAGGAAAAAATTAGGGCATCCCGGCGAACCAAAGAGGTTCGGGCAAAAATTAGGGATAAAATACAAAAAAATTTATACACCCGGCAAGCTGAAAACTCGAAAGGGAGGCTTGGGCAAAAAAGGGTATCCCGGTGGACTGAAAACCCGAAAAGGAGGTCCAGGCAAAAGTTAGGGAATTAAAGTGTATGACTATGTCCCGTTGGATCACCTTACAGACAACCTTTAGCATCGACTGATAAGCTCAAACGGTTCTAATCAATCCAACCAGCTTTAGACAAAGCAGTAAGTGGACGAGACGCTCAGAGACACGAAGGCTATAGCCGAATGGGAATCCCATGGGATTATTTCACATAGCTATCTTTTCTTTGTATCAATTTTCATTTTCTACGACGACACTCCCTTACTAGGATGTTTATCTCCTTGTATAAAAAATACTCATTCAGGTTAATACAAAGATATTCCTTTGAAAGTGCAAAACTATCTGTTTTTCTTTTATTTCCGTGTTTTGTTTGCAAAAAAAACGTCCAATGATTATTTTTGAACATATGCATTTGAACATGATTACTGTTTACAAATGAGCAAAAAAAGGGGAACAGAAAATAGAAAGACAATCACTAATGACTTTAAGAAATAGGACAATATCTATAGACCATTCCATAAAATTCCCCGCAGGTACTTTTTCCAGCAAGAGCGGAAACCGGGACCTCTCACTACAGGATCACTAATGTATCTCCAGTACGCAACCTAATGGTATCAAGTGCTCTCACATCCCTGACATAACAAAACTTTCGGTTACCACTCTGAAGATTCCCCAGTGAAAGTCACCCAGTTTCTCAGGATTCCCCAACAGGATTCACGAGGTCCACAAGCAATGCACAGCGTTTCCCTTCCATAACAAAGTTTATTTCTCTGATAAATGGAAACTCGTCCATCAACACTTCAACCTCAAAATATGAAGACTTACACTCCTCATTCCCAGCAGTACTCGGGGATTTATTTTCCCCGACTCTGGAAACACTGCGGCATAACAATTAACATGTCCATACATTACATCCATACGTCATATCATTGACAACACATATGCATACAACGCAATCTCATTTATTTTTGAGAAACAACATTATACCATACATTTCATACATCATGACATTGCATGCAACTAACCTTTCACCTTTTCAGGAAAGATCAATCAACAGAAAATTACTGTCAAATTTTAAACAAGTCAATTATAGATCAATCCCCGAGAAAGGACTGGTCAACCGTCTACATAACAGATATTTACTTTAGATCCCTGTCAATTTAGTTTAAATCTCTCAACGGTTTATTCTGATTCTTTTCCATAGACGTCTTCTCTGGTTCAGATAAATCTCTCAATGATTTATGCTAATTCTTCTCCAGATCCCTTCCGGTTTAGTTTAGATCTCTCAATGGTTTATTCTGATTCTTTCCCGCAGACACTGTCTCTAGTTCAGATAAATCTCTCGATGATTTATGTTGATTCTTCTCCAGATCCCTGTCGATTAAGTTTAGATCTCTCAACGGTTTATTCTGATTCTTTCCCGCAGACGTCTTCTCTAGTTCAGATAAATCTCTCAATAATTTATGTTGATTCTTCTATAGATCCCTGTCGGTTCAGTTTAGATCTCTCAACGGTTTATTCTGATTCTTTCCCACAAACACTTTCTCTGGTTCAGATAAATATCTCAATGATTTATGATGATTCTTCTCTAGATCCCTGTTGGTTCAGATAAATCTCTCAACAATTTATTCTGATTCTTTCCTAGTAGGCGGTTTCTCTAGTTCAGATAAATCGCTCAAAGATCTACTCTGATTCTCTCTAGTTAAAGAATATTCAAAAATTCGTTTAATTCAGTTTAAACCTCTCAACAGTTTATCCTGATACTTTCCAAATGAACATTTCTGGTTCAAATAAATCGCTCCAAGATTTATTCTGATTCTTCCTAGTCAGACAACATACAAGACTTCTGCTAGTTTCAGATAAATTGCTCCAAAGATTTATTCTGATTCGTTTCCAGTTAAAATCAAGTTCAGACTTAGTCTATTTTCTGTCAGCAGTCACCCTTGGATGGAATCTACAAACCTATCTCCGGAAAATCTCCATAATTCCTCCAAATGGCATTTATAAGCCCATTCACAATCCATCTTCGAGTGCAAATTTCTGGGCACTCTAGTATTCAATCATCTTCCACCTTCAAGTCACGAATGGAGGATCCGCCAATCTAACTCTCCAGGTTTAAGAAGATTGAACAGGGGCAGCTATTGTACCCCAAAATTTTCCCTCTCATTTATCAAGTATTTTCTCAAAAGATCTCCTTTGGTTCAAGATTGCACAAGGGTTGATCAGCTCAAGACACCTCCTTAAGCACTAATGACTGAAATTAGGGTTTGAGATTGCACAAGGATAACTGAACTTTTAATGCCTCATATGAATTTCATGGATCATTATGGACCCTCAATATTTTTCAACTCAAGTTTCAAGTCTTGGATCACATTTTTGCTCAATCAATTGACCAGTTGACCTAAAAATCAACTGTATTGGGGAAAAGTCAACTGTGGCCAATTTACAGTCAAACTTAATAATTTTTTATCCATATCAACATGTGAACTCATATATGTCATTTAATCAATTTTGGACCACAATTCCTCAAGAAATTTGATCAGATAATCAAAAGGGCAAAATGGTCAAAATTAGGGTTTTGACTGAGAAAAGGCAATTTCTAATTTTTGACCTAGCAAATGGTTGATTGGTTGGAAACATGATCTCAAGGATTCAATATCATCATTTTGACCTAATTTCATGACTCAAAACATTGCTCAAGGTCATTTGATTGATAGTTGATATTCAGTCAACTAATTAAAAGTCAATTATACACTGAAAAGTCAAACTTTGACTTTTTGGTCAAAATCAAGTATCAAAGATCACAATTCATCAAAACATGTCAAAATATGAAACTTGTTCATCAAGAAATCAAAAAGTCAAGATTTCATTTTGAAAAGTCAAAGTTTCCAAACTTAGAAATTTTTCTAAGTGTTGGAAACTTCATATTTTTTCACAACTTTGAGCCAATTTTTCACCATGATGCAAGATGATTCAAAGGAAACTTTCAACATGAAAGTTGTAGATCTAAATTATATATAAAGCATTTCTTTACACGAATCCTCCTATAAATTCTTGTATTTCAAGTTATTAATCCATGAAATCATGGTCATGAAACTAAAACACAGTGAAATTTTGAGCATTTTGGTCAGGATTTTGACCTAACTTCTGAGCCAAGTTTCACATAGTTTCATTTGGATTTTGAAAAAGTGTTTAAAATAGGGGTTGTATAGCACATTTAAAGTTTCTAAAATGTCCAAGAACTCCTTGATATCATTTTTGAGCAAGGAGAATCGAAGGTCAAAAGTTAGGGTTTCAAGTTGTTTTACAAGGCAGAGTTTCACGATGAACAAGAATACAAATCCATGCTAGGCTGCACAATTTTTTCTTTGTGGGCCTCAAACTTGTTTGGCACTCCATAATTAAATGTTTGCACAGTTGTTAGAGGCTTTAATCTAAGCATTTAATGCATTGCCCATGCTTAGTGCCATTTTGGGAAGAAAGTGCACATTGCCATTTCGGAAAAGTAGCTTTTATGCACAAAATCAGTTCTTGAGCTTTGCAATCGTTTTCTTCTGATTACATACAACCTATAATCCAAAAGAAACTTGTCTAAAGCCTCTAACAACTCAGTCTGTTCTTGTACTTTGCCTTGAAACTATATTTCCACTTTTCTTCAAAATCAAGTAAGATAGCCATAACTCTGCATCTTGAACTTCTGACCCTCTCAAGTGCTAGAACCTTTTCCTTACTTATGCACAAGTTGTTTGCAAGCTAAGACACGAATACACAAGCTCCAAAACTCACCAAAACTTAGAACTGCATCTCAGACTTCCATTGTTGCATATTCTGGCCAGAAATCCCAAACTCAAAAACTACTCGTGCGTTTCTTGGCATTTTGCTTCCAAACATCATACACAAGCCATCCTTATCCCTGTTACACGACTGTAACACCATCTTCACCCATTTCCAAGTTCAAAAACAGAGCATCACAATTGTACTTCTCCAGACCATTCCAGCCACCTTCAGCTCAAGCCAGCCATTGCATTAGCTTCCTAGAGGTCCAAGGAAGCTAACCTGATCATCACCATCACTTGAAACAAGCTCAAACTCATTTCACGATTTCCAGTTTTGAGGTATTTTTCTTGAACTTCTATCTCATTATTTAGGCATTGTTAGGCTTGCATTTGTGAAGATAGAATATGGATATCATTGCCCTGAAACTATACATGTCCATATATTTCATTTATGTTGCTTAAGCATGGAGAATTTTGAGTTTGAACTCTGAAATGTTTAGGTCAGAATTTGGTACTTTCATAAATTCATCCTTATCTTTGAATGTTAGCTTAAATTAGTTACATGGCTGGATTCGTGTTGGAAAAATGCACAAGTTTCATGTTTACATTTTTGAAAATGGTTGAGGAATGAGCAAGTTTGAAATCTTTTGGCTGGAGGTTGAAGATGAAGTACAGTCAGGGCAAAATATGTGTTATGTATTTATTGTTGTGCCAATGTTAACGGATGTATCACCACCCCAGTGGTTAAAACGCGCACCTGTCACCCCAGCGTCCGTTTTACCATTTTTTGTCATATTTTCTATTTTTTCTCTCCTTATTTTGTTTGTACAGGTGCTGGGCCTCCTCCTCCTTGGGCCTTTATTTCTGCTGAATTCCCTCTGATTATGTTTCATACCCTCTGGTCCAATTTTCATTTTTTTTTCTTTTTTTTTCTTTTTTTCTTTTTTTTATTTTTCCTTTATTATTATTATTATTATTATTATTATTATTATTATTATTATTATTATTATTATTATTATTATTATTATTATTATTATTATTATTTTTATTGTTATTAATAAAAATCCAAAAAATATTTTATTTATTATTTTTACACTTATTTAGTCTATTTGTTTTATAAAACTAAAAGAACAAAAACATTTTCTTAATAAATTAATTTCTTTCTTAATAATTAATATTTAGGTTTAGGTTTAACTATTATATTATTTTCTTGCAATTAAAATTAATTTAGAACTTAGGTTTCTTTTAATTAATTAATATTCATATTATTTCTATTAATTTAAAACCTTTTCATAAATAAAACCCTAAAAAATCCCTTTTTTAGTTAATTTCTTTTCTTATTTAGTTTAAGTTAATTTTATTTAATTTTCATTAATCATTTTTTAATTAGGTTTAGGTTAAAACCTTTTCATGAAAACCAAATAAAAATCATTTATTTTTCCCATTTTTGCATTCTTGCATTTTTTATCTTCATTTTTGTACAATATTCAATATGGTTGTAATGATTATTTAGATTTAATTTTCTTGAAATTTCCCCATTTGTAAATTTGTACACCCCCTTCCCTATTGATGTAATAGCTTAGTATTTTTATTTTCCGCAATTTAATGATTTATATATAAATGCTAGTAAATTAGGGTTTGTATGGAAAGATAAAATTAATGCTTAGAAAATCCTAATTCAAAGACAAAACAATGCATGTAAATCAATACACTTGCACACTTACACTCTTAGGGTAAATCCACTTCTTGCCTTGAGAAATAAATGGTCATAATACGCATGTAAGATGTCTTAGCAAAAACAAACAAAAATACAAGATCATAGTCCCTCGATGACGCTACAAATGTTACCTTACGAATGATCTTAGTCCCTTAAAGAAAATGTTAAGATATCTTACAACATTGCTATTCATGACTATAAGATGACCCTTGTCCGTCTCTTTACATCCAAAGATAAGGTTATTTACCAATCCATGGTAAAATAACAATGTCAAAGGAAAGAGGAAATAAACAAGAAATACTTTTTGAGTAGGTAGAATGTTCCTAGTTGCTTGCTCAATTTCAAACCAAAACATCCTTGATATTTTCAAAACAAACACCAACACTTTCAAAACACCTTTCAAACTTAAAACATTTTCAAAAGATCAACACTTTGTATACATTCTTACGAACGAGAATCATTACAAAGTTTACTTAAACGATGACGCCTTTTCAAAATACTTTCAAAAACCACACAAAACACATTTTCAAACAAAAGCAAGTGATCTAGAAAGCAACTAATATCACATAGATAACTATGGATAAAAAGGATGCTAATACCTTCCCTTTTTATAATCTACCCCCGGAACTCAAGAAAACATCTCAAATGTCTTTCCTGTTCTTTTCAGCCTTTCCTTTTGGATAAAAGAAAAGTCGGTGGCGACTCTTGCTATCCGTAATATTTGCGATAAAACATAAAACAACCAAGTCAGTTCTCTCACCGTGTTACAAAGCAATTGCGGGGTAAAGACATCGCCTTAGTGAAGGTATTATGGGGTGGATCAGCCGGTGAAAATTGGACTTAGGAGCGTGAGGATTAAATGATAAAGTCTTATCCGAATTTGTTTCTGTCAGGTAATTTTCGAAGGCAAAAATTCTTTTTAAGTGGGGGAGAGTTGTAACACCCTAAAATAATTAGATTATTTATTTAATTATTTGATTAATTTATGTAGAGTATTTGTGACTTAATTAAGATGTTTATGTGATGTATGGATGATCATGATGCTTGATATGATGTTTGGTGTGGTGTATGATGGGGTGATATGAATTAAAAAGGTATATAGTATTTTAGAATAATTTAGATAACTAGAATAATTAATTGGAATTATTTTAATTAGTTAATAGAATAATAATAAGAGGTAGAAGTTATGAGGGTAAAGTGGTAAACTGTGAATGGATAAGTGAGGGTAAGATGGAAAAACCATAAAAAGGGTCCAAAAGTTAAACTAGGGGAAAAAGAGTGTGAGTGTTCATTATGTGCAATCGTGAAAAGAGAAGGACGATGCGAAGAGAGCTAGGGCATAGAAGAGCTCAAAGGGATTTGATAGAACACGAAGAGAATCAATCTCTAGGAGCAATATAAGGTAAGGGGATTTATCGTTGTTATTATAATTGATTTAAAGTTTAGATAATGGTAGGTTGTATTGGGGTTTTGGGATGATGATGTTAATATGATGATTTGATGAAAATTAGTGAAATTATGATGTTTTCATACAAAGAATTGATGCATATGATGTGTGATAATATTTTTTATTGTTATATGATGAAACTAAGTGAATCTATGATGAATTAAGACCCGTACTATGAAGAAATTGTGTAGAAATAGGGATTGTACATTGCAGAAATCACAACAGAGAAGTCATGTTCACGCTGCAGCGTCAGGCGATGGATGCTTGTCATCGGGCAATGAAGCCTCGTTCCACCAGTGTTGGGCGAGTAAAAAGAGATGAGAATGGGGTGAAAAACATAGCCCCTGGATTTTGTATGGAGGGTTGGCTGTCGTTTGAGCGTCGTCGGGAAACGCAGAAGCGAGAGGAGAGCGTCGGGCGAGCAAGATGTGTCGTCGAGTGATGGAGACCAAAAAGGAATGGTGGTTCTGTCGCTCCCTCATCATCGGGCGAGCCTCAGGCGAGAATCCTGCTTCGTCTGGCGAGCATCAGGCGATGGATAACATTAGCATTTTAAAAGTGTCGTAACTTGAGTTTCAGGACTCCGATTGATGCATCGTTCAAAGCATTAGGAAACTAACGCGATGAACTATACTTTGGTGGAATAAAAAGAGTCGTATGATGTGTTTTTTCCAGTATCTATGCTTTGATGAATAAGATGATTCAGTGATTGTTTTGGTATAATGTATGGGTAAACCATGAATTGTTAATGTTATAATGATGATGTTTTACATTATGCAGTATGTATTAATATTATGATGATTATATGAATGGTGATGCGTTTGACTAGTAGTGGTCATTTGGTTATTAAGATGTTTCGCATCATGCATTCATGGTATATGTTAGGGCATAGCCCAGTGACGGTTGCAGGATATTGTTTCAGTTAATTTTGTAGGATGAATAGTCTAGTGATGGCCTCAATCCCATAGTATGGATTGAGTGTAATGTGTGATGTGCTCTGGTTCCAAGCAGAGATCGATCCTATTGATGGGGATCTTTAGAGAAAAACAATGTCAGTGTCATCAGTGAAGTTTTGGTACCACATGCATGAATCTAACGAAGTTGCGTTGCATTATATGTAGCATTGCATGATGATTTCATTGAGTGATGTTTTGTGAATGTGTGTTTGAGATAGTTGCTAATTGATACTATTACCATGTGCCTGATGAGTATTATGATGCTGTGAAGGTGTGAGTATGACATGAGGTTTCGATAATGTGGTGTTTTCCTTGGTTTATAATATAACTATTATATTTACTCCTTTTCTTTTACAATGATTATGATTTACTCACCCTTGCTGCTTGGAAATGTTACCTCTTTACCTGAGTAACTTGCAGGTAATCAAGAATAGTCCGTCGAGGCTTAGAGGATAGTTGCAGAGTGTGTTCTTTATTTCCTGTGAAATAAAGGGGTCTTGCTCTAATATGTAACATCGAGGGCGAGATCATTTGTTTTGAATAACCATGTTACTTTGTTTATTTCGATATTTGAACTACCCTTATGGTATTTGAGTTGTTTTGATTGATAAAGTTATTTAGAAGTATCTTAATAAAGATGTTTTGAATTATGAATTTCCGTTGTGAGTAAGTTGAAAGGTTATGGTTTTTAATCATGAAGTACTTAACGTAATTGATTTTTGAAAACCCGTTTTACGAAGCAGGACGTGTTTTATTATGAAGTTTGTTCGAAGCAATGTGACACTCTTTTTGGTGCATTACTCTGATTTAATTATCGAATTATTTTGAGAATATTATTTGGGATTTAAAAAGGTGTTACACCATGCACATATTTAAACCTTCGAATGAACCGGTTTATGCCAAATATTATCTAAAACCGAGTTGACATATTGATCTTCCCTGTTGGTAAGCATTTGGTACACATCACTGATAATATAGGACATGCCTTTAGAAAAAGTCCATTCGTCCTGAATATTATCTTGTAAAGAGACATCAAATAATAGTAACTGACACTCCTCCACCAATTCCTTCTCCCAAGCTAACCACCCCCGACGCCGCCTCCATGCACCACCGCCTACTCCTCACCCTAAGAGAAACATGTTCGCTACCGACTCCCCTTTTAACTCAGATAACTGGTAAAGACGACTAAATCTTTCACATAAAGGCGTCTCTCCTACCCAAGTATCAGTCCAAAAAAGAGTATGAGCACCATTATCCATATTTATACACATGTTCTCATTAAACTAACCTCCTTCCTCTTCACCTCCTCCATCCTGAACCCGACCCACCTCTCTCCAGCAATTTGAACAACGCCATCCTCCTGATTTCACTCGCCCCGTTTCTACTCCATATCGAGCTTCCAACACCTTCACCCAAAACCCCTCTCTCTCAACAAGCATCCTCCAACACCATTTGTCTAGCAGAGCTATATTAAACTCATTTAGCCTCCTAACACCCAGACCACCGAACTCATTGTTTTTAGAAATAGTCGCCCAATCAACCCAAGCTGTTTTCCTATGATTATCACTACCACCCTAGAAGAAATTTATAAAAATAGAATCTAATAAAGTGATAATACCTACAGGAGCCTTGAAGAAAGAAAGAGCAAAGATGGGCATAGAGGTAAGGACAAACTTCAAGAGGCTTAACTGACCCCTTAGCGATAAATGACGACTCTTCCAACCAGACAACTTAGATTTCATATGGTCCACCATTGGACCCCAAAAATCCAATCTTCTAGAATCACCACCAATCGGAAGACCTAAGTACATGAAAGGAAACCTCTTGATTCTACAATAAAGCACCGAGGCTTCCTCATACAACCATGACTTTGAAATGTTAAGACCAACCAATATACTCAAGTGAAAATTAACTTTTAATCCTGACACTGCTTCAAATAACACTAGAACAACCCTCAAGGCCCGGACATTAGCCCAACTCCTCACCCCCATGAGCAAGGTATCATCTACAGACTGGAGATAAGAGATGACAATAGTAGCCTCTGAACCTATAGAATATCCCAAAAAAAATTGGTATTTACAATCACATCCATCAAAACATGCAACCCTTCTTCCGCCAAAAGAAAAGACAAAGAGATAATGAGTCACCTTGACACAACCCCTTTTCAAACCTAAACTCCTGATGTTGGACTACCATTAACCAACACTGATGTTGATGTTGATCCAATGCACTCTTTCATCCACTCCCTCCATAGAGTTGAGAAAAACATTCTCCCCATCACAAGATCCAAATCACCCCAATCCACACACTCATATGTCTTTTCAAAATCCATTTTGAACAACATCAATTCTTTTTTCAACTTATGGGTCTCGCCCACCACCTCATAAGAAATCAAAATACCATCAATAATTTGCCTATCTTTTACAAAAGCCGACTGACACTGTGAAATAACATTTCTCATTACCAACCTAAAACAATTTGCCACACCTTAGTAATAATTTTATATAAACATCCAACCAGAGCAATAGGACGAAACTCATTCAACTTAAAAAAACATTGCTAAGAGACACATTGTCAAGAGACACATTGTTAAGAGACACATTGTTATATATCACCACTCTGACGAATCAGATGATAAACTTAAAAAAGACACATTGTTAATAGACTTGTTTGTAGTGGTCAATATACAGTCAGTATCACTAGAGTTTCAAAATGAATAACTTTTAGAGGTTGAAACCATAGGTCCCATCAACTTCATGTCGCCCAAGCTCTACAATGACCCTCTATTGGTTCTCAAAAGGACGAAGACATATCTTTATAAAACTCCTTTAATATGAGAATCAACGAGTATCCTATGAGGGAACTCCAAAAATCATTGAGAATATGAACCTTTGATGGACCGAACGACGAACACATGGATCTTGTTGATGTCCTTTTAAACTTTAAGGGAGCGAGAGATCATGAGAATTGAAAATTATTTGTCTTAACCCTAAAACGTCAAATTATGGTACAAATTTTTAATCCAAAATATTTCTCACATTCGATTGAAACATTCTTGGGTGGTCAGAGTACTTCCAGATACCATTCCTTGTCGAGGTGACGGACCATGAGTAACATCAATTCTCGCATCTTTCTTTAGGAATGATTCTTTATTCAGAAGAATCAGTGATATTTTGTACAAAATATTACCCGATTGATGCATTTCCTAATGTTATTGCAATATTTAGAAGGGTTATTAAACTTCTAAGAACAACCACTCTAATACCACTTTGGGTTATGACTATGATACTTAACAACAAAAAAAGCTTAATTAAAAGAAGAGAAATGCTAAAATTAAAAGGATAATTGTTACTTCTCTTTCCAATTCAAACATTAAGAGAGTACACTACAACAATTGCAGTAAATACATTTTGTTGATCTAGTAAATAATTGCAATAAATACATTTTGTTGATCCAGTAAACAATTGCAATAAATACATTTTGTTGATCCACTAAACAAACATGTTTAAAATCTGTTATGACATAAATTATGAGCAACCTACGAATGATACTTTACATGAAAAAACCTAGAAGATAGGCATTAACTAAAATGTTACATGTTTTTGTATTCAACCGAGGATTGGATCCTGCGATCATATAGTTATCATATGTTAAATGAGTTAAGATCACATTTCAAAAGATAGATCAAAGAATAAAGTTGTTAAAAATACATTTATACATCTAACAGAGTCAAATTTAACATGATATCAAAATCGGATTAAAGACCAATATAGAAATTGTTTGAAGTTCCAAATTACTTTAAGTTCTCGGACAATTGGATTTATATGTGTTTGATCAACCTCATCTTTCAAACTAGTAGCATTTAGAATGAGACACAAGCCCGTTTAAATGCATACATAAATGATACTTAACACAAAAAGTCATGAAAATAGGTCAACCAAAATGGTACATGTTTGTTGGAGTCATGGTGGGATTTTCAAGAAAAGCATTGCCAATCAAAAGTTTGAATTTACAACTTCATACAAGTTGTGTCCAAAAAGCATGGGGACTTGATAATTTATGTTGCAGTACCGCAATTTCAAACGGGCACTAAAAAGTCCTAGCACGATGTCCAAACACAGACCTGGCTTCCGCTCGTACCGGCTGCTAGCATCCCAACTTCGTAAGAGTGTGCATCAAATTTATGTGGAACTGCAGATACGAGTGGGCTCTCTAGAGTCATCACAGTTGCCTTCTGAGCTGTCGAGACAACGCCAATTCCTCTTTTTGTACTCCCAGTGAAGAGGTACGAGTCGTCCCAACCCCATATTGCCCTGCCACCATGAAATCAAGATAACAAATGTCAACTGTTTTTGTTCGGAATTAAATAAGTTCCTTTTTAACTAATGAAGACTGGAAACTGTGGGACAAGATCAGCTGATAGCAAGAGAAAAAAAGCATAAAACTCAACAAGATCTGTTGCTTCCCCAGAAACCGCACCTGAAAGTAGAAAGCTTCTGGCTTCTTACATCATTAACAAAAGCTGCGTCTTTCAAGTTAACTCCACTGTATATGACAATCGTGTTGTTCTTGCTACATCAAGAGATTATATCAACTCAATCCAATCAAATTCACAATTAGGTAAATAAAATCAAGGATTAGAATCATCATAAGATTATAGCCAAGGATTGAAAAAGCAACATATTTATTGAATCAAGTTTCTACGCAGAACTGAACTTAACAAATAACAATAAATACTAGACGTTATGAAGCACGGACACCACAAACACGACTCCTACACTTACACGGTGGCACTCCTAATAATTTGAAAAAATGAATAAACTAAACGCAATCACAAGTGTTTCATTTTCATACCTTGTGATCGCAAGGCTACATCCAGAAGGAGAGAAGTAGGCAGATTGCAAGGCCCTTTCATGGCTAAATCTCCTTAAAGCTGGGAAGTTACCGCCCTTACCCATACCACCAATACGTCTAAAATCCCAGGTACATGCATTTCCATCAGATGAACTAGTAACTGCAATGTGAGGGTTTTCAGGGTTGAAATCTATTGTATTAATCCTCATTCGATGCAAAGCTAAGCCGGACAAAGAGGAACATGTTCCTATCCTCTTATCCCAAACAGTCAAAACTCCAGAACCTTCAGCTAAATATAAACAGTTTGCCTCATTCTTTGGTTGCGAGAGAGCAGATATACGTGCTTTATCACTACTTTTATATACGATATCGAAAATTTCCTTCTCAACATCCATCATCCTAGCAAATCCATCATTACAACTTGTGTATATCTGCATATTAAAATCAACAATCACTGCATCAGAAAATTCTGCTATTTCGCAAACATGTTAACAGAAAATAAGAATTCATTCACACACCTTTGACAAGCAATGTGATTGAACCACAATCCCCGAAATAATAGTTTGATGCGGACGATACAAAAAAACCTCACTTTGTCCAACATTCCAGAACCCAATATTCCCGGAATTGTCACCCGCTACAATCATCTTGAAATCATTGGAAGGGAAGAACCGCGTTTGAGTTAGCCTTCCAGGAACAACATTTGATATATTTTCAGGATCCAAAGACATGGATTCCAACTCAAAAGAACACTCAGTTTTGTTCATTTTTGCAGTACCATTGGATTGTTGTTTTAGGGTTTCAATGAAAGAGCAATCCGAGTGTGTGCCTTTGTAAGCTTCCTTCATTGGAAGATGATCCAAAATGTTAGGATTGCTGGATTTAGTGTTACTATAAAAGAGAGAATTTGAGGGATCGGTTGCAACACCTGTAAGGGATTTGTTAGAATTAGTTGGTTAGGTTTGTTACTTCATACTATATAGCATTGATACCTCTGGGAAAAAAAAAGCATATGTGACGGTTGTGATTAAGTTTAATTTATTCATTTTGTCAAATTATTATCGGTGGCGACGTGTGAGAGTCTAAGTCATGATTTAGGTGTTTGTGCTTCATATCTTGATACATAATCAGTTTTTTCATTTTATAAGTTCTAAAAATAAAAATACTACCTCTGGTTCGGAGGGAGAATCTGGTAGCATTAGGGGTTTCGGTTTTCGGTTTCTTCTCTGATTTCAATTTGGTCACAGCGCTGTAAAATTCAAATAGACAATGTCATTCATCAACAATAACCAATGTTGATATTAGAGAAAAATAATGAAGCTATTAGAGAAGAAAATGACCTTGGAGGCTTGAAGAGTTGTGACGCTTTGGAATATATTTTGAGAGCGGAAATCATTTCGGTGTTGCGACGAATGTTTTCGAGTCGCTTCAGTTCGTATTCAGAAAGTTTCTGAGTCGCCATTGAAGAGGAAGATTTTAGGTTTCTAATGGCTTCTTAGCTTAGCGGAGTATTTGTTAATTTATGTTTCTGAATTCTAAAAGGAGAGAACATTGAAGAAAGGAATTATTTCCCGCGCAAAAATCCTTCTGAAATGTAGGATAGTTTGGTAATTACCATCTATACAAAAATCATTTCATTCTCATTTTAAATTTTAATTTATAAAATAATTTTATATAGATACTAATAATCATATAGACCTTGATGATGATGATAACAACAATAATAATAATAATAATAATAATAATAATAATAATAATAATAATAATAATAATAATAATAATAACAATAATAATAATAACAATAATAATAACAACAATAATAACAACAATAATAACAATAACAATAATAATAACAATAATAACAACAATAATAACAACAATAACAATAATAACAATAATAATAATAATAACAATAATAATAATAACAATAATAATAATAATAATAACAATAATAACAACAACAATAATAATAACAATAACAATAATAATAACAATAATAACAACAACAACAATAATAACAATAACAACAATAATAATAATAATAACAATAATAACAACAACAATAATAATAATAATAATAATAATAATAATAATAATAACAACAATAACAACAATAATAATAATAACAACAACAATAATAATAATAATAATAATAATAATAATAACAATAATAATAATAATAACAACAACAATAACAACAATAATAACAATAATAACAACAACAATAATAATAATAATAACGATAATAATAATAACAACAATAATAACAACAACAATAATAATAACAACAACAATAATAATAACGATAATAATAATAACAACAATAATAATAATAACAACAACAACATCCATGGTGAAGCAGGGGAAGCAAGGGAGACCGGGGCGTCCGAAAAAAGTGGTGTCGCCGCCACTCCCTGTCAGTCCTCAACCTCCACCTCCACCACTTGATTGTCAATGTTCGCGAGATGATGAAATATCGGCTACAGGAAGCTCGTTTGGTCTTAAGGATTCTGAACCGATATTGCAGAATGTAGGGGGTGATGATTTTGATGTTTTAAAGTGCGAGAACCCAGTTGCGAGGAAACTATGGGTTGATGTCCTAACTGATAATAGAAATCCCTCTAAGGGGAGGGCTATGAGTTTTATTGCGCCTAAGATTGTTAATGGTGAAGTGGAAGTTCTGATAGCTAAAGAGGACATATGTGATGAGATTCAATTCTGGGAGCCGTCTTTAGTTCTCTATGTCCTCGGAGGGGAGATGAGCATGAACGGTGTGAAGAACTTCATGGCAAGATTCTGGAACTTTGTTCCACTTCCAAACATTTACTATAACGAAGAGGGTTATTTCATTATGAGATTCAAAGATTTTAATGACAGAGATGAGGTTCTAATGAGGGGTCCCTACACATTCAGAAGTATGCTCATTCTTATCCGTGAATGGCGCCCAGATTTTAACTTGAAGACTGATTTTCTGCGCACCCTTCCTCTATGGGTTAAATTCCCCCAACTGTCTATCTATCTTTGGGGAGATACCAGCCTTAACAAAATTGGAAGTGCAGTGGGTAACCCTATTGTTACTGATGAGTGTACTGCCAACCGTCTGCGTGTCTCATATGCGAGAATCCTTGTAGAAGTTGATGTCACAAAATATCTCCCTAGGTCTATCATGATATGTGATGATTCTGGAAACAAAATGGAGCAGCGGATTGAATTTGAATGGAGGCCTGCATTTTGCAAAAGCTGCCAAAAGTTGGGGCATAACTGTGATAAGCCTAAAGTCCAGACAAAGCAATGGCAACCTAGAACCAATAAGCCAGTGGAAACTAAACCTGAGGGTCCTGAGCTTAACAGTCCAGTTGCTGAACCTGAAGCTGAGGTAGCTGAATCTTCTCATCAACATATGGATGTCAATTGGTCTGCAGTTAAAAGAGGTAAGGACTTAGGCAATTATGTCAAGACCCCTCCTGTTAACCTGCTCAGTGACAATGGTTTTGATGCCTTGGGGATTTTAAATGATCTTCTAGAGTTACAAAACCCTGGCTAATGCTTGCTTCTTGGAATGTGAGGGGGCTGAATAAATCTGCTAAGCTCAGGGAGATTAGCTCCCGTCTCATAGAGCTTAAAGCTGCTATAGTTATCTTGGTGGAAACTCGTGTTAAGATCCATCATGCCAATAAAGTTAGAAATTTGCTGAATCTAGGTGATAATTTTCTGGACAATTACAACTGTCATC